>OZ007514.1:12404097-12702816 GCA_963931865.1 Axinella damicornis | reverse complement strand
CGTTGCGAGTGTCGAGTTTCCTAGTGTTTGTGGCGTGTCACTGGTATGGTGGGTATTGTGTTGCAGTGCTGCCTGCCTGTGTGGGTATTGATCTCCGGGCCACATGCTGGAGGGGTATCAGGTTTAGGGATGCAGGTGGAGCGTCCGATCAGTTTCTGATAAGACATCTGAGTGTTGTGTTTCAAGGAGACATAGTAACTGCAGTGATGTGGTAGTGATGATGTGTGTGCTGGTTCACCACACTCCCTTGTAATTTCCTCCCTCCCCTCTCCCTCCCTCCCTCCGTCCCTCCATACTTCCCTTCCTCCCTCCTTCCTTGCCTTCATCTCTCCTTCGCTCCGTCCGTCTCTCCAGCCTTCCCTCCCTCCCTCCCTCCCTCCCTCCCTCCCTCCCTCCCAATGTTGTTTTAGTTAACTAAAACTAAAACTATAATGCTTTTTAGTTTGGCATATTTCACTTTAGTAATTAAAACTAAAACTAAAATGAGGACTGTCTCAGCCTGTTAATTAAAACTACAACTAAACTAATATGAAAATCACCCAAAAAGGGTGGTTACTAAAACTAAAAGAGCCTTTACTAACCCTTTTGAGATTTAGTAATTAAAACTAAAACTAAACTAAACAATGTGACTTCTACCTAATTAAAACCAAAAACTAAACTATTTCAGTTTTAGATAACTAAAACAACATTGCTCCCTCCCTCCCTCCCTCCCTCCCTCCCTCCCTCCCTCCCTCCCTCCCTCCCCCCTTCCCCCCCTCCCCCCTTCCTTCGTCCCTTCCTCCCTCCATCCATCCATCTCCCTGTCCCTCCCTATACCTCCCTCTCTCCTTCCATCTCCGTCTTCCTCTGTGCCTCTCTCTCCTTCATCGTTCTCTCTCTCTCTCTTTCTCCATTTCCCAAAATGTGTCCAATAAAATAAGATTTTTAATTCCATGTTGTTGTTTTGGAATCAGTTGTTATCTGGAGTCCCAGACCTAATGGCAGTGCATTGTTTAGTACTTGTGTCCATTGTGATGTAAATATCAACTTTAATTGTGCAAACTGGAGCACTGAAGTTTCAAAATAATCACCTCTGCCACATCCTCCTCCCTCTCGCCATGTCAGTGGGTTGAGGGGAAGTCTACTCCCAATCTGAGATGCAGCGAACCTGCACTGGCAGTAGGCCAATAAGGTGAAAATAAATCAGTAGAATTTTACTTTTCTGAGAACTAGTTGACAGTGCCACGCTTCCCTCTAATACTTACAGTGAATTTCAGTTGCGTTCAAATCTCCGTGTTGCGTACGCATCCGTACAGAATCGCTTGTACACCGATTTTCGAGCTGGTTCTGCTGACATCCTCCCCCTTCGCGTGTGCGCATTGTGCAAGCGTACATCCATACTCGATTCCATACGGAAGCGTACGCAACACGGAGATTCGAACGCAACTGAAATTCACTGTACATGTGTACAAGCCCACTCAGCAACATGACTGGTGGTCACCATTGACCAAACGTCGCAAAGTATCCCTCACAAATGTGTGCATACGTAGCAAAATTAATTTGGGGATGGCTGTTGTGAAACTGTGAAGCGTATTGCTTACTTTTCGTCCAATGTTTAGTAACTTGTGCCTATTATGAACTGTATATCAACTTAGTTTTATACAAACTCGAAGTCTAATTTTTGCAAATTCTTCGACCTCAGTGAAGTGAATTGAATAATATTGCTCCAGTGAGTTTACAATACTCAGCACTTGAATATGATAACCCCTGAAGATTCTTATCATTGCTATCTCAATGTGGGACAGTTTTGAAAATGGACCGAGAAAAACAAACACGAGAAAGTTACAAATTCATTCCCAGAGTGAAATTAATTAGATTTGAGTTGGGCACGCTCTTCCAAACAACCGTCCCGACCTCTGGTCTGCTGCGGCCATCAAAGGCATATACTTCTGCGGATCTGGTCTCTCAAGAATGATGCCAAGTCGCTCAAATTGGGGAAACAATTAAAGGCGACATACCTCCACGAATAAACAGACAAGGCCAGAGAGATAAAGTGGGATGCAGTCAGCTTCCAAATCACTCAACTTACAGTGGCTAATTAGGGTCGCATACCTCTGGGTACGAAACATTATGACATCTTTGGTCACGTCCATTGTTCTGTGTGGGAGGTTGGAGGCACCTGGTCTGTTTATGATCCACCGTGCGTGCACCTATCTGCAAAGAATAAACCATTCAATGCCAAGTGATGTTGAGTTGTAAGAATGTGACGAATTTGCATGCTACATATTGCTCAAAAGAAAATCACAGTGTATCAACGTAGTTCAAACATTATAAATTACACCAGCTCAAGAGACAGGTGGTACTGTGAGCACACGTTCACTGGCTCTCATCAGACAACAGGTTCTCACCTTCTGTGCACTCAGTGCTTGTGGGAATATTTACAGACACCTCATAATCCAGATGTGGGCAGAATCACAGCCCTGTGGGAACATGCTTATAGTAATAGTGAGTCTTCAAGGAGCAAGAAGTGGCATAGTGGTATGATCTGCCCAAGCATGCCAGCCATCCGGCTTGGTTTACCTTTCTACAAAGCAGTTTTCACAGAAAAGAGTCAACCCCACGTAGACAGGCAGAGGTGCAGGGAATATGGGGGTTAACCACACTCATGTTGGACGCTGGAGTACACCTATCACCAAGGCAAATCTTACCACTGAGGCACTGATTGTCATAGCAGGAAGTACAACCACGTGCTCATTGGTGCTAGACTAGTGGACTGAAATGTGATTACATTACGTTTTGAAAGACGGTGATGATTATGGTGTCTTGTTGGTACTTGTACATGGATAAGCACCCACTAAGGGAAGTGTGCCGAGACATTTTCCTTTAAGCCTCTCCAGTTGCCCAATACGCATACGAGAAGGTAGCTAAGTTTTGCTCTGTGTGGAGCAGTCTAGCCACTAACGCCTCTCCACCCTGGCCAGTCATGCACTGATACGCTTTGCACTGTGTGAACACGCTAGCCCCTCTCCACCCTGGCTGATCACGCACGTGCATGGCGTATGTGTACAAGATGGTCCACCAATTGGGACGCTTTGCACTGTGTGGACACAGTAGGGGGTATGTGGTGATGGAGTCATACAGAACAA
This sequence comes from Axinella damicornis, assembly GCA_963931865.1. NCBI lineage: Eukaryota > Metazoa > Porifera > Demospongiae > Axinellida > Axinellidae > Axinella > Axinella damicornis. Next base: position 12,699,691 of record OZ007514.1, on the reverse strand, counting down.
CTGTGATTCACCATCCCCCCCCCCCCCCCCCCCCCCCATACCCTTGCACTCACACACTCCTGCAGTCTTAAAAGAGAACTGGAAAAGACGAGCAATGAAAAGGCAGAAATCCACAGACACTACATCATGGTGAGAGAGAGAATCGGAATGTGCCTAAACTGGTCACACTTGTATTGAAGCAACAGCCTGACTTCATCCCCCCCCCCCCCCCCCCCCCCCCCCCCCACCCGCCCCATGTTTGACTGCATGTAATTCTGGTATGTTTAGTCGCATACCATTAACACAATGTTACAGCGTGCAGTTACTTGTATACTGACGTTCAAGCTCAAGAACACATGATGCATGATGACATCATTGTTGATGATGTCATTGTGTGCTCTTGTCGAGCTCCGTGTGGTCACTCATCTCTGAGAGGGAAACCCACTGATTGTTGTACTGCAAGTGATGGAGAGCTTCTGCATGAGTGTCTGTGAGTCTGGGTAGCAAGCTCCCTGGCAAAGCTATATAAGGCAGTCATGGATTCCGTACGCGTCTACCTGCGTGTGTTTGTCTTGCACACTCCTCCGCCAGCCCATCACTTTACTCACTCATGTGTGTGCGCTGTTGGCGTTCGTTTCCATGGTATAAATGAGTCCATTGATTATGTAAGTGTGTGTGTAATGGATTTATCTAAATATACATGTACATGCATGCGTGTGATGCATGATAGAGTTTCAACAATTAGAAGCTGTATTAAGCTTAATTGGGGGTTGAAAGAGTTGGAATTTGCACTAAAGCAAATTAAGGTCACTTGATTGGTGTGCTGTAGTCATCCCATGCCGTGCAGGTGGTCTGGGAACGAGACTGGTTAACTATATACAATGTGTGCTATGATGTCCCCAGGCATGGTGTGTGGACTGGGATTAAGATTTCCAATCCAGTTCCCCGTGCTCTATTGTCCATGGTGTGAGCACCTTGAGCTTAGAACCACAGGGGAAGCAAAGACAAGGGAAGCGAAGATACCATGTGGCATGTATCTACGTAGTGGTTGATGACTGTCATACACACCAGGTACAGGTGCTCGAGTTTCATTGAAGGGTTTATTGCTCATCTATACCACATCCACATGCTGGTGTGCACGAGGCGCCGAGCAGGAAGACTGTAGCCTCGTTCCCAGGCCTCTGCCCGGATTTTATCTCACAGCTGTGGAGAAAAATCGATTTTTCTCCACGGCTGTGAGAAAATCTGGGCGGAGGCCTGGGAACGAGGCTAGGAAGACCGGCAGCCGTGCATCAGCATTGCTGTGTTTCCTTCACCCAATAAGCTATTGCAGTTGATGTAGCAGAGATTCATTCCTACTGCTAATGGCCAGAGCACAGCTTGCTCGATGGTGCTACGGCAGTTGATGTAGCAGACATTCCTACTGTTAATGGCTACAGGAGCATAGCTTGCCCAATGGTGCGAGTGTCGATGAGTAAACTCAAGTGTTGGGTGCAAGTGGTCCAACTGCTACCAATACTCCTGATTGATACCCCATTTCATGGCTGGTTGCTTGCACAAACTCGGGACATTTGGAGGAATCTATTCCATTGTTGCTGAAATGCTAAACTTTATGCTTCGATTGTTTGTGGTGCTTTAATGGCATTCACTGGTAATGGTTTACTGAAGTGGTCCGCCACCGCTAGGACTTCTGTACAAAAGACGTCGGTACTTTCCCTCTTTGCATCCTTCACACACACACACACACACATGCACATACACCCACACACACTCATGCACACACACACCCATACACACACCCACATGCACGCACACCCACATGCACACACACCCACCCACACACACACACACACACACACACACACATGCAGTATTATGAGATGTCCTATGGTCTGAATGTGGAGATGCATAAACAGGTACATGTTAGTACTAGTACGTATGTACCAACACAACTAGACTCTACAAGGTGTGTACAGCTGTTGCCACATACATGTACCTACTGCCTCCTTCCCCCCTTCTCCCTCCTTCTCCTCCCTCTCCTCCTTCCCCTCTTCCTCCCCTTCCTTCCACCCTCCCCCTCCCTCTCCTTCCCCTCATTCCACCCCTCCCTTCCCCCCTCCTCCCTCCTCCCTCCCCTTCCTTCCACCCTCCCTCCCCCTTCCTCTCATTCCACCTCTCCCCTTCCCTTCTCCCAACCTCCTTCCACCCCCCTCCCCTCCTCCCCCCACTTCCACCTTCTTTCCCTCCTCTTTCCACCCCTCTCCTCCCTTCCTCCCTCCCCCTCCCCCTCCCTTCCTCCCCCTCCCCCCCTCCTTCCTCCCCCTCCTCCCTCCCCCTCCCCCTCCCCTCTTCCCCTCCACCATCTGTTACTACTCCCTCCCCTTCCGTCTTCCTCCACGTGCACATGCACACACAGACGGAAATTGCTAAGCGGTTGAATGCTATTTGTGCGCAAGTCATTCCGTTTCTCTCTCAAGAGGTATGTGCATTAGGTAGAGATGTGACAAGGACAGTGCTGCTGCTTAACAATTCCCTCTCCCCACTCATTTCATACTTCTCCCCCTCTCCTCCCCTTCTCCCTCCCCCTCCCCCTCCCCTCTCCCTCCCCTCCCCTTCCCCCTCCCCCTCTCTTCCCCTCCCCTCTCCCTCTCTTCCCCTCCCCTCCCCCTCTCTCCCCCTCTCCTCCTCCCCTCCCCTCCCCTCTCCCTCCACCTCCCCTTCCCCTTCCCTCTCTCCCCCTCCCCTCCCCTTCCCCTCTCCCTCCCCTCCCCATTCCCTCTACCTCCCCTTCCCCTTCCCTCTCTCCCCCTCCCCCCTCCCCCTCCCCTCCCCCTCCCCTCTCCCTCCCCTCCCCATTCCCACCCCCTCTCCCCGCTCTCCCTCTCCCCACTTCCTTTCTCCCCCCCCCCCCCCCCCCCCCCCCCCCCTCCCCTCTCAGCATCAACAACAGGTGGCTGCTGCAGTGGAGAGAGCCAAGCAGGTCACCATGAGCGAGCTCAATGCAATCATCGGAGTACGTACAATCTATTAATAGTGTGTAACCATATATGGATGTGTTAGTGGAGAGAGCCAAGCAGGTCACCATGAGCAAGCTCAATGCAATCATCGGAGTACGTACAATCTATTAATAGTGTGTAACCATATATGGATGCGTTATGGTGACAGAGTCAAGCAGGTCACCATGAGCGAGCTCATTGCAATCGTCGGAGCACGTGCAATCTAATGACCATATATGGATATGGTATGGTGAGAAAACTGTTGGTCTGAACAGTCTTGATTGCACAAACGTCTTCATCAAACAACACAGTGACGTTTCAATCCTGGGCTGAAGAAGATCCCTCAGGATCGAAATATCACAACCTTGTTACCCTGTGCGCGCATGCACAGCAAGGGGTAGAGTGATTGCTTGTCACTGTGTCAGTATGCCCGTCAGTATGTCCATCTATCTGTGGACACGAAAATGAGCCGTTGGGGAATAAGAACCTTTATTTACCATGGTAACTGTACGGTCTGTACTCACTCTCCTCTCCTCTCCTTCCACAGATGAACCAGCAGAACTTCCCTGGGGGAGCCGTCCCACCGTTCATGCCCCCCTCTCTCCCTGGAGGAATCCCCCCGCCTAACCTCAGTGCCGGAGCCCTCATAGCTTTCCCTGGCCAGTTGCCGGGGCAACATAACGTGGTGGCCACAGTGGCAGCCACGATGGCATCACAGAAGGAGGAGAGGAACGAGGAGGAACAGGTAAGACAGGACGATGAACCAGCACAAGCTGCCGCATGCACCTCTGCCTAGATTCTGAGCAGTTATGTTCCTGACAACTTCTCTTATTTCCCACCTCCATCCTGACATCTTTGCATGTGGAAACACTCTCATCAGCATTCATGTCACCTTCAGGTTACCCCCGCTCTCCTCACACACACACACACACACACACACACACACACACACACACACACACACACACACACCACCACCACCACCACCACCACCACCACACCTCTCGCAGGATGTTAGTCCACCCGTCAAGCATCATGAGCGAAACAAGCGTCGCAGAGAAGAGGAAAGTGATGGGGAGAAGAGTGACGGGGAGCTGGTCGTTGATGAGGTGAGGAGGGAGGAAAGGAGGGAGAAAGGGAGGAGGAAGTGAGGGAGGAAAAGTGGGAAGGAGGGAGAGGGAGGGAGGGAGAGATCTGCAGACGAACGGGCAGTCTCAAGTACAGATAAACAGTCAGAATGAGGGCAAATGCAAATAAGTTCTTCCCTGCCCCCATATTCTGTCCTCCGTTGCCCCTTCACTCTCATCCATATGTACCTCACTCTTTAAATTCTTAATCTGTTCACCTATCCACCCCCCTCCCACCCTCCCCCAAGCTTTCTTCCCTCCCCCAATCTCTTTCCCTCCCTGAATCTCCCCCTACCTTCTTCCGTCCATCCCTCATTCTGTAAACCGTGGTGTTTGATCGATTGTGTCGCCTTCCCTCTCCACGCAGGACCCTGTGTCCCCCGCAGGTAGCTCCGCCTCTTCGTATGAGAGACTGACAACCAAGCGGGAACGGCCCTCCACACCCAGCTCCACCAAGAGCAGCAGTGTAGGTGGTGACAGGAGTGCATGTGTTGTGTGTGTGACAGTAGGTACATACATGTAGTAGAAACCCTTCTCTTCGCCCCTCCCCCCCCCCCCCCCCCACCCACACAACCACCCACCCCCATACCACCCCCCCCACCCCCCCACACACACACATGCTCACACTCACATGCAGGACAAGGCGGGTCCGTCTATTGTCCATAATTCTGTTGGTCCGTCCACCAATGGCTTGCTCCCATCTGCCTCCTCTCCAAGTCAACTCAGACCACAACTAACTATACGTGAGCTGATAGTTAGTTGTTTCCGCAGTTGCTATGGTGACCTAACTATATACTAGAGGCAAAAAATTCTCCCAAAAATTAAAAAGGATTTAGTGATGGCCTGTCACATTCGGAATTATTCAACCTCTTGAAAAAGCTAAGAAACAAGGAGAATGCCATTAACCAGCCTCAGTCCCATCCCATTGAAAAATGGAGAATTTAGGGATGGGATGGGACTCTCAGGTACATTTGCGAGTGTTTTTGTGAACTGCTAGGTGGTATCATTCTGGCAGAAACAGCTCTCCTGGTGAACGACAGCGCACCAAGGATACACGGTGAAGCCGGCAAAGATCAATTCTTGTATTGTTTGCTGCATGTACGTTAGCTGCCACTTGTTGTGGAGGGTGTCCTGCATGCATAGCCTCGTTCCCTCGTTGCAAAAATACTGTAAGCGATCAAAAGCTGGTGGTGTAGAAGGTCTGGAAACAAGGCTATGCATGCAGTTATAGCAGACTTATATGCTAGGTAACTTGGGCTAGGAATGAGATATGAAGCTGGGATTCACACCATTGTGATCAGCTTGAATGGAGCATTCCAATGATGTCCTTTTTGCTGTCGGTTGAATTTTGACCCAAAATCATGAAAAACCATGGATTATAGCCTTTGATCGAGTGCGATTTTTGACAAAAATGTGACCAAGACTAAAATCCACTTTAAGGACATCGTTTGAAAGCTCTTTTTGTGCTGACCACAATGACGCAATTTCCAGCTCCATATCTCATTCACATACCCATACCTAGTGCGATGTTATCTTCCAAGTCCATGGTGACATGGGAGAGTCTTCAGTTCGTGCAATGAATAATGATGACCCCTCCCTCCTTCCCTCCCTCCCTCCCTCCCTCCCTCCCTCCCTCCCTCCCTCCCTCCCTCCCTCCCTCCCTCCCTCCCTCCCTCCTTCCCTCCCTGCCTGCCTCCCTCCCTCCCTCCCTCCCTCCCTCCCTCCCTGCCTCCCTCCCTGCCTCCCTCCCTCCCTCCCTCCCTCCCTCCCTCCCTCCCTCCCTCCCTCCCTCCCTGCCTGCCTCCCTGCCTGCCTGCCTCCCTCCCTCCCTCCCTCCCTCCCTCCCTCCCTCCCCCCTCCCTCCCCCCTCCCTCCCTCCCTCCCTCCCTCCCTCCCTCCCTCCCTCCCTCCCTCCCTCCCTCCCTCCCTCCCTGCCTGCCTGCCTCCCTCCCTCCCTCCCTCCCTCCCTCCCTCCCTCCCTGCCTCCCTCCCTGCCTCCCTCCCTCCCTCCCTCCCTCCCTCCCTCCCTCCCTGCCTGCCTCCCTCCCTGCCTGCCTCCCTCCCTCCCTCCCTCCCTCCCTCCCTCCCTCCCTCCCTCCCTCCCCCCTCCCTCCCCCCTCCCTCCCTCCCTCCCTCCCTCCCTCCCTCCCTCCCTCCCTCCCCCCTCCCTCCCTCCCTGCCTCCCTCCCTCCCTCCCTCCCTCCCTGCCTCCCTGCCTCCCTGCCTCCCTCCCTGCCTCCCTCCCTGCCTCCCTCCCTGCCTCCCTCCCTGCCTCCCTCCCTCCCTCCCTCCCTCCCTCCCTCCCTCCCTCCCTCCCTCCCTGCCTTCCTCCCTCCCTGCCTGCCTCCCTCCCTCCCTCCCTCCCTCCCTCCCTCCCTCCCTCCCTCCCTCCCTCCCTCCCTCCCTCCCTCCCTGCCTCCCTCCCTGCCTCCCTCCCTCCCTGCCTCCCTCGCTCCATTCCTCACACATACCATCGCAGCTCCTTCCATCCACCCTGCCCTCCGTCCTCCCACCTGTCTCCCTGGACCCTTTCCTGCTCCTTTCCCCATCCCTCCTCACTTCCCTGCGGTTGATATCCCCTCTCTCCCTTTCGCACAAGCCGCCAAAGTTCACCCCACACACTCCTTGGCTGGTAAGAGTGTGGTGGCCACATTGGACCAACATTCTATTGAATAGTACCTCTTGGCAGTCCATGTAGAAAGCTAATGTCATTGTTGTTCCGCAGGTGCACTACCGAATGGCAGACCTCCCATGGTACGTGATAGCAGGTTGCCCGTGTACAGTGCATATGCAGTCGTGTTTATGGTAGTCAGATGCAGTCATGGACGCTCCTATTTCTCCCCCCTCCCCCCCTCCCCACTCACCTTCCCCCTCCCCCTCCCCATTCCTCCCCCTCCCCATTCCTCCCCCCCCCCCCCCCCCCCCCCCCCCCCATCTCTTTCTCAGGTCCCACACTTTGCTGACGGTATGACTCGAGGAGCCTCCCCTAGCATCCCTCCCAGTAAACGGTGAGATCCTTCTCCCCCTCCCCTCCCTCTGTAGTCTCCCTCGGCCTTCATTTTGCTCATTAATTCTCTCCTTTCCTACCTCCTTTCTCTCCCTCCCTCCCTTCCTCGTTCCCTCCATTCTTCCCTCCCTCACCATCTCTCCCTCCCCCTCCCCCTCCCTCCCTCCCTCCCTCCCTCCCTCCCCCGTCCCTCCCTCCCTCCCTCCCTCCCCCGTCCCTCCCTCCTTCACCAGCCCTTACTCATATCGCATTGGTGCTGATGGTCAAGTTCAGCCAGTCTCCATCGCACCAGATGCAACCATCGCTCCAGGCAAGGCTCACCAATTCAAAAACGTCTTCCTAACACCACACACACACACACACACACACACACACACATTCACTGACTCACTTATTCCTCCCTTCCCAGGGCTACCTCGCAACGTTCGCAGTCTATATACCCTCCTACACAATGAGGTGGTGTGTGCCGTTGCCATTAGCAACCCTGTCAGACACATCTACACAGGGGGAAAGGTTGGTGTGCGGAAGAGAGATGGGGAGGGGGCAAGGACATAGTTATCACATTTGAGCGCACATCCTGTAACATAGGATTGTTTACATGTTTCTCCTTCCTCAGTGTTAACCCTCTCCTCCCTTTCTCCCTCCAATGTCCCTCCCTCCCTCTCCCCTCCCTTGTCCCTCCCTCCCTCCCTCCCTCCCTCCCTCCCTTCCTCCCTCCCTCTCCCCTCCCTTGCCCCTTCTCCCTCCCTCTCCCCTCCCTTGCCCCTTCTCCCTCTCTCTCTCCTTTCCATCTCTTCCTCCCTCTGTCCTCCCATCTCGCCCTCCTACCTCTCCCCTCTCTCCTTCACAGGGCTGTGTGAAGGTGTGGGACCTCACACAGGGTGTTGGTGTACTGAAGGTCCCTCAGCACTCTCTAGAGTGCCTCGGGGATAACTACATCCGGTCTTGCAAGCTGCTGCCGGACGGACGCACGCTGATTGTAGGGGGGGAGACCAATACACTGTACCTGTGGGACCTCAATTCTGTGAGTGTGTGTGTGTGTGTGTGTGTGTGTGTGTGTGTGTGTGTGTGTGGTGTGTGTGTGTGTGTGTGTGTGTGTGGTGTGTGTGTGTGTGTGTGTGTGTGGTGTGTGTGAGTGTGAGTGTGTGTGTGTGTACATGCGGATGTGGTTGGTGGAGGGGCACACACAGATTTAGGGTCCTAATTACCATTGCCATTTTCTTATCTTTCCCTTGCTTCTCTCCTCCCTTCTTCCCTCCGTCTCCCTCCCCTCTGTTTGTTCCTCCTCCTCCCCTCTCCTCCTCTTCCCTTCTCCTACCCTCTCCTCTCCTCTTCCCTCCCCCCCCCCCCCCCCCCCCCCCCCCCCCCCTCCTCTCTCCATCTTCCCCTTGGCTATTAGTCTCCACCACAGATCAAGGCCCAGCTACCGTCCAATGCCACAGCTTGCTACGCTCTTGCAGTTAGCGCAGATGGAAAGGTTTGTTAGCAGACAGTATGGAGGTCCAGTTTGCAAGCATTATATTAGCCATGAAGCAAGTGTCAAGATTAATCAGACATGCCCGCAGGCCCAAAGGGGCCAAACATCACATTGGAGAGACCAAAGGGGTGGAACACGGAAGGGAAAACCACACACTGATGACTAACGATGCTCAATACAAAGGCAATTGTCATACCCAAATTGCTAACTAAGATCCATGAGCGGCCGCAACACGCATGCGCAACCAAGTCCTATTAATTGTCCCTCATTGAGAAGTTGTTGTTGTTGCCAAGATTAATATCCCTCCTCCCTTATCCCTCCCTCCCTCCTCCTCCCTCCTGCCTATCCCTCCCTCCCTCCCTCCTCCCTATCCCTCCCTCCCTCCTCCCTATCCCTCCCTCCCTCATCCCTCCTCCCTATCCCTCCCTCCCTCCTCCCTATCGATATCCCTCCCTCCCTCCTTCCTCCCTATCCCTCCCTCCCTCCTCCCTATCCCTCCCTCCCTCCTCCCTATCCCTCCCTCCCTCATCCCTCCTCCCTATCCCTCCCTCCCTCATCCCTCCTCCCTATCCCTCCCTCCCTCATCCCTCCTCCCTATCCCTCCCTCCCTCCTCCCTATCGATATCCCTCCCTCCCTCCTTCCTCCCTATCCCTCCCTCCCTCCTCCCTATCGATATCCCTCCCTCCTTCCTCCCTATCCCTCCCTCCCTCCTCCCTATCGATATCCCTCCCTCCTTCCTCCCTATCCCTCCCTCCCTCCTCCCTATCGATATCCCTCCCTCCCTATCCCTCCCTCCCTCCTCCCTATCGATATCCCTCCCTCCTTCCTCCCTATCCCTCCCTCCCTTCTCCCTATCCTCCCTCCCTCCTTCCTCCCTATCCCTCCCTCCCTCATCCCTCCCTCCCTCCTTCCTCCCTATCCCTCCCTCCCTCCTCCCTATCCCTCCTCCCTCCTCCCTATCGACATCTCTCCCTCCCTCCCTCCTTCTTCCCTATCCCTCCCCCCCCCCCCCCCCCCCCCCCCTTCCCTCCTCCCTATCCCCCCCCCCCCCCCCCCCCCACCTCCCTCAGGCTTGTTTCAGCTGCTGCAGTGATGGCAACATTGCAGTGTGGGACCTCCACAACCAGCAGCTGGTGAGACAGTTCCAAGGCCACTCGGACGGGGCCAGCTGCATCGACATCTCACCGGACGGCACCAAGCTCTGGACCGGTAGTCTTGACAACACAGTGCGGTGCTGGGACCTCAGAGAGGTACGGAGTGTTCTAGAAGTGTACTAAAGTTTCCAATAGTATACAAGAGTATACTAGAATATTCAGAGGAACGTCCATACTGTCATTGCCTTGGCCAAATTGTTTGGCTATATTACAGAGTAGCCATGCAGTCTGTATACCCTAGCATACTACTGTGTGATGGATGGAGTAACCCAGTCTGTATACTCTAGTATACTATTATCTCTGCAGGGTCGGCAGATGCAACAACATGACTTCTCGTCACAGATCTTCTCCCTCGGCTACTGTCCAAATGGAGAGTGGCTTGCTGTCGGGTGAGTCGACTGAATTAACAGCTGCTTCACATTTGATTTGAGTGTGGTTATTTAATTCGAGAGCAACTGGTACTGTGGATGGCTGTCTGGAAGTTTGCACGCTGGTGCCATTCCAAAAACTGTTTTTGAGAGAGTTGCATTAGCCTCTAGACAGATAGTAAATTCAGGTGTACTTAAATTGCTAGTTATTGGCAACTATTCATCTTGTACTCTCATCCCCTCACTCCATCACCCCCTCTTGCTCACCCCCTCACTCCGTCATCCCCTCTCCCACCCCCTCACTCCCTCACGTCCTCACAGCATGGAGAGCAGCAACGTTGAGGTACTACACATCACTGGCCCAGAGAAGTACCAACTGCACTTGCACGACTCTTGCGTCCTCTCGCTAAAGTTTGCTCACACGGGCAAGTGGTTCGTGACCACCGGCAAAGACAACCTCTTGAACGCCTGGAGAACACCGTATGGTGCCAGCATATTCCAGGTTTGTATCAGATATTGGCATGTTGTTTGCTTATGTTCTCGGGAGTAGCCTTGTTCCCAGGCATTCCAAACCTCTAGTTTTGATCGCTGCACACTGTAATTAAGTGATCAAAAACTGGAGGTGTGGAAGGCATGGGGACGAGGTTACTCAGGAGCTTGTGTCAACACAGCAACACAGCAGTAGTGAGTGTAAGGTGGTCAGAATCTAGTGCTCTCGCCCTCAAGCATCATTATTTTGAGAACTGGGTGGAGGTTTTATATCATTCCTTGTGTGTTTTCAATCTCGATTGGAAGTTGGTAGCCAGTGAGTGTAGGGGTGGAGTAGCAGGGAGAGTGGCATGAATACTACGGCAGAAATCTATAACAACTTCTGGTCCCTCCCTCTTCTCATCCCCCCCCCCCCCCCCCCCCCCCCCCCCCCTCTCTCTCTGCCTCCCCCCCCCACCTCCCTCCCTCCCTCCCTCCCTCCCTCCCTCCCTCCCCCTCTGTCCTCTTTGCTTCCAGATGAGTGAGTCAAGCTCAGTCCTGAGTTGTGACATCTCAGCAGATGACAAGTTCATCGTCACAGGGTCGGGGGACAAGAAGGCAACCGTCTACGATGTCCTATTTTAAACGTACGGTTGGTTTGTGTTATAACTGGTCAGTCATCAAAGCAAGCAATGGTGGCTAGCAGCTCAAGAAATGCTCACCAAGATGAATTCTGCAAATAAATTATCATTTTTTCCATTCCTGATATCCTCTGCCAGGATGTTGGCAGTACCAATCAGATTTCAGAACATTGTCACATGACAACAGTAAAACCCAATTGCATCATGCATTGAAATGTCACAGTCACGCCCATTCAGTAGTCAATTGCTCTGTCGTACTATAGTGTAGGTGCTCTGTATAACCTGTAGCAAACAGTTGCTCTCAAGAGCAGGCAGCTAGAGTAAAGGACTGTTCTCAGCACCTGGATAACTATCACGTGCACTAATCCGATATTCACTTGCCGTGACGTTACGGCCGTAGATATATACAGTTTGACCCCACAGAAGCCATTTCTCCTACATCTTGGGAATGAGGCTAGATATCCACATGCAATTACGCCCTCCAATGAAATGTATTAGAGATGATGTAATGTGGTGTACCACCCACTGAATGATTTCCAACTGTCATGACTATGCTTCCTCTCCGTTCTCCGCAGGACTGAGGTTGATATTCATCCGAGTAGCTAGTTCAGAAGTGGATGCTAGTTTGTACATTATCAGGACCTTCTCCTTTACTGTATGCACTCATTTCACTTCCAATGCTCGTCTTTGCTTGGCTGTCATTTTGTCATCCTTGTTGTGTAACTAGCTCCAAACCACCTCATTCCTCTGTAACGTTATTCGAAGCTTATTCTACGTAACCAACAATTACTTTTGCAGTGTAGAGTCTGAGCAGTCTCGTTCCCAGACCCTCCCGCATTTCGGGACGGTCTGGGAACGAGACGAGTCTGTGGATTGTATAGTGCTTCCGGATCAGTAACGGCTGCCTGGCCTGGGCAGCTGCTGCTGCTGCTACAGTGTAAGAGACTGAGGTGAGTGCCCTGATTGATGGAAACAAGTTCGATCATGAAATATATCAACTAGCTGTCAGAGATCTATCAGGGCATATTTATACTGGTACCTCATGAAGTGTGCATGTGGTGCGTTAATAGCTATCTGCATCGCAGTGAGTGTGTTTTGCATAGTACCATTTTGACAACAGGGATATGCTGTACATGTACATCCAAAATGAAGACTGTATGGACACCGACGGTTTCCATAGCATCAACACTACAGCAGAGCTATAAACAGTACTCAGCATAATTCTTCATACTGTAGCAGCGTCTTGACTATGCTGGGGAGTTGGCAACCATCAAAAGAGCTTTTGAACCTATCGCTCCTGATTCTCAAGGTCATGCATTTAGTTAAGTTGAATTCAAATTGCCCGTGCTGACAGTCAGGTATTCCTACTAGTGCCTTGATCCATTGCATCCTGGTAGAAATGTACTGATGTGATCACCATACCTATTTTGTTACTTAAATACTACGTCTGAATGCTACCAACTATAGTCTCGGAACCAGACCCTTCGCCGGGGGAGCAAGGAAGGGTCTGGGCACACGCTAGCTAACATTCCAGGACAGAATGTTGACTTGACGAGTCAGAATCTTTAATTACAAATGACGTCATAGAAATAATTTTCTCCAGTCTTTCAGTGTGGCCAGAGCCTAGATACGGCAAATCACTGCGCTATGGTGTTTGAGAGGAGCAAAAAGCAGGTCGATAGTGATTGTACTTGTGGTATCGCCATTGATCGTTAATTACAATTATATTGCATTCTGACAAATCTAGGCACGTGCCCAGACCCTTCCTCCTCCTGTGGTTTGGAATGGCAAGGGCGGATCCAGGAAAAAAATTAAGGGGGGGCTGCTATACGGCTGCTGTAGAGGCGCGTAGCGCGTATCTGATCCGCGCAAGCGTGGAAAGCTCTCGTAGCACCTTCGTGCTTTTGCACTGCACTCACTGCTTTCTGGTTTCCGTGTCGTCCGTGAACGTCTCACTCTCGACGTAGAAAGGTAAATGTGTTGTGAATCACCAATGTCAGAGTCCGATGAAGATTCGCCATGCGCACATGGTCTGAACTGAGAACCGTTTTCGTCCCCAGCACGAGTTGTCTCTGTATCTGATTCATTCTGACTGTCACAAGCTGTTTACCGTTGGAAAAGTCCAGCATTGAGCTTCGTTTCACCTTGCTGCTGCTGTTTCCAACACTGTAAGTCGTGTCCACATCCCCCGGATCCGCCCCTGTTTATGGTACTATAATACATCCCTTGAGACTGGAGTAATGCAGCAAGTTAGAGATAATTATGCACTCTTTTGGTTTCCCCGACAGGTCTGGTACATGACCATACACATTCAAGTTTCTGTGTTAACTAGGAAGCAATGAAGCCAGACATAGAGTCTATACCCAGGTCAATAAGTGCCACTTTCCATATTAGAAGCTTGCACATGCCAACCCTCATTCCCAAATTCTAGCATTTGTCATACGCATACGTATATGATAAAAGGTTTGACCTCTTGTTAAATTTCTTAAGACTCTGAACTGCCATGGGATGCAGTGAAAGCAAGGATACACCAAGGTCACTGTGTAACATAGCTCTCTCTTCCTTGCAGCTGCTGCTGTTGTAGTGATCTTGGAATGTAGTACTGTATCACCACAAAGGTAGTAATCACTCCGCCCCGCTGTACAAACACTGATAAGATTCAAGTCTAGCTGGCCAGAGGAATTCACTTAGTTACTACATTGAAAGTTGTGGAGGCTTGTAACTGATATTTTCTGCATGCACCACGTGTATGCCAATGATGAGGCCTTGAACAGCGATGAGCACAGTGTATCCATCTTCATTTTAGCTATGTGTGAAGTACAGTCTGGAGAATGTTTGGCCTCCAGTTCGCACTACATGTTACACTGCTAGGCATTAGCTATAAACAAGTAGACAGTATATAAGTGAGTACTATAAAAAACCACCAATGCTCAGAAACTCAAAACGCTTCTAGTAGAACTTGTGGAATTTCTGACAACTGAGTGCAGTTTTAACAAATGAATGGAACTTGGATCTTTATCCCTCTAGTGTAGCTGCATGTCCTAACCACGTCAATTGTCTGTCTGTTTGACTACCAAGTTATAAAGTGCTGTTAGGCAGCTGTATCATTTAACTTCGGTTTCAATTGTTAATCTGACTGGTATTCATGCAGCCTGTCAGTGTGTGGGACCTGAAGATGAGGAAGAGGTTGGTCCTACTCCAAGCCCTGGCCATTCTGATGGCCGTGTTCCAGTATGGTGTGAGGGCAGCAGGACAGGAGGAGGGAAGATACTCACCCAGGAGACTAAACAGCATTTTCTACCCCTATCTATTGACAGCCAGGTATGCACAGAATCAAGTTGAATTGCCCCTCTCCGTAATGCATGAACCTTCACCCCAGTTATGCTGTTCCAATCACCCTAAAAGCTCATGTTACAACTAGGAATATCATAATTACGCCGCGCGCGCATGCGCGAAGCGGGGTTAAGCAATCGGTTTTGTCCGTCAGTCAGTCAGTCAGTCAGTCGTCTGTCTGTGTGGTGACAAAATTGAAATCTCGCCACATAGACCCTCATAAACCATCGAAATGGAGTCAAACAATAGCAAATAGCAAAAAACTGCTCTATGTGTACCTGTCTGAAGTCAAAGGCGCTTCGTTTCGCTGTATTTCGGCTATTTCCTACTTTTCATAACTATTCATAACATTGGCTCCACCTCTTTGTCCCATCCAGAACAGAACACGTAGTGCATTTGGAAACTTCATGCTTCAAGATGACCGCTAGAAAACAGTTCTTTCCCACGATTTATCAGAGAACGCGGTAGCGTTCTCTATTTAGGGATGGCTAAGGAAATTTCGAAATACCATACTGATGCACCAGCAGGAAAACGGCCAAAGAAGCTACTACCCCCCAAACCAAGCATGCAGACAGAATGATACTGCCTAGCAGTTCACAAAAACACTCGCAAACGTACCTGAGAGTACGCGGGAGTCGAGAAATAAGTCGCCGTAAAATTCCGATTTCGTCATCTTCTTCTTCTTTCTTCTTCTTTCTCATTGACTAGCATAGCTGGACAACAAAAGCATTTCCTGAGCTATTTCACTCACAGAACAACATCGCTTTCGTCGTAGTAGCTCCTTTCGGCCCTTTTGACTACATACTGGCAGGAACGGCACTTCTGGCTAGCTACGATTCCGTGAATTGCTAGCACGAAGCCATTTTGATGCACCAGAGGTCACGCGTGCCAAATGCGCATGCGCAGTTGACATGCAAACGCACATTGCTTTCTTTGTTGCTGGTGATGGTTGCATTTCGGGCACTTGCTGATCAGCTGAATCCTTGTGAATCCATCATCTGGTGCATCACTACCGCTGCAAGGAATTTCTGCCAACCTTTACTTGCCAAGATCTATCGTGACTATGCCATCATGGAGGCGTGGCTTTCTTCTCATGACGTAACTGCAGTGCAGAACATATATGTACCAAAGAACTGTGAGTGGGGCTACAGTTTTGGCGTTTGAACTTCGAAGTGTTTGCTGAATCTGTCTAATCCGTCGTCTGGTGGCACACTCCTAGGAGCTATCATCCATGAACGTATCCTAGTGGTACCTACCAGTTTGGTATCAGTAAGCACTTTTGTGATCGCTAGTGAGAAACTCGGTTTGAGGTGAAGGGAGGTATACTGAGTTCAGTATTCATCTATCTATCTATCTTGTCATTCTTTATCGATCTATAATGTATATACTCTACCCAAGAGCAATATGATCACTTTTGGTATAATTATATAAAAGCAATAATGGATCATTACTTCCTGGTGAATCACAACATAAGGAAGGAGCAATTGTGCTGCCCCGAGCAGTAGGATCCTCAACCACATCCATCAAGGCAGCTCTCCTTTGCACGGTGATGACCTAGCTAGTGATTGTTCAATCAAACATTTTGGTTATACATCCATCTCTGATACATTACCCCTATCATTAGAAACTTACGCATTCCATGCGCTCAACAAACCTCACAAACTAGAAACAAAAAATTTTCTTACAAAAATTACAAATGATTTAGTGATGGCCACCCCGATCGACTCCCGAAAAAGCAGACAAACAAGGAATGCCATTAACCAGCCTCAGTCCCATCCCATCCCTAAATTCTACATTTTTCAATGGGATGGGACTGAGCCTGGTTAATGGCATTCCTTGTTTGTCTGCTTTTTCGGGAGTCGATCGGGGTGGCCATCACTAAATCATTTGTAATTTTTGTAAGAAAATTTTTTGTTTCTAGTGTACTTTACAGACGTCGTGACTATTGTTTAGGCTGTTTTTTCCAGCTATTTTCTATTATTCGTAACATTTGGCCCCGCTTCTTCAGCTTCAATATGCACGTTGTTGTATATACGGTAAGCGGTCACTCCCACGCCTTGGATATGGCCATACCCGAACACAGTATACTACGCGATAGCACCTGTTCGATGCTCATCGGCAAAGATGCCACGTCGATTGTAGCTGCACTGTATCCTGTAGACATCCCGCGCGGGGTATGTGTTCTATGAACACCTCTAGTTATAGTTGTAACAAGGGTGATGGGATTGGGCAACTATGAAAGCAGGAACGGAATGGAACGCGGAACGGAACGCGGAACGGAAGTAAGATGCGGGCCGCGCGCTAGACTGGACTGGACTCACCCAAAAATGCATTTTTCAGTGGAGGACAGAAGCTAAGCATACTTATTTATTCACTAAGGTCGCTTGCATAGCCTGCTTTCGTGTCTTTCACGAGTCGGTAGAGGTCAAAGGTCACGTGCATATTTAATAAGCTTCAGCAAAACGCGCTTCAGTCAGTCCGGGATGATAGAGGAATATTCTTTTGTTTTCTATGCATCAGCAAAAGGCTGGAGTTCGATGTCTGCTGTAAATAAATGCTCTTCTAACCTTTTCATTGAAGCTCATTAACCCTTTAAGCCCCATTGACGTCTATAGGCGTCATT
The DNA here is from genome assembly GCA_963931865.1 of Axinella damicornis. Classification (NCBI taxonomy): domain Eukaryota; kingdom Metazoa; phylum Porifera; class Demospongiae; order Axinellida; family Axinellidae; genus Axinella; species Axinella damicornis. Next base: position 12,682,517 of record OZ007514.1, on the reverse strand, counting down.
TTGACCTTATGCACTCATAGGGCTTCTCGTCAGTCCAAAAAGAGACCAAAAAGTCTTCAGAGGGCCTAGGGACAATTTTGAGGGACGAACCCAAAAATTTGGTCAGATTTCGGCGCGCCCTCCCCACTAAACGAAAGGCAGGGGGGTTTCGAAAGGGGGGGCGGGGGCCCCCCCTTCGACTGTCGTGGGCGTTTTTTGATTTTAATGAGATTCATTGGCCCCAGGATATTTGATTCTAATGATATTCATAGACCCCACCCAGGGCCTCAAGAAAACATGCAAATTGGTGGTGTAAGGTGTGCCATCAGTCGGATCTGGCCCAAGTTTAGGGAAATGCTGGGCGAAAATCCGGCTGACATCCACATTTGACCTCCGATTGCTGGCCTTGTGGGGGGTCATGAATATCATTAACGGTATTGCCAGAGGGGTCTCTCCATGTGTGCGGGCCCCACCAAGTTTGGCCGCTGAGGAGCGTATGCTGTGGGAGAGGAGTACCTACGAAAGTGGTGTGCGCTGAATGCATGAAAATGTGTTGTCTTGGTGGGAAGAATTCGGTGGTTAAAGGGTTAAATATGCACGTGACCTTTGACCTCTACCGACTCGAGGAAAGACACTAAAGCAGACTATGCAAGCGACCTTAGTGAATAAATAGGTATGCTTAGCTTCTGTCCTCCACTGAAAAAGGCATTTTACAGATTTTTGGGTGAGTCCAGTCCAGTCTAGCGCGCGGCCCGCATCTTACTCCCGTTCCGCGTTCCGTTCCGCGTTCCATTCCGTTCCTGCTTTCATAGTTGCCCGATGGGATTTGTACCCCTTGCCCTCGGGAAGACATGCAACTGCACTCCAAAGTTTATTTAGTGCACACTAATTGTCATTTTGACAGACACCTGTTGTTGAGCAACACTCATGAATTCTAGGGTACATGGATAGCTTCAGTAGGTGTGGCCTCATGTACTATATAGCTAGGCTGGCTATGAAGCTGTTGTAAGGAGATAGGCAAAGAGAACATTGGACTTGTAGCCTTGTTCCCAGGCCTTCTCACCCCAGCGTTTGTCGCTTGCAGTACTAATGCGGGGGAAGGCCTGGTACATGTACATGGACGTTGGGTGGACGTGTGGAGGAGTGGCACATTCTTCTGTACAGCTCTGGGACAGCTCTCTGGACCTCACCAGGACTGCCTGATGTCGACTGCTCAGTGGCCATGGCTGTGATCATAGAGCACTCACTTACAAAGAATGCGCCTCTCCTCCGCACATCCACCTGGACGTCACTGCATGTGCACATGATGTAATGCAAGCGAAAACACTGGGTGAGAAGCCTGGGAATGAGGCTAACATATAGACAATCCCTAGCTGAGATTGCAAACAGATCAATTGCTTCGTACTATGGTGCTAAGCATTAAATATCCCTGCAATAACATGGTAAATGTTGTTCACCTATTGTCTCTCTAGGATACCTTCTGGTGTTGATGAGTGGCTGGCAGCAACAGGTCATACTGTGAATCATGCTCATGTTCGTGGACATCGAAAACCATTCAAGAGAAGGCATGACAGAGTGCCTCTTCAGAAGCTCCCCCAAATAATCATCAGGATCATATTTACTTATGGAACAAGAAAGGTGAGTTAGTCTGTTTTGCACTATGCCTCAATAGAATGTACATCCTGCCAGGAGCGCATGAGCCGCCAAAGGCGGCGAAGGAGCGTGTAACTCGTGAGTACTCACGAGTGCCATCGAAATACAAATCTTTCGTAGCAATGACTTCCATATTTGGAAACCTGAAGCTCGTTTAAACGTTGTGTGACGCCATACAGTGCACGTGACTCGTATATGGAATGTGGCACATACTTAGTACAGCATCGTTTTGACAGAACCACCCGCAATGGCGAAGCGTACACTAGCAGTGACATCGAGAGTGAGCTACCTCAAGCGAAGTGAGTTCGGTTTGAAGAAGGAACTCCACGCCAATCCGAGGGTTGTGCTAGAAGGAAATTTCAGCTTCAGGAAGTATCCGGCTCCCTGCAACATTTCTATGCGCCAGGTGAAGGATTCTCCCATGAGACGCGCTATCAAGCGGAGCATGACCGTGCTGAAGTTTGCAAGAGCGAAACAGGCAGGGAACCAGCGAGTGGTCAGGACGCTCCTGAAGGCTTTCACGCCAATAAAACTACCCCCAGAAAACTTATGACGTACCCGATCTATTTCAAAATGTGGAAGTACGTAACTAGTTTGTATTTATATGGCACTGAAGTTACACTCTCCTTCGCCGCCTTCGGTGGCTCCTGGTCCTGCTTATAGCGCTTCGGTTGTTCAAGTGACTCGGCCATGCATCGTTCTTGGTGGGGGAGGGGGGAGTAGTTGATTACATGTAGCACAACTGTTACATTCAAGTTGTGTGTTTCATATGAGCTATGTATGCTCCATTGCTACCATCAGGCAAGAACTATTTGCTTTCACTGCGCTGATAAAGTCTACCGCTACCAACTGACCTTGAGAGCAGTGGTTTTCACTATAATACTGATGGAGTGCATCACCTTGGTGAATGAAATGCTGCTGATGATATCTGGTGATATTCAACCCAACCCAGGGCCTGGTGAGTGCTTATATCGTGCATACTACTAGGAATATCCGCACGATGCCTCACACGCACCGCATACGTACGTGTGACCTGACCATGTGCTTACAAGTATAAGATCTAGCTAATATGAGTTTGAGAGTGTGGAGCTGAGATAAGGGGGGGGGGGGGGGGGGGGGGGGGGGGGCTCCCTCCTTGGTCAGCAAGGGGAGGGGGTGCAGCCCCTAGTAGGTTGATGGTGTACGATGTGCCAGCAGTCCAAGTTTAGGGAGATCCTGGGCGAAAATCAGGCTGACATCCACCTTTGACCTCCAATTGCTGGGCTTGTGGGTGATCACCATTATCATTAATGGTATTGCCAGAGGGGGCTCTCCATGTGTGCTAGCCCCACCAAGTCTAGCCACTGAGGAGCGTATGATGTGTGAGAGGAGCACCTACGAAGGTAGTCTGCACTGAATGCATGAAAATGTGCTCTCTTGGGGGAAAGCATTCCATAGTTAAAGATGCATACCAGGTAATGTATACATCACAAATGTGGGTCGATTTACAAATCCTACAATGGACCGGTATACATGGATGCTAGTTGAGAGGATGACATACTGAACCAGTATAGCACAATTCATGGTAACAATGTTAAGCTTGCATTTTTGGCTTCAATACTGTCGATGTCACTGGAGCTGGCTCCTTATGAAGAGGTGTAAAAATTGCTGCAGCAAGTTGTTCCTTCCCTCGATACAGCATTGATGACTGCTTTGACATGATGAGCATCAAGATTATTTCTTTTTTTTCTATGAGGGGCAACCACACTCCTGGTAGCCGCATTGAAACGGTTACAACTCGTTGGTCGGCTCATTCCAGTTAACGCACTGTCACGTGAAGGACTACGCTCGGTCGATCGAGTCGGCAATGGCGTCCAAAGGGAAGACAAGAACTTGTAACTTACAGCTCTCACAACTTCGCAAGCACGGTGAGTTTCGGCATGTGAGTGTCAGTGAGCAACAGCGATCATACCTGCGTGGTCAGAACCTTTGTTGGGCCTTCATAAGAGCTGTACTGGCAACGAACTTCAAGGAGAGCGATCGAGCAATGGCGCCTGACGACACTACAAAAGCGCTTGTATCTCCACCACCAAGGTGAGTTTCAGCGCCAAAATTGTATGGTGAGGACAGTGCATGACAGCGATCACGACGATGTAGTCATAATCTTTGTAGGCCATTCCTAAGTAGTCAGACATTAATTATTATGTGGCATAATTTTTCCCCTACCAGGAGTGTAATAAAAAATTCTTCATTACAGCATGGATGCACAAATAGCAGAGGCTAATTTCAAGTGCATCCTAATTTACAACTTGTCACTCAATTGGGATATTTAAATCTAGATTTAGCTCTCAGTCTTGAAGCCACAGGACTTGGCTCAACAGGAGTCCATGTTTCATTCCTGGTTGAACAACCAGCAACTCCGATATGGTAGTGCTATAAATATATATGTGTGGTATTTACGAGTCAAGTTACTATGGCACTCCTCAAGTACCTCAAGGGCACTGCAAAATTGGCGAAATAGCCACGAGAGAAGTCAATGCAGCTGTATCGTAAGTGCTGACAGAGCAACCACAACCAAAGCCCACATGAGGACACTAAAGCTTATATACCTCCCCCCCCCCCCCCCCCCCCCCCCAGTTCTAGTAGAGAGCTGCTAAGAAATTCTAGGGAAGCTTTCATGTGAAGAATATGAATATTCTTTCAGGCATAAAAAAGTCGCTCTTTATACACCACTGGTATGGGAAAAATTGTGTAATTAATGTTTGACTACTATGAATGGCCTACAAAGATTCTGACTACACCATTGTGATAGCTATCATGCACTGACCAAAACATATGAACCATGAGTTATTGAGCTAATTCGCAGCATCAACAATAGAACGATAGGTTCTCAAAACGTTTCGATCCGAGGATCTACGGCTACAGATCTACGGATTTTTACAGTGGTGCTGAAACTCACTGTGCTGGCAAAGTTGTGAGCGATGTAATAGTTTAGTGTTCCCTTTGGCCGCCATTGGAATTGTTTACTCAATTGACTGAATATGGTCATCACATGACATGTGCATTACCTGTGAGTTACACTGGCTACCAGTAGTGTGGTCATCACGTGACATGTGCATTACCTGTGAGTTGCACTGGCTACCAGTAGTATGGTCATCACGTGACATGTGCATTACCTGTGAGTTGCACTGGCTACCAGTAGTATGGTCATCACGTGACATGTGCATTACCTGTGAGTTGCACTGGCTACCAGTAGTGTGGTCATCACGTGACATGTGCATTACCTGTGAGTTGCACTGGCTACCAGTAGTATGGTCATCACGTGACATGTGCATTACCTGTGAGTTGCACTGGCTACCAGTAGTGTGGTTTCCAAAAGTGCATAATTTAATACCCGCGTAAATTAATAGAATGTTGCAGTACATGTTTTAAATGAAATTTAAGTTGGACCGTAGATAAACAATATCTGGGGCCAAAGTGCACCTTGATAGGAGGTTACCAAATGGTTATAAAAGCGTTCTACAACCTTGTTGATGTTGGGGTCCCTGTATTGACTTTGTGCCTCAACTGCCAAGACTTGTTTCTTATAATTGTGATAAGCTGCTGTCGCATTGGAAAGGTGAGGCCAATTGAGTTACTGGCTAAGCTATATATGGCCAACGTCACACAGATATTGGACTTATAGCATGGCCAGTTCATGCAGGGTAATATGGTTTTACAAAGCAGAGGAAGAATCACTCACCAGAATTGTTATGTTCCAACTTCAGTACTCTATGGTCAGCAGCATTGTTAAAATAAGGACACGGTAATCTGCATTGAATAGCTACCAAGACACGCAAATGCATGGTTTTTCGGGAAGTGAACAGTTGTAACAGACCCAGCTATACTGCAATGTACTATATATACCACAAAAAACTTCCTATACCTGTACAACTATATTGCCACTTCGCTGACACTTCATTCTCTCCTCGGTGGCTAAACTGCATGTAGCTTACTCACCCCACAATGTGCTGCATTCATCTAGATATCTCTCTGTTGTATAATTATGTGGAGTATCTACACCAGATGTCATGCATGTCCATATACAGCCTGTCATATGTTTATCACCTCAACTTAATGCTGTTCACCTAACATCCTTTGAGAAACAGCTGGTCCACCCAAAGGACCCTGTAGTGCAAAGGGAGTAGCAAAGTTTGTTCTGTTATGTGTACATTATTTGAAGTTACGTGACACATACAAACTTGTGATGTATATTGTGGGCATGCACTCTGATATAAACTGCTGCATCTGCTGTAGTTGTATGTAGTTGTCGAGTGCTACTCTTTCTAAGGGCTATACTTTGCAGTTATAGTTTGGTCTTGGAAATGCATACAAATACATTATTCCCAGAGTTAAGTCGTTATGTTTACAATCGTATTATCAGAAACACAGCTTAAACTTGATGACCTTGGGAGCTTGAAGCAATTCCTTCAGCCTGTTTCTGCCTATTGGATTCCAATTGCGGATCAGCTGGGAATGACCTCACAAGTTGAAATCATTCAGACTACACAGGCCAATACAACTCCCCCAGCTTGCATGCGAGATTTGTTGCACAGGTGGCTCAGTAGGGAACACCCTTCACCTACGCTCAAAACCCTCTGTCAAGCTCTGAGAAGTGATGATGAAATTATTAGAGGATCTACTGTGGCCAACAAGTTGGAAGAAGAGTTTCCAGGCCAAATAGGTTAGTCAATGAGCACCTTAAGTTGATTGTGGGACCAGCTGGGATTCTGACCCAAGACCTGATGAATACTAATCTGGCGCTCTTACTAACACTAGACTCACAACAGAGTAGCAGCTGCATTGTGTAGTGACCTCAGCTGAATCTAACTGTCTAATTTGTTCACTGAATCATTGAGTTCTTGAGCATTCATGTTGAGACACATGCTAGCTGATTAGGTAGTAGTTAGTGAAGTTCCTTTAGCGTGTGTTAAGAGTTGGTACATTTTTATGGTGTAACACATCACCAGTTGTGATTGCTGTCATGATCTCAGATCCGACCGTATTACCCCAAGCAATGGCATTACACTCACTGGCTGAAGAACATGACAATACCCCTGTGGACGTTGAAACACAGTCCATTAGTGACGATGAGGAATGGGATCCGCCAACTGAATTTGCTGACATGCTAACCAAAGTAGCTAAGCTGCTGAATGAGTCGGCTAATGTGGATGATCTGAAGCTATTTTTAGAATTTCTCTGCCATCCACGCACCTGTCAGCGGTACATCCATGTCAAGCTCTATGAGCACTGCAAAAACGCTACGGAGATTATTAGAGCACTTGTCCCACAGTATATTAACTTTTTGCACACCCACCTCCTGAGGAAGATTGTGAAAAAGTTTGGAACTGAGCAGTCAAGAACTCTAGTCAATCAATACGAAGACAGCTTTCCACGTAAGAAACCTCTCAAACGAATGCGTGATCCAATTTCGGATGATGAAATGGAGAGATGCACTGGAATGAAACGTATCAAGGTGAAGTGTAACGGAGATGCCACTATTGATTCCACTACGGTACAGGATGTTGACAGGGTTCGGAGGACCTTGGAAAGGAACACAGGAATTGACCAGAGTATGATTCCCTATGCCAAGCAGGACCCAGGTTGTGTTATATTCACTTTCCTGATTCCAGAGACTGTGGTCAATATCTTCAGTGATCTAGATGAAGATGGACGTAGGGACCTAGCTGATCACGGCATCCTCAGAATTGAATTGGACAATCAAGTTATTGACCTACAACCCTCCCAGCCGGTGACCAAGACTTATATATCAACTTATACCACTTCTGGGATGAAACGAGTCCCCATAACTCAGGATTCTGCTCAGGCAGTCAACTGGAACTCAGAATTCCAGACTCTCACATCGCAAGTAGGAACTTCACTTGCCGAATCTGTGGAAACTGGTAAGGTGAAGGAATTCCTACTGAGTTTCAACCACATCTTATATCCTGAGTCTCATTATGTTGACTCCAGCCTCCTGAAACATTCTAAATCAATCTCTGAAGTGTTCACAGCTTTGAATCCTCAGGTCTTGAACTTTCTGAGCTGGGGAATTCTTGAGAAAGTTGTTGGTGCATTTGACAGTAAGCCAATACCTGCAATCCAGGCATACACTTCTAGGTTCTTCCCTCACACTCGATTGTCCACTCTCCCGGATCCTCTTTCCGAAAAACATGTTTTGGAATTCAGTGGAGTTAAGAAGCTGCGAGTAACTGTTGATGGTGGTGGAAATGAATGGACATTGGGTGACATGCAGCAGGTGAGAGAAGCAGTGGAGAAGGCTGCAGGCATTGACCAGGACTTCATCACCTATGCCTACTGGGAAGGAGGGTGCAACACACATCAGTTTACATTTCTAGTTCCAGTGAGTATCAGTGAGATCTTCAATGAGCTCTGTGAGGAAGACCTGACCATCCTAGCTGATGTTGGTGTCCAAAGAGTAGAGGTTGGCTATGATACAGTTGCGTACAATATTCAAGAATTGTGCAATAAACTTCCACAAACTTTTGAACCTGTGAGTGAAGAAGACAGGGCTCGGACCAAGAACTTTGGACTGGAACACTTCATTCCTGAACAGGATATGGAACAAATTGGTAATGAAGAGTTCAGTCACTTGAATAACCTCGTTACAGGCACTGCCAAAGATAAGCTCCATGAAACATGTTCCGATGAGTCCTTGAAGGAGTTGGCCAAGAAGATGGGAAGCTGGAAAGACTTGGCTCCATACCTTGGGATCAATGAATGGGACCTGGAAAAGCTAGAAAAAATTTATCCAGGAGATGAATGCAAGCAGAAATACCTGGCTCTTCGGCGCTGGAAGAAGTTTGATGAGAAAACTGCTACCTATGAGAGGCTTGTTGAGTGCTTGCTGACACACGGACATGTTGATGACGCCAAAGAATTACTACTGAGCATTCAGTCTCTACCAGGTAGGTAAAAAACACTGCTCATGCATGCCAGAAATATATTATGATGAATAACACGTGTTGAAGAAAATGGTTTTGCTACTCAGATAAATATCATTGTCAGGGTTGATTACGATGAGGTTTCTATAATTGCAGGTGTAATGCCCTTGGTACGAAGTTTACTCATAGAAAGATGCGTACAAAAGAAGCGGGCAGACAGCAGAGACAGTATGGTTAAGGAGTTCACGCGTAGCCTCGGAGTGGTGCAGGACACAGATAAGCTTCTCAAACACCTGGACTACACTTGTCATTATGAGATGGTGGAACAATATCCCTCCATTACCAAGACAGTTACTGTAAAGTCATTCCTGAATACCATATCAGAAAGAAAGAGCAGATATTTTCTAATCAAAGGTCCCCCAGCCTCTGGCAAGACACTCCTAATGGATAAAGTGAGCACCTACTGGGCCAAGCAGTATGCACTCCGTAACTTTGCTCTGTTGCTAAATATAAACATCTGGGAATATCCTAGTTGTAAAACGTTACATGATTTGATCAGGCAATTTTTTCTACACTTGCCATCGACCAATGAAGTTTGCAACTTGATCCAAGAGAAAGATGGGGACAAAATACTCTTTATTCTGGATGGATTTAACCGTCGGACTGCCATTGAGGAAGGAGGATTTTTCGATGGGTTGTTGTCAGGCTCCGTTCTAAAAAAGTCAGCTGTAGTTATTACCACCAGCAGTTCACAGTATACACGACCACTGGATTGCAGTAGAAACTGTACTCATTATGAGATCCTTGGACTTAACAGTTCACAGATTGCAAGGCAGATTACACAACACTTAACCCCGGAGGATGCCAGCGAGTTCCTATTCTACCTTGCTGATAACCCGAAGATTGGAACCCTGTCTTCATTTCCCATCTACTTGAGCATGATCTTGGATGTGTGTTTGAACCATCCAATTCTACAGCTTCCCACCACTTGGACAGAACTGCTATCACTATTTGTGGCTAACCAACACAGCATTTCATTTCAATCACAGCCATTACGGGATACTCTGTTGAAAACTGTCAGAGCAGCTGTTGCAAAAGACAACTTCCCTGCTATTGTTAGACCGTTCTTAGTTGAATCTGCCCAGCACATTCCATTTGATGGCCAGAAAGACCACCACTTTCCAATGCCACTCATCAGGTACTTTCTTCGTTCACTCCTGGTTTGCATTGCTGAAACTAAATGTAAGGTTTATGATGCAAAGCAAAACACCTCTAATTATTTCTATCAGTTTTTGACTGGACATGGCTCGGATAAGCTTCAGAAACTTTTAAAGATACATTACAAAGATAGTATCTTGAGACTATCAAACTGTCTCTATGAAGCTGGAGAAGCCTCCCCAGATGAGATGGAACTGCTCTCCTCCATGACAGCTGCAGTCAGTGACACAGCTGTGACAGCTGGTGACATTCACAGCATCCTCCATTGTTTGAAGTTCACACGTGATCCTCACAGGTTGTCTCTATCTAACTGTGTTCTGGGAACTTCAGCATTGAAGTTGATTTCTAGACACCTGGCAGCCTCTCTTGTGACTGATGGCAGCACACTTACTGAACTGAGGTATGTGTCTTGTAGATTACCTATCCAAATTACAGAGCTAAAGGTCATCAGTTCTGGATGCTGTTTGTGTTCCATAGGTTGACAGACTGTAAGATATCTGAAGAAGGAACTTATTTGCTTGGCATATCTCTCAGAGTTTCTTACTCACTGAAAACTCTCAAGTAAGGACTAGACTGTTCTGTGCATTATTGCCTAATTTAGTACTAAACTTGGTGCATGTGGTACACATTGTGTGTGATATGAATTCATTACTATAAACCACCCCGCAATAAAAGAAACCACATAACTTAATTTTTATTAATGGATGCCTTACCTTGAGAATCAGGAATAGTTGCTTGATGCACAAGCAACACACTCCTTTACAGTCTTGATGGTAATAGCATAACAGACAGTGGAGCTGGCATGCTGGCAGATGTTCTAAAGGTGAACAAGTCACTGGAGAGTTTGAGGTCAGTCACTGCATTGTACTCTGTATGTGCCATTGTAGTTATCGGTATGTTCTTCAATTGTTGCAGTTTTGATGGTAATAGCATAACAGACAAAGGAGCTGGCATGCTGGCAGATGCTCTAAAGGTGAACCAGTCGCTGCAGAATTTGAGGTCTGTTTCTGAATCTTCAATAGTTGATGTACTGTAGTCACTCCTTATTATAGGCACAGCTCACTTATAGGCGCATTATTTGCTGTTAGGTGAAGGTTCGACTATTCAAGGAATGTCATTCAAATTAACTGCACCTCACTTATACGCACATATTTCCTTCCTGTGGAGATATAGGCACCTGCGCCTAATAACTAGTGACTATGGTATGCCATTCATTCCGAGCAGCACATGTCACTGTATAGTTAGCAGTATATTTTGATCTAATTTTACAGTCTTGATGGTAATAGCATAACAGACAAAGGAGCTGGCTTGCTGGCAGATGCTCTAAAGGTGAACCAGCCACTGCAGAATTTGAGGTCAGTTGCTGAATCCTCCTTTCTATATAGCTGATACCGTATTTCTGCGATCAAACGCCGTGGCTACTATTTATTTCATCGAGCGATTTACTGCGGCTACTATTTGAGGGCGGCCACTAATCAAAGGCAGCGTTTATTAAACTCAGCATAAACAAGGAAGCAAGGAAACGGATTGGAGCACCACAGAGACGAAGGTTTGCAGCCCTTGGCCCAGTATAATCATCCTGACAAAACGGTAGGAATGCCAAAGCCATTACTGTCACGAAAGATTTGTCAGTCATATGTCACTTGCCCCTCTTGCCCCGACCCCAAACATTCTCAGACAGCTCTCGATCGGGGACTATGTCTGTTCTCCTCTCTTCACGCTCACAGTGAAACAGTCACGGTCCTGGAAGGCTAGACAAAGCACTTCAATCGATCGCCGACCATTCGAATACTAGCCGCGGGTACTAAACAAGGGTGGTGTTTATTTTATTCGGCCCTTCTGGAGGTGCGGCTATATATTATTCGAGGGTGGCCAATAATCAAGTGAGGTGTTTGATCGTGGAAATACGGTATATGCCATTCATTCCAAGCAGCTCAATTCACTGTAGATAGCAGTATATTTTAATCCCATTCATGCACGGGCGTCCTTCATTTGATGCCTGTCAAATTGTATAGTTTGTGGTGATTTTATCTCTTTACAGTCTTGATGGTAATAGCATAACAGACTATGGAGCTGGCATGCTGGCAGATGCTCTGAAGGTGAAGCAGTCACTGCAGAGTTTGAGGTCAGTTGCTGAATCCTCTATTCCATACATACAGTTTCCATTCATTTCAAGGGGCACGTCACTGCACGTATCGAGGCAACTAATCTTGAGAATGGCAGTCTGATTCTGAGCTAGTGTTTGTATGTTTAATTGTATGCCGTAGTCGCGCGTTATTAGGCGCATGCGCCTATAACTTCACAGAAAGGATATATGTGCCTATAAGCGAGATGCGCATAATAACGATATCATAGAGTCGGTAGACTCTATATGTAGGGATACAACGGACACGCAATTGAAGCTAGTACAAAAAAATCTTCCCAAATCTCTCCAAATCTCAAAAACGGGCGGAAAATAAGCCTTTATGACAACTTACTATTCGTCTTCGAGTGTTTTCCTGACCCAGAAGACTCCCAGTATCGTGAAAAACTGTCGCGAAAGTACCGCGCCAAACCGCCAAAAATCGGTTTTCTTCTTCTTCTTCTTCTTCTTCTTTCTTCAGACGGGCTAGTTCAAATTTGGCTGACTCCCTCACCACGGTGTTTGCACAAAACAGCAGCATTTTACACTGAGCAGTGCACGACCCCATCGCTTTTTGGCTACTTCGAAGTCTCACGAGGCGCTTGAAACCGCCCACTCGATAACTATGGCTTCATGTGCGACGCCATTTTCTTCATATTGTGCATGCGTAGAGCAACTTTGAACTTTGAACTCAAAATTGTGTACTGTGTGCGAAGTGAATGCTATCAAGTATGCTGCTATAAAAACGAGGTAAACAAGTGTAAAAAACATTAAAGATGTATGGAGATGTAGGGATAACAGAACAGCAAAAAGTATGAAAACAAGCAGGGATGATGGCATAAAACAGTTCAGTATACAACACCCTACATACTTTTCTCATTATACATGTATTATGTGGAAAGATATGTAAGATGGTGTTCTATACTTAACTGTTTTATGCCATCATCCCTGCTTGTTTTCATACTTTTTTCTGTTCTGTTATCCCTACATTTCCATACATTTTTAATGTTTTTTACACTTGTAATAATAATGACATTCCTCGAATAGGAAGTGCACTTCAATTCGAATTATAGCTGTTTATCACTCCGTAGGATCGAAAAAATGGCAGAGTTTCTGGAAGAAGACTGCAGCGCTTAACAGCGAGTACCTGGGACAAGAGTTGAACCTGCGCCTAACAGCGAATATGCGCCTATAAGTGAGATGCGCCTAATAACGAGCGACTACAGTATATGTGTAACTTCCGTCATGCGTTATATATACAGGGCTAACAATAACAAATGAAAGTTGTCCGGACATAATATTTAAAAAAATTGACCGGATTTTGTCCTGTGTCAGGCTGTTATCATAAGCCCTGATAAAAAGGAATGCAATAAAGATAGTATATAGCATCCTCGTGCTGTAGTGCATCAGCACGCAGAACAGCTTCAGTGCAATGGGCAGCTGTCCTTAACCGCTACTTTTCCGTCTACCGCTACCAAAATGGACCTAAAAGCAGCCAAATCACATATTGTTCGAATGGTTTCAGCATGCACTATCTTAATCTAGGTGGAAACGTTGCACTGCTCATTGCTGTTCAGAGATACGCTAATAAAATTATCGTCTAAACACCGCCTAATTAAGTATTCACAAAGGCGTCATTCTTACCAGGAAAGAGCAGGACAGCGTTTCCACCCAGAATTCAAATGTACAGGCTTAGACGAATCGCATATCAAAAATCTGTCTCCATCTAGGAAGGATTTGGTAGCGGTAAACCTGAACTCGCACGAACCGTTCGCTTTGCCATGGTTCCAGCCGGCCCAAGTATTGTATAGTAGCCAATTATATATCACGTGCACCACAGGCTGACGCAGGAAACTAATTATGTGACCGCCATGTCTTTCATCAAATTTCACACCCTCTTGAGTCTTTTCACAACTAAGTGTTTCTGTATAAACATTTGTACAGGAAGTGCAGCTATATATATACTATGCGCTGCGCGCTGGTTTACAGTGAGGTTGCCTTAACCTACGTGAGTGGGCGTCATTGGTGACAGCATCATAAGCTCAAGCGAACTAAGTCCCAGGTCAGGCATAATTTGGGTTCCAGACATACAGGTACACTTTCATCAATATTTTGTAAACTACAAGGAATCAGATGGAGTATGATAGAAACCCCAAGCTATATGCACGTTACCATGGAAACCCCACATGTGGGCGTGGCTAATAATTGCAGCCCACATCAATTGTCCAACATTTAAGAATAAATCACAAAAGGCGGAGGTGAAGACAACTTTTGTCCGCGACCAAACTTTCTGTACATGTTCAGCTCATGGTACTATACATGAATTGGCAGTCACCAACAACACTCCTGCTGGACGCCGAAAGTCATCAACCTCGAGTAGCGTTACGACACAAAGCACGCCCATAAACGAGTATCAACAGTGAACTCACTTCCATGTAGCATGTTTTGCCATTGCCGATTCATACTCTACCCCCCAAGCCATATCCGACAACTTTGTGTAGCGCTCTTCACCTCCGCCTTTCCTCCAACACTTTCCATGTACACAGTCAGCAGCATACAGTGTAAAGTTCAAGCGTATACTGCCGTTCGATATCCACACAGGAGCAGCACCACGTAGTCACACAAGCAACTACCAAAGGTATAGGCTACAACTAGCACAAAGCGAAGCTGCAACTATCATCCTGAGAGACACTCTAGTAGACTATACTCTGCTCGTTTTTTCGCATCGCCATTATCTTTCTCCGTACACTAAATGAATATTTCCGCACACTATAAATTATTCTCCGCTTGATGTGAAATAGATTACCCATGCCTTAGTATGCTCGAGAGTACTCCATGTACCTTGCCGACACACATCATCAAACACAAGTCCATTTCTGCAGACGGCTCTCTTTTCCTCTAAGACAAAACTTCACATATCTTCCTTGTGTAGCAAGCTGAGCGCCACACTGCATGCGCATGTGCACACTCTGACACTGTATTTATATTACACAAGGCTTCTCAGTGACCGAGTTAGCAGTATATTTTCATCTCATTTTACAGTCTTGATGGTAATAACATAACAGAGAAAGGAGCTGGCATGCTGGCATATGCTCTGAAGGTGAACCAGTCACTGCAGAATTTAAGGTCTGTTGCTGAATCCTCCATTAAGATTCTATACACTCATGCACAGTAAAATGAACAAGAAGTATCCATGTAGCTATATACACAAGGTTGGTATTCCTTGTTTTTGTACTTCCTTGTTGTTCTTTTGTTATATTCCCTCATAGAAACTATTGTTGTGTCCATGCTTCTTTGTATATGTACTGTTTCTTTGTTATAATTATATTTCCCCCAGTCTGGATCGTAATAACATAACAGACAAAGGAGTTGGCATGCTGGCAGATGCTCTGAAGGTGAACCAGTCGTTGCAGAATTTGAGGTCAGTTGCTGAACCCTCCATTAAAATTCTATATACTTGCCGTATAATCATTTTAATCTCATGCTACAGTCTTGATGGTAATGGCATAACAGACAAAGGAGCTGGCATGCTGGCAGATGCTCTGAAGGTGAACAAGTCACTGCAGAATTTGAGGTCAGTTGCTGAATCCTCGATCCATTAAAATTCTATGTAGTTGCCATTCATTCCGTTTATTTTAATCTCATGTTATAGTCTTGATGGTAACATTATAACAGACAGTGGAGCTGGTATGCTGGCAGATGCTCTGAAGGTGAACCAGCTACTGCAGAATTTGAGGTCAGTTGTAGGATCCTCTGTCATTTAATTCAATAGAGCCATCATTAAGTCCTTGGGAGATAGGTTCTGCGTGAGCAGAAAGGGCGGGACAAGGGGAGGTGAGTGGGTGCACCCGAAGGGTGCAAACAGCATGGCCGTATCTGGGCTCCTCGGTAGAAGGTCTTGGTTGGCACTGGGAGGGCCATTTCCGTCATTTTTGGCAGAAATGGACTTAGAAATTACGTAGCTGTCTTGCCTTGTAGGGCCTCCATTTCCAGTGTTCATAGCCTAGCTATGGCAGGTTGGCATTTCTCAGGAGACTTGATTGCTAGTTTGTTAATTGGTGGGTGTGGTTAGGTCGCGTATATGCTTAGTATAGCCTGTGTGAGCGCCCAGCAATGCCAGGGAACAAATATTAAGGTATGTTTAAGTGTTGTAGAGGCTGAAGATGACCTCCAGAAGAAACTTGGGCCCTAATGAGTTTTTGTGAAGACCGATGTTATGGCACTCTGAGCATTGTGGGGCAAGTGTGAGCGAAATCAACTTGTCTAGTCATGGGATGTTGCGTGTGTGGAACTTCAGTGAGTTTAAGTTACTGTCGCTGTTGCACAGACTTCCTGCATGACAGTCTCTTGCTCAGTCATCCACTGTGCGGTGGTTGGGACAAAAGCAGCTGAGAGGTGGGCATCATGCAGGTCTGCCT
The DNA here is from genome assembly GCA_963931865.1 of Axinella damicornis. Classification (NCBI taxonomy): domain Eukaryota; kingdom Metazoa; phylum Porifera; class Demospongiae; order Axinellida; family Axinellidae; genus Axinella; species Axinella damicornis. The sequence continues at coordinate 12,666,204 of OZ007514.1, read as the reverse complement.
CGTTCTCTGCTCATGCCAGATCTGTGTCATCGCTGGTTGAGTTGAGTGTTATCGAACGTAGGCAAGTCAAGTTCCCATCCTCTGGCACTAGCTGAAGTAGTCTAACAGGCACATCACACCTTGATGGTTTAAGCCTGCTATGCATGCTGCACACCATGATGTGCTCTGCATGCAGGATATGAAATGACTTGAAGCACTCTCCCCGTTTTCATGGCATGCTCAACCCCACCACCACACACTATAGTCTCCATCCTTATAAGGCTTTGTTGAGGTATGTAGGCTGTTCATAGTTTGTGTTTCAGTCAGGTAGTCTCTGGCTCCAAGTCGACGTAATTGCAGTGGTGAGTCGTCTGTGGTTTGAATTAATGCATGATGTAAGAACACGCAAAATGCAAGCAGGAAGTGATTTACGGGAAATATAATATATCTTATGTGGAAATTTACTGCCAACTCGTCTATGTGGGTCTTGCTCACGCTCACCGATAGTTGATTTGAATAGGTATCACTAAAATGTTCATTTTTGAGCACATAGGATTTACATTGTAGGCAGGAAGCCTCTCGGGAACCTCATGACCTCTCTGCCGTGGGCTCACTTTTGTCACCGTGGTTGATTCAAACACTGGGGAATATCACCGAATGTTGACCAGGGTCTCTAGGGTCTATATATCGGGAAGTGAAATTTTGTCGTATTTTGGCGTGGACACTCACAGGTGCACTCCAGTGCAGCAATGTAGATATGCACAGGGCCTCAACAACACAATGGTGCAAGTCCATACATAGTGTGGTTCCCGAGATACACCCTTCGCTTTCAATTCTCCCGGTAAAAGCATGCAGTCCATGATGACAACGACATGTATTTCTGAAGAGTTACGAGATAAACAACTACCGTACTCTCGCGAAAGTCCGCCCACTCCGCAAAGAGCGCCCACCCCCCACTTTTGGCTCAATTTTCTATATAGGGTCAAATTTTACTCGAACGAGCGCCCACCCTCGCGCTATAGCCTCGTGCCTCGTGTAACAGGCGATAGACGCATTAGTGAGATGTTCCAGCGTATCTGAGGTAAGAACCTCCTTGCAGCAAGTCTCTATTAGTCTGTGTATTCGTATCTATGGTGTCCATGTGTGTTGCCTGGCTTGCCTGTGCTGACGACGGCCGCGCGGCCTCCACGCTGGACCTCAGCCAGCGCTTGGCGGCAGCGAAGAGACAACGTGGTGAGCGGTGATGTTGCTAGTGGCTCCAGCGATGTAGATGTGCTGGGAGGGCTTTGACTCACGCGCGCTTGCTGCTCGATCGCTGCTATGCGCTACTTGTGTACGTAAACAAAGGTGGGCGCTCTTTCAAGGTTGAATGCGGAAACACTCGAAAGAGCGCCCACCCCCCTGTTTGGTGAGAAAGTAAGATGCAGCGCCCATGGGCGGACTTTCGCGAGAGTACGGTATATCTCGGGAACGATGCAACATATAAACACAGAACTTGCACCATTGTGTTGCTGAGGACCTGTACATGCCACAGTGACAGCCTGCGGCAGAGGGGTCATGAGGCTTCCCGAGTCTGCTAAAATCTCAGAGAAAGTTCCTTCAGAGAAGAAGCAGGGAACGTCATCCGAAAATACATCGATTCTTTTGATTATACCTTTGTCCAAAATTGAACTTTGGCTGGCTGCAGTTCCAGAACCAAGCAACAGAGAACCACCAAACTTTCAATGGGTCTGTAGCATCGACTGAAGGTCCCGCCCACTTCCAATGATATACACATTCAGAACCAAGCGCGTCCAATTATGCTTGTCGTCCATTATCAGTGGTTTACTCTAGCAGTGACTTGAAATAACTTGTATTTGAACACTGGAAGGCAGCTGATTGGCAATAGCTCTTTCAGGACTTGCATTGTTTGTGGGGATGAATAATTTGCTGTGCATAACAGCACAAACCCTACGTCCGACATTCAATGCATTTTATTGGCTTTGCTGCACACATAAATCTGCAATTGCTTTCCAGTCTCAGGTGCAGGTTTATAACTGAAGGTGGAGCATACAGGATTGCTGAGATGCTGGAAACCAATACATCCCTACAGACTCTGGAGTAAGTCCATTGATACCTCAGAAGTTAGAGCAAGCAGCTATTTATTTGAAGTGTTTACGAGGGGCAACCGCACTCCTGGTAGCCATTGCAACGCCAGTTTCGACTCGCTGTAGCATATGCTAAGTATCGCAGTTCGTTCCAATTAACGCACATGCCACATGGCAACGGTGAGTTTTGGCATGTAAGCGTCAGTAAACGACAGCAATTACAGCTGTGTGGTTAGAATCTTTGTGGGGCCTTTGTAAGACTGTACTGGCAACCAACGGCAAAGAGAGCGATCGAGCAATGGCAGCCGACGCAGAGCTGAAAATAACAGGTGGCCATCGGTCAATTTCCGTGCAAGTAGCTGACAGGGCGGTCAAATTACCACTTGACTGGCCACTTTGTCCGGGCGTTTAGTGTCTGCACACTGATTAGCATATGAGGGGCTTCTCTCTAGGAGAAGCGCAAGTTGGCAGAAGTGCTCAGGTTCAATTCCTTTTTTCTTTTTCCCTAGTGTAAGACACATGGCATGGGTTGAATCAGCCAGCTGTTTTTACCCCTCTCTTCTTTAGATTTGTGCATGTTTCAATGATATAAATTTTATCACCTTGTGTTATGTGGGAGTAAACATCACCAAGATGTGGTGCATACACACAGCACATTTTGACTGTTATATGCAACCAGCCTACCTCTTTCCCTGGGAGTTCCGATTGGCTAGTTCTGCTTTTTCTGCTTAGTCTGTCTATTAGTGCCTAAAAAGTGTTATTCACTACACATCAATATAGTTACACCAATTTTTAATAATTGTCCGACCAAAGCAACTTAATGGCCGGGCAAAATTGAATTTGACTGGACAATTGACCAATCAATGCATATTTTCAGCTCTGCGACGGCACGACAAAAGCACTTGTATCTCCACCACTAAGGTGGTACTATACAGGTGGAGAGGGCTAGTCCAACAGGGTCTGATGGACTTAAGGTTACGGGATACCCAATAACTAATTAGGTAATTAAGTGGGCGTGACTTCCTGTATTAGGACAATTAAATGGGTGTGACTTCCTGTACGCATGCGCCTAACCAAAACAGCTACTGTCTTGCCATAGTGAAGACGTGTTCATGATGACCACTGATTTTCGACGTCAAACGTCTTCGCTGCCGTTCAGTGTAGGGTGTGCGCTGTTACCGCAAGTGAAAGTGAGGTACCTGTTGCAGTGCCAGAGACAGCTGAACAGCGATAGTCGGCTCTTTCCATGAAGTAGTACGTGCTGAAAGGGGGATGGTTTGACCTCTGTGACTTCCACTTTCGACTTCCGTCGATTCGATCTCTCATCGTAGACCTCGCCGGGCTTTCACTATGGTCTCTGTCACCACTATCGGCAAGGTAGGTCTCGATAAAGTACGATTTGTGCTCTGAATGTCCCTTTCTATCTGTGAAATTTGACGTCAAAAAATCCTTGTAACAGAGTCGTACGATAACTGCACGCAGTGCATGTGCCCTAGCGCTTGTACCGCTCATCTCCGCAGCATCCAATGGTACATCTCTTGTACTTCATCGTGCGTGGGCCTTGCTTACTAGGGTGAGCCAGAACGAGCTCCACATTAGTTGTAAATCTAGGAAGTCCCGCCCACTTAATTAATCACCCGTTAATTACATTTGGGTATTCCGGAACCTTAATTGATAGGACTAACCCATCCGCAGGTCATGGTACCCACAAAGGGAAGGAAGAGTTACGCCATGTATGACTTTATGCAAATTTTACGGCACTATGTACATGACGACAGCATTTGGGGCCCTGCTAACTTCCCTAGCCTATAGAAATGCCACTGACAGACAGCTCAGTTAACCAGCCCCATAAGAGCAGAGAATACAGATAGTAGACTAGGTGGGGACCTCCACACCACACAAGCTTTCTTGGCGGGAAACACTCACTTTCAGGTGAATGTGGAACTAGAAAGACAAATGGGATGGAACAGATCAATGGACTATATAAAACCATTGGAAGCAGTCCTCCACCACTTTATGTGGCAATGCAGTCACTGTACAAAAAGGACAAGGTTTAGCATCTTGCAGCTAAAGAAGGATCAAAAATATCAGTACAGTCTTAGGTACAGAGACACGTCAGAGAAAGCGAGAGAGCTCAACATGCCACGTGGCAACCACGCTCAGTCGATCGCTAGCAATGGCGGCCAAAGGAAAGACAAAAATTCTTACAGCGATCACGGCTATGTGGTCAGGATCTTCGTAAGAGCTGTACTGGCAACGAAAGACGAAGAGAGCACTCGAGCAATGGCGGCCGATGGCACGACAAAAGTGCTTGTATCTCCACCACCAAGGTGAGTTTCAGCACAATTATTATACGTTTGTGTCACTGCATGATAGCGATCACAATGGTGTAGTCAGAATCTTTGTAGGCCATTCCAGCGTGCTGTGGGGTTTGATTATTTATTTAGTTACGCGACACAATTTCCCCCCTACCAGGAATGTAATAGCTATTTATGCGGCACAATTTTTCCTATACCAGGAATGTAAGTTAGATACATGGCACAATTTTTCCCCTACCAGGAATATAACGAGGGGCAACCGCACTCCTGGTAGCTGTTGCAACCTGTTGCAACCTGTTGCAACCTGTTGCAACTCGCTAGCTGGTAGCACAAGCTATAGGTATTGCAGCTCATTCCAATTAACACAGGTCAGCAATGGCAGCTACAAAGGGAAGGCAAGAAATTATTACAGTACTCACAACTTCACCAGCATGATGAATTTTGGCATGTAAGTGTAAGTGAACAACAGCGATCATGGATGAGGTCAGAATCTTTGTGGGTTTATCGTAAGAGCTGTGCTGGCAACGAAAGTCATCGAGCAATGGTAGCCAACAGCACGACAAAACCGCTTGTATCTTCACCACCAGAAGCCCATAATGGGAAGGAGCGTCCAACTACGGGAACAAGTCTGGTCCAATAGCGCTTGTGCTTGACCATATACGGCAAGTGGGTAATCTGTACTGCAGTTACACTTAATGCGTTATCATTTGTTCACGAACCAGCGGGCAGGCCATGCAACACCTACTTAGACTACCGGAAGGTTGGCTCTTGTTACATAAAGAGGTTCCAAATAAGGGCATGGTTAGGTTGCTGCTGTTTGAGTGAACTTGTTCTATTGCTATAATATGCTAAGTTGGACACTCCTTCTCGTTAGGCTCCTGTCACCACCAAGGTGAGTTTCAGCACCAAAATTGTACGGTTGGGTCACTGCATGATAGCGATCACGACTGTGCAGTCAAAACCTTTGTAGGCCATTCCTATAAGTAGTCAAAAGTGAATTAATTATTTACATTACGCGGCACAATTTTTCCCCTACCAGGAGCTAGTGTAATAGATTTTGGAATTCCACTCAGACAACATCAATGCATACAAGCTCTCTCACTAAACTTTTAAATCTCTCTTTCCCTTTTTTCTAGTCTTAAGGAGAATCAGCGCATTACCAATGGACATATTGCAGTTCCTGTCATGTTGGAAATGAACCGTCTGTTATGCTGTAACCAAACTCCAACAAAACTTGAGTAAGATAATAAATATTCTACCCATCATGGATTACATTCATGGAGAGAAGGGTAACTAACTAGGTATATACTGTTAGCAGCAGATCACTGTACAGGGGAGTTGCAAACCATACTGGAAGTGACGCAAAGCAGCTTAACCCTTTCCCTGCTAATGACGCCTTAAGGTGTCATGAGACTTTCAGCTTCATGATGTCACATCCGGCAATGTCCTTGGGAGATAGGTTCTGCGACAGCAGAAAGGGCGGGACAGGGGGAGGTGGGTGGGTGCACCCGGAGGGTGCAAACAGCGTGGTCGTGTCTGGGCTCCGTGATAGAAAGGTCTTGGTCGGCACTGGGAGGGCCATTTCCGCCGTTTTTGGCATAAATGGTCTTAGAAAGTAGCTGTCTTGCCTTGTAGGGCCTCCATTTCCAGTGTTCATAGCCTAGCTACAGCAGGTTGGCATTTCTCGGGAGGCTTGATTGCAAGCTCGTTAATTGGTGGGTGTGGTTAAGTCACGTATATGCTCAGTATAGCTGAAATTACCTGTGTGAGCAGTTTCGAGCCCAGCAATGCCAGGGAACAGAAATTAGGGTATGTTTAAGTGTTCTATAGACTGGAAATGACCTAGGAAAGAATTTGGCCCTAAAGAGTTAACACCTTCAGATCATGCCACATCCTATTTCCTTGTTCTAAGTAGCTTGTTGTGATTGGGGTTGCTATGATTCTGATAGATACATAATAAAGAATGTTGGCCAGACTAGCTAGTTTCCCATGGCACTGTATGTATGCTGGAACCATGCGGTAACATGCCACGTAAAATGGTCTGGGAAGGAGACTAGATATCAAACAGTCTTGTTTACTTCCATATCAGAGTTGTGTTTAGTAATTACCACTATTGTGCAACACTCTCTTGTGTTTCAGATTGCATGACATCAGGAGTGATTGTAGGTACGTAGTATCTGCAGTTGCCAAGGTGATGCAAGTCAGTGATTCATTACAAACTTTGAAGTAAGTTTGATGTTATTATTTTTGCCTTTCTGTTGTCACATTTCATAGGCAATTTAGCACGGAGCAATAATAGATCAGAATTGACTGGCAGTGTAGTATCGGTTCACAGCACTACCAGTTATCCATTTTTACTAATGCATGCATTTGTATTTACCCACACTGTGATGAGGTATTTTTACTTCCTGACACCAACAAACAGCTTGAGTTCAAATGATTTATCTGACGATGAAGCCTGCAACATTTCTGAGATGCTAACCGTGAACAGATCTCTGCAAGTCCTAGTGTAGGTTGCTGTTATTAATTATTTGGAAGCACTTTCATTAATGTCTGTATTCTTGTGCAGTATATCACTGATAACATCTCATTCCACTTCAGCCTCAATGGTAACAATATTGGTGTTGATGGAATAACAGCAATGGCCGAAGCTTTAGGATGTACAGCTTTGACAACCATAGAGTAAGTATGAAATGGTTGCATGTGTAGTTCCATACACAAAGCACCTGGCTATAAGGTTATTGTTCTTCTGCAGCCTGTGTGGCAACCCTATATCGGATGAAGGAGCTGTGGTGATAGCCAAACACATGCAAAGAAATTGGGAACTGGAAACCCTGCTGTGAGTTACAATCATTATTCATCATTCAGACTCTCTTGCAAAACAAATCTGAGTTTCACTAGCTATGTAGTGAACCCCACCTATTCCATAGTCCAAAAAGAGACCAAAAAGTCTTCAGAGGGCCTAGGGACGACTTTAAGGCACGAACTCAAAAATTTGGTCAGATTTCGGCGCGCCTCCCCCACTAAACGTACAACCGGGGGGGTTTCGAAGGGGGGGCGGCAGCCCCCCCTTCGGCCTGTCGTGGGCGTTTTTTGATTTTAATGAGATTCATTGACCCGAGAATTTTTGATTCTAATGATATTCATAGACCCCACCCAGGGCCTCAAGAAAACCTGCAAATTGGTGGTATAAGGTGTGCCATCAGTCAGATCTGGCCCAAGTTTAGGGAAATGCTGGGCGAAAATCCGGCTGACATCCACCTTTGACCTCCGATTGCTGGCCTTGTGGGGGGTCATGAATATCATTAATGGTATTGCCAGAGGGGTCTCTCCATGTGTGCGGGCCCCACCAAGTTTGGCCGCTGAGGAGCGAATGCTGTGGGAGAGGAGTACCTACCAAAGTGGTGTGCGCTGAATGCATGAAAATGTGTTGTCTTGGTGGGAAGAATTCGGTGGTTAAAGGGTTAATAAGACAGAGCTGGAGATGCATAGAATAGAACCACCTTGGTCGCTATCAGGTACACAGACACCAATTTTATTTTGGATCGCAACGTTATTGTCAGGTTTAGCAATCATTAAGTTGAAACCCTGTAGATCATTTTTTTTCCACTGGACAGACGGCAGACAGACAGACAGACAGACAAGCAGATGTCGGACAGACCAATTGCTTAACCCTGCTTAACTCTGTTTTGCGCATGCACGCGCAGGGTAATTATATGTAATTATACACTGACCCATGTTGATTACTTTTTCTGTGAAACTTAGCATTTGCATGTACATGTAGACTACATATGTAAAGCCAAATTCAGCTGTGATTCTGAGTGACGTGCCACTGTGACTATTGCTGCCTGATCACAGCCATTATGATAGTAACCATCTATTGCAGGCTTGCTGCTACAAATATGAGAGATGTTGGAGCTACTGCGCTTGCAAGTGCTCTGAAGTTGAACACATCTCTTCAGGAACTGAAGTAAGATCATTTGCATATTACAAGACAGTTATTATATTTCTCTGAGCTTCGATCAACGAGGGGCAACTGCACTCCTAGTAGCCGCGTTGCAACCGGTTGCAACTAGCTGGACGTGCAAGCTAGGCATTGCAGCTCATTCTAATTAACGCCATGTCATGTGAGGACCATGCTTGGTCAATCGAGTCGGCAATGGCATCCAAAGGGAAGGCAAGAACTTATTACAGCACTCACAACTTCACCAGCACAGTGAGTTTCGGCATGTGAGTGTCAGTGAATGACAGCGATCACACTTGTGTGGGCCCTACGTAAGAGCTGTACTGGCAACGAACTTTGAAGAGAGTTATCGAACACTGGCGCAATGAAATGAGGACTGTCTCAGCCTGTTAATTAATTAATACTACAACTAAACTAATATTAAATCACCCCAAAACGGTGGTAACTTAAAACTAATTTTACTAAAGCCCTTTGAGATTTAGTAATCAAAACTAAAACTGAACTAAACAATGCGACTTCTACCAAAAACTAAACCATTATTTTTTTGGACCGACCGTACAGCTGCCAGTTATCGACGTGGCTCCGCCTTGGGCTTGGTACGCTGGCCTTCTCACCCAAGCGTTTGAAGCTTGCCGTACTAACGCAAAGGGTTGGCAACCAGAAATGAAAATATTGTCGCCATGAGCAAGCTATGGTAACGCGCATTCGCTACGTTCATTGGTAGAGGAATGTGCAATGAAATTCCAGGTTTTATCACAGAGTCGGTAGACTCTGTATGTAGGGATACGACGTACACGCAATATATGCTAATACAAAAAAATCTCTCCAAATCTCAGAAACGGTACACTTATAAGCCTTTATAACAACATACCGTTCATCTTCGAGTGTTTTCATGACCAACAAGACTCCTCGCATCGTGAAAAACCGTCGCGAAAGTACCACACCAGGTACTCGCAAAACGAGCAAATTGTTTTTCTTTCTTCTTCTTCTTCTTCTTCTTTCTTCTTTCTTCTTTCAGACGGGCTAGCTCAACGTCGCCTCAATCCCTCATGATGGTTTTCGCACGAAACAGCAGCATTTTACACCGAGCAGTGCACCAGCCCATCGCTTTTTCGCAAACTCCAAGTCTTCACCAGGTGGCTGCAGCTGCCCACTCAATAACTATGGCTTCATTTGTCACGCCATTTTCATGTTTGTACGCATGCGCACTTAAACGATCACTTAGCAACAATACGTAATTATTATTCAAGATCGCTGAATTAGAAGTGCCTTGCGCTGTTGTGGAACCGTAAGTAAATTCTTCAGCCATTGCTTGCAGTGTAAATGCCAGAGTTCAGTATGTATGCGCCTGCTGCTAAAAAAATGACATAAACAAGTAATAAAAAACATTTAAAATGTAACAGGATGTAGGGATACCAGAACGGCAAAAAGTAAGGAAACAAGGTAGGGATGATCACACAAAACAGTGAAGTATACAATCCCCCTACATACCTTTTTTCATTATACACGTATTATGGAAAAAGATCTCTGTAGGGGGGTTGTATACTTCACTGTTTTGTGTGATCATCCCTACCTTGTTTCCTTACTTTTTGCCGTTCTGGTATCTCTACATCCTGTTACATTTTAAATGTTTTTTATTACTTGTGATAAAATCAGTATCACCATAGTACCAAGCAATACCGGAAACATATCACTCGTTTGTCGCCTTCGGCATTGTTACGAGTGTGAAGCACGAGTAACAATACTACGGCAACAAACTCGTGATATTTTCCGGTATAGCTTGGTAATATGGTGATACTTATATCAATACATTAAGATTTTAAGGTGTGTTTGTCTGTCTGTGTGTGTGTAACGGAAGTGGGATGTTTGTGGGGTGGGACTAAAGTAGTGACGCGCGACCTTCGTACATTGAACCTCGAACTCCGCGAAGAATGTTCAAGAACATTGGGCATGGGCTAGCTGGAAGCTTCTAGAACAGCTGACGGATGCAATATCGGTGAGCAGCAGTCAAAGCGGACGCAATCGGGGAGCTGCAGCCGAAGCGGACAGTTGAGGCAAAAGCAATCGAGGAGCAACAGCCGAAGCGGACGCAATTGGGGAGCAGTTGAGGCAATCGGGGAGTAGCAGCTGAAGCAGACACAAGTGGCGAGCAGCAGCTGAAGCGGACGCAAACGAAGAGCAGCAGTTGAAGCGGATCGATGCAATCGGCGAGCAGCAGCTGAAGCAGATGCGGACGCAATCGGGGAGCAGCAGCTCTGACAGAGAGCTGTCCGGCGCCGAATTACACACGTAGGCGAACAAGGGGGAAGTAGCTGATCGAGCGAAGCGAGCTCAGCTACTTGTAATTATTATCATGTTTCCAACACAGCATGATATGGCTATTCCCATAGAGAATGTATGGCAAATGCTAACCAGAGCAACTAGGGTGATATTTTCCCATATCACCCTAGTTGCTCTGTGGGTTATCGCGTCCCCCTAGGGCATGCATGTTATTGCCATGGCGCCAATGCATTAATGATAGATGCATAACGCAAGGAATTCAAGATGAAGGATATAGTAACAGTACCAGTTGCATGCAAGATGCTGGCCTGGAACCTTACTGCTGCTAGAGCGGATGGAGGTGTGGATGGGCGTGGCTATACAGCGGCCAACTTACTCGGGGCTCGCGTATTCAAAGAACGACAAGAGGCCCGCTTCTCCAACTGCAAACCGAGTCGTGGTCGGCCATTTCAGGTTGCACGGTAAGTCCCACGCGGCTTGGCAATGAGGCTGTACCGTGTTAAGTACGCTCATAGAACTGTATTATCTATGGTGCCAAGCCGTGACCGTTACCAAGCAGTGCCGCGATATCGATGTGGACGCGTTCCTATAGCCGCAGGGTCTGGAAACATGATAAAATTTAATAATATAAATTATTTATTATACAGTGTGTACAAGGAAACATCACTCGTCTGTAGTCGTATTGTCACGAGTGCCGCAGGCACGAGTAACAATACGGCTACAGACGAGTGATACCGTACATCGGGAAATTTTCGTTGTTAAGGTTACGGGTACCCGTTGACCGGAAGTAAAATCTAATTAGCGTGTATACAGGCAGCTGCACGTTAACGCTGAGGCCGTTGTGCGCGAAGTTAACTTATCCACGCATGCGACAAAGTTTGTCTCCAAAAAGGTAATTCAGGTGGAAGTAGGCATTTAAATCGCTGCTAATAACATATATCTAGTGACATAGCTAGTTTTGGGAGACAGAGTAGACTGTTTCTCGCTGCTAGAGAGGCAAGTCGTCGCCTCACCCATTGTTAAGCGCCATTTTCCCAGTGTACTTTGATCCCTAGCCGGAGATGCTCGGCGAATTACTTGGCCATTTATAGCTCTGTCACTAGACATTCATGTCTTCCAGGGGCGGAGATATAGGGGGGGCAGGGGAGCCCCCCCCCCCCCCCCCCCACTTTCAAAAGCAGGGGGGCTGAGCCCCCCCAAAACAACAGACTGGATGGTACTATCCCACGAAATCTAGCACTAACTTATAGCTAGTCTCGCGGGCCAGACATTCGCGGCGCGCGGAGGGGAGGGCGGCGCGCGTGAAAGGGGGAAAAGAACGTCTGGTCACTATAGACAGGTTTCCGTGGCATGGAGGAATTCAAAAACGTGACGTCATATCAAATGTCACGAGGAAGGAAGTGTCTGCACTGTCTTTCTTCGAAGCTTCGATGTCGGTGACCTGGTTGCGTATTGTTAGTGCTGTTCGCTTGCAACTCTAAAGGCCATCTAACTCGCAAATCTGTTCTTGTTCTCATTTCAATCTGTGTGGATCATGTGAGCAATATGGAAGGTAAATGTAATTATTGAACGCTCTCCAATCTGATTGGTAGCACCAACATTCCGGCGACGTTCGTCTTTCAAGCAGTAGGCAGGTCTGAATAGGTTCGAGTCCAGCACCGACTTTGTTCCTAGGCGGCGTAAGAATTGGCATGGGTGCATGAATGTAGTTGCTGTTATTGCACAGTATACGTGGGTACCCGTAACCTTAAGGTCGCGGGCTAGTCTTCGGCGAATATGCGCAGAGCAGCGTGCCCTAAATAGAATACCAGCCTGAAGCGCTAACTAACACAAGGAGGCAGCCTCACACAAGCTACTAACAATTTTAAACCACAGCATAAAATCAGAAACATACCTGACAAGTCCAAAGCAACAACAGCTCATGAGTACCACTCTCGTAGAATGCGGAAACGTAAAGTTTAGATGGGACAGCTGCTTGGAACCAGAGCAGGATCCTCGAGTACAAGCAAGAATCACCTTCAACGACACATTTTTGGCTACACTTGGCTCTGTACTGCCACTATGTTCAGCGGTTAGACAAAAACTATACGTTTCTGCAAATACAGTTGCTGGACATCCTGGATCTCTCTTTTGGATTGGTGTCCTTCCATCAGTCAAACTCGGCTGTGGTTCAAATAACTTTCGCCCGAACAACATCAACTTTAGCCTGAGACTTCACCCACAAAGCTTACAATGACGCCGTGGCACGCACTGGCAGCCTCTACACTTTCCACGATGTCTAATTGACTTCCGCAAAAGGTCAATAGGTTCACGAAAATTGACAGTACAGCTGTAAAACAATACTCGCGCGTAGCACGTTGATACACGACTAGCCCGCGACCTAAATATTGCCATCAACCACAAAAATTTAACACACGAAATTTATTTACAACGGATATTAGCTAACAGATTTTTACGGTCAGCCGCATGTAAACTAGTAACTGAATTCACCTGTGCTGAGCTCATGGTCCTTCTGCGATTCTTCAAGCCCGCAGATGGACTCCCCAATCCCAAAAGATCTCTGTCTCTCTCCGTTCCTTTGCGAGGTAACTATTGCCTCAGCGAATTGGGAGGTGCTCAAATCGACAAGCGGGCCGAAGCGGAAGGGACGAAGCGCGGGCCGTACAGGAGATACAGCCCAGAAGAACGCTTTGTCGGTACGCCAGTGACCACGGCATAGCAGCAGCTCGTTCGTATGTCTGCATTCTTCACACATTACACTCCTGGTAGGGGAAAAATTGTGCCGCGTAAATAATGTTACACTCCTGATAGGGGAAAAATTGTGCCGCGTAAATAAATAATTAATGTAAATAAATAATTAATGTTTGACCACTTAGCAATGGCCTGGCCTGCAAAGACAATTTTGGTGCCGAAAGTCTCCTTGGTGGTGGAGATACAAGCGGTTTTGTAGTGCCGTCGGCCGCCATCGCTCGATCGCTCTCTTCGAAGTTCGTCGTCAGTACAGTCAGGCCCCACAAAGATTCTGACCACACGGCCGTGATTGCTGTCGTTCACTGACGCTTACATGCCGAAACTCACGGTGCTGGCTAAGTTGTAAGTACTGTAATAATGTCTTGCCTTCCTTTTGGTCGCCATTGCTCGCGATCGACTGAGCGTGGTTGCCACGTGGCATGTGTGTTAATTGGAACGAATTGCAATACTTGCTTGCGCTACGGCGAGTCGCAACCGGGGTTGCAACGCGGCTATGAATGGAGCACTCTAAATAATTTCTATATATAGCTATCATGGTACTCACGTGATGTGTGATAATTAACGAACTGTCACACTTAGCTTGTGCTACCGTTTAACCGCGGCTACCAGGAGTGCGGTTGCCCCTCGTAACCTAATGTAAATAATTAAATAATTAACGTTTGACTACTTAGGAATGGCCTACAAAGATTCTGACTACACCGTCGCGATCGCTATCATGCACTGTCCTCACTGTACAATTTTGGGCTGAAACTCACCTTGGTGGTGGAGATACAAGCACTTTTGTAGTGCCGTCGGCCGCCATTGCTCGATTGCTCTCTTCGAATTTCGTCGCCAGTACAGTCATACGAAGGGCCCACAAAGATTCTGACCACACAGCCATAATCGCTGTTGTTCACTGACGCTTACATGCCAAAACTCACCATGCTGGCAAAGTTGTAAGTGCTGTTATAATTTCGTGTCTTCCCTTTGGTCACCATTGCTAGCGATCGACTGAGTGTGGTTGCAACGTGGTATGTGCGTTAATTACTGCGATACTTAGCTTGCGCTACGGTGAGTCGCAGCCGGCTTCACAACGGCTACCAGGAGTGCAGTTGCCTCTCGATGATCATTAAAAGATTTTCATAGATGAGCTATACTATGAAAAATTTGCACTCGGCAATATTATTAACACGAAAAATTTCCGATCTACGGTATTTCCCTGCACACACTGTACAATTATATATTATTGTGCAGCCGTAGAGAACCTGTATGTTATTTCAAACCAATTATCGCGTAAAGAGAAAAGGCACAGAAAGGCATGGAAAGGCAGGTAAAGACAGCTGACGGTCTCCAACTTACGCTTGGCAAAGAAGAAAAGATGATGTCAAAAACGCCGGACAAACTGATGATCCCCACTCACTGGCTCTAGTTTATCTGCTATGTGTGTGCAGTGTAGGCATGCATGCGCATGTGAACGACCGTTGAGAAATTGATGACCTATTTATCATCCAGTCATGTATATACGTAAGTAATCAGGTTGATGAACTACAAAAAGTTCTTATCATCTTCTAAGAAGTGGTAATGTTATGTAATTCATCAATCATGTTGCTCAATCATAATTATACAAGTAATCAAAAACATTTAAAAATGTAACAGGATGTAGGGATACCAGTGGCGGATCTAGAAATTTTGAAAGGGGGGTTCAGCAGGTTGGTTGGCACATGCACAGCGCACCGCCGTGTTCTTTTTAGCGCTCTCGTAGCACCTCTACGCATTCTGGACACGTTCCCAGACGCAAAGAAGATTGACTAAGTAACCAGTAAGTATCGATGTGTGGGGCTGTTAGCTTCCTTGTTTTCATTGTCGACGGATTACAACCACGTACGGCGGACAGTCAATTGAACCATCAATACATTAAGATTTACGTGTCTGTGTGTCTGTGAGTGACGGAAGTGGGATGTTCGTGGGGCGGGACTAGACTAGTCAATTATAGTGACGCGCGACCTTCGTACTTTAATTTATTTACTGAACCTCGAACTCCGCGAAGAATGTTCGAGAACATGGGGCCCGGGCATGGGCTGGAATCCAGTATGCAATCGGGGAGCAGCAGTCGAAGCAGACGCAATCGGGCGAGCAGCAGTTCAAGCGGACGCAATCGGGGAGCAGCAGTCGAAGCGGACGCGATCGGGAGCAGCAGCTGATCATGAAAGCGGCGAGCAGCAGCTGAAGCGGGCGCAATCGGGGAGCAGCAGCTGGACGCGAGGCGGAGGCAAACGGGGAGCAGCAGTGGAAGCGGATACCGCAATCGGGCCCGGGAGCAGCAGCTGAAGCGGACGCAATCGGGGAGAAGCAGCTCTTCAGAGAGCTGTCCGGCGCCGGATTACGCACGGTAGGCGAACAAGGGGGAAGTAGCTGAGCGAGCGAAGCGAGCTCAGCTACTTGTAGATTATATAGCTCTTACCGGGATAGCGTTTTTCACGCCACCACTGTACTCCGCGTTGGCCCGGAAGTTGGACTTCCTGCACGCTACATTTGGAATTTATCAGCTGGCAAGTCCTCGCAACTTTCAAGTCAGACTGTGTTGCGCTACGTCTTGCTGTCAAGCGTTTATAAGCGGGAACGAAAGTGCCGAGTGCCGTCTTCTGTCGTGAATGGCCTCCATGGAGCTACAGAGTAAGTCTTAGCTAGTGCAGTTTGTAGCTAGAGCTCAGTGTAGCCTGGACTTTTATGTCTGCCAAATTCAATGATGAACTGAGCTGTTTTCTTCTCCAGGTCAGCAAATGCTCACAGCTGCAATACAAAGCGTCCTGAAAGATGAGTCCTTCAAGCTGCCATCTCCTCATGCCAAAGCTGCTTTGGAAACTGCCAACCAATTACTCATGTGGCTGAGAGAAGATAAACATCAGCAAATGTATATCCAGTTTAGTCAGGAACTTACCTCCAGCCTTCAAACCTGTTTTGTGAGTCGGGCAGCTGCAATAAAGACACGTAGAGAAAAGATGTGGGGAGCATACCATTGCCTACGAACATTTGCTGATTTTCAAAGCCAAGTGGACCGCCTTTCTTGGCAAGTCCACATCCGTGAAGCCCAGCCCTACCTTTTATCAGTACATCACTGACATACTTTTTGTCTCGGCACCGAAGTGCCAAGACGCAGTGCTGGGTGCGTAGGTACGTACGTACGTACGTGGTACGTCGCTTTTCGCAATGCGCCCGTGCAAGTGCTGCATGCTCTACACTCTTAATAGGGTGTCAAACGTATTTATAGCCTGCAAGTAGATCTTCAAAAGAAGTGCATACTAACTCACTCAGCTCTAGCTAGCTAGCTAACTAGCTAGCTATATAGATAAGTGCTGAAAGAATTGGCCAAGGTGTTGACTAAACATCAAGCCCAGACACGACCATACTGCTTTCACCCTTTGGGTGAACATTCCTGACCCACCCCTTGCTCACACAGAACCTCCAAGGATATTGACGCTCACTAAAGCTGAAAGTCTCATAGCTAACAGGTTTTGCAGTCATAATAAAGGGTTAAGCAGCTGCCATGTCCTCTGCATGATTCTAGCTGATACCAAGTCGTGCCGAGACACATCAAGTCTTTTAAAGACTCACTTGTTAGAGAGTTGGTAAAGGCAGAGTTTCATACCAGTGAGTGCCAAGTGCAAAGTCCCAACTTACAGTTGAAGAAGGAAATGCACTTCAATATGCAGCTAGCTACGTCTGCCACAAATTGCGTAAACGTCTCGAGTCATCAACTCACCCCCAGAAGGGGCCTTCCGAATGTTAGATTTGCATGTTATTGAAACACTTACAAATTATTTTAATAAAGCTTTATGAATGGTTTTATTGGGTACTTGAGAGCACTCTAAACAATTTCTGATCTTCCTTATATCTACATAATATAGCTATCATGGTACTCACGTGTTGTGTGATAATTGGAACGAACTGTCACACTTAGCTTGTGCTACCGTTTAACCGCGGCTACCAGGAGTGCGGTCACCCCTCGAAACACTTACAAATTATTTTAATAAAGCATAAGCTAATACAAAACTTAAGCTTTTACGATGGTTTCTCAGTTTGGTTCTAAACTTCCGCTTTGAATTCTTGTAGTTAAGGTAGCATTATACCTTTACCGTTAGGGTACCTTTAACCGTCGGGGCCCCGACGGTTAAAGGTACCCTAACGGTAAAGGTATAATGCTACCTTAACTACAAGAATTCAAAGCGGAAGTTTAGAACCAAACTGAGAAACCATCGTAAAAGCTTAAGGGAAATGTTCTTCTCAAACTTGGACTTAGCAAACACAGACTCCCGGAAACTATTCAGGGAAATTAGGAACTTCAATGGCCACGGCCCTGAACCCCCCCGAATCATCTCAATTAACGGCACCACCTTCCAGTGTGATGCCCTCCTTGAAGGATGGGCCTCCTATTTCGAACAACTTAGTGCTCCCTCCTTCAGCAGTTCGTTTGACTCTGACTTCCAGCAATCAATTAATGAACAGTACCTGGCCCTTCTTGATTCTGCACTAGGGGACGACATTTCCATCACGGTTGACGAGGTCATGGATGCCATCCACTCCCTTAAACCCCACAAAGCCGCAGGTCCAGATGGGATTGACCTGGAACACATCATTCATGCCGGCCCTTTGGCTTGTAACCTCCTCACTGACTTATTCAACGCCATAATCTCCACTGGCCATATCCCCTCAGTTTTCCAACTTGGCTTCGTCACTCCAATACCTAAAGACCCCAAAAAAGATCAGACCAACCCATCCAATTACTGGGGTATCTCCCTCCTCTCCAACATCTCCAAACTCTTCGAGAAAGTCCTACTTGCCAAGCTTCAACCCTCCAGCATTTCCCTAAATCCACTGCAAGGTGGCTTCCGTTCAGGTTACAGCCCCACCCACACTGCTTTTGTCCTGCAAGAAGCCATCCAATCCATCAGGGAAGGCGGGAAGAAAGCATATGTCGCAATGCTGGATGTTAAAAAGGCCTTTGACACAGTCTGGCACCTAGGGCTATTTGTCAAATTGCACCACAAAGGCATCCCTGCCCGTATCTGGCACACCTTAAATAATTGGTACACCTCCACCTCCTCCTCTGTACTTCAAGGTGGCGACCATTCAAGATCATTCCCTGTGTTGCAAGGTGTACGCCAGGGGGCAATCTTGTCCCCTCTACTCTATTCTATATTCATGGACGACCTCTTAAATATCTTAGAACGCTCTGGCTATGGTGCAAGAATTGGTCAAGTCTTCTGTGGTGCCCCAATGTATGCTGATGATCTCGCACTGGTGGCCAGTTCCCCCGAGGAGTTACAAGCTATGCTGGACATTGTTTCACACTATGCCTCCCAGTGGCGTTACCAACTCAACAACTCCAAATCTGTAATCCTCGTTTTAGGCGAATCACCCCGATCCAGATCCCTTGCGCGTTCCAACAGGCAGTGGATACTAGCCGGCCAACAGCTCAAGGAAGTTGATGAACATCACCACCTCGGAGTCCTGCGCTCTGTCCATCACTCCACATCGGCTCGCACCTCTGAGCGTTGTGCTGCTGGACGTAGCGCCTTTTATGCCTTGAATGCAGTTGGCTCCAGATTTGGCTGCTTGCACTCTGTCACCTCCCACAGACTTTATTCCACACTCTCCCTCCCTATCTTGCTGTATGGATGTGAGCTCTGGTCTCTAACCAAAACAGAGTTACTCAT
Organism: Axinella damicornis; assembly: GCA_963931865.1. Lineage (NCBI taxonomy): Eukaryota > Metazoa > Porifera > Demospongiae > Axinellida > Axinellidae > Axinella > Axinella damicornis. The sequence continues at coordinate 12,647,132 of OZ007514.1, read as the reverse complement.
GCTGGAACGTAGCCTCGTACCCAGGCCTTCAAATCGCGGGGGGAAGGCCTGGTATACACTGTTTGCGCATGCGTTTAATTTAAACGTGAATATTACGTCAATTTTAATTGTGACGTTTGCGAATGGGTTGGGCTTAACTGATGACGTTTGCGTAAACACACCCGCGCGGCCGCGTACGCGTGCATGAGAGCGATCAAAGGGCTCACAACAAGCACACCACAGCTCTTGCCACTGTCTACAAGTCCCTTCTTGTAGCTAGTCCATGAGGAAAGGGAGCGCTTGGTAGCACAGGCTCTTGCCATAGCCAGTAGGTAGCTAGCTACACGAACACGTCGCTGCCTTCGTACACAGCTCTCATGGAGGAGCGCTGCTCTTCTTTCACAGTCATCCGTGTCATTTTCAGCCTTCGCAAAGCATAGGAAAGAGCCTCAGAGAAACTTTGCACGCCGTGATTGCTACTCGTCGTTTGTTGCGGTTAATAGGAATGTAAATGTAGACGTCATTCGACATCATCATTTCACGGAAGAATACCGAGATATCCTATTTTCCAAGATTTTGGGGGAAATTAAGCGCATGCGCAAACAGTGTATACCAGGCCTTCCCCCCGCGATTTGAAGGCCTGGGTACGAGGCTAGCTGGAACGTGTCCATCGGAAGATACTAAGAACTATTCAAGGCCTCCCTGTCAGATGCCCTAGCGTTGCTCTAACCAACCTCCTAGGCTCCAGGGACATATCCTCATTCATTTCCCAGAAGCAACTCTCTTTCATCAACTCCATCTCATCCATGTCTACTACCGACCTCCCCAGGCAGATCCTTGAACAACGGCTGTCAGCCCCTCTACTCTCAGGGATTATCCCACTGTGGAGCCAACTTCTGGACAGCCTCCACCTCCCATCCCTTGAGCAACTCCTGAACAACCCAAGAAGTAAAACATCCTGGAAGAACTCCACCAAACGACTCCTCAACATCAACCACTACATCGAGCTCATCGAGGGGTGCCCAGATTGTCCAATAGCCTTTTGCAACCTCCCCCGCAGTAAACCCTCCCATCATTGGTTTTCCACCCTTCATGATCGGCATGCCACCTCCAAAGCCAACTTTCGTGTGAGATAATTTGCTGGTTGGCTGTGACGGTCTGGAGGCTGACGCCTCGAGGTTCCGTCCGAGGCTGAACGGCGCTCTTCCTGGCGATCCCATCTGCAAATTATGCCGCACTGAACCCGAGGACTCAGCCCACTTCATCTTACGTTGTCCATCCCTCTCTGCTCGTCGCCTCGAATTACTTTCAGACGCTCCCGCCCACGTTAAGCAACTACTCCCAGACATGGTGCGGGACCCGGACCGTTTTACTGACGTCATGCTGGGCTGTGTATGGATCAAGGACCGCTCAACACAAGTTTTCATCATCGATTTCCTTGACCAACTTCGTGCGTTCCGAAACTCTCTCCTGCTCCAGTCTGACCCTATTTAGCCCAACTTGGGATACTCTCCTAGAAAGGAGGATACAAAGAAGAAGAAGAAGGCATGTGCGTTAATTGGAACGTATTGCGATTGCGCGATCCATCCCGCAGTAGTTATCTAAGCTTAATCTGATTGGCCAAAGTAGCTTGCACATGATATTTTATCTAAAGTTAATTTCATTGGTTGGATCACGTGACAATTATTTTGTAAATTCGTTCAACACTGCAACCCACGCCAACTCTGCAAACAGTGCAAACAGCGCAAACTCTGCAAACAGTGCAAACTCTGCAAACAGCGCAAACAGTGCAAACAGCGCAAACTCTGCAAACAGTGCAAAGTCTGCAAACAGCGCAAACAGTGCAAACAGCGCAAACTGCAAACAGTGCAAACTCTGCAAACAGCGCAAACAGTGCAAACTCTGCAAACAGTGCAAACAGTGCAAACTCTGCAAACAGTGCAAACAGTGCAAACTCAGTAATATATATATTAAAGCCAGTGCAGCAAAGTTTGCAGAGTTTGCACTGTTTGCGCTGTTTGCAGAGTTTGCACTGTTTGCACTGTTTGCAGAGTTTGCGCTGTTTGCACTGTTTGCAGAGTTTGCGCTGTTTGCAGAGTTTGCGCTGTTTGCAGAGTTTGCAGAGTTTGCACTGTTTGCGCTGTTTGCAGAGTTTGCACTGTTTGCGCTGTTTGCACTGTTTGCACTGTTTGCAGAGTTTGCACTGTTTGCGGAGTTTGCGCTGTTTGCGGTGTTTGTGTTCGGTTTATATTATGCCTAGATTACATCATAAAAAAGTGACCAATCAGATTCATCTTAGATAAGTACTGCGGTACTGTTGGATTGCGCGACGGCGCGGCAAGTCGCAACTGCGGTTGCAACGCGGCTGCTTTATGAATGTGTACTTGAGAGCACTCTAAATCTTCATTATATTATTGGAACGAACTGTCACAATTAGCTTGTGCTACAGTTTAGCTGTGGCTACCAGGAGTGCGGTTGCCCCTCGTAATATAATATAATTAATGTAAATAACTCGTTCCAGTGACAGGAATGGCGCACAAAGATTCTGACTACACCGTCGTGATCGCTATCATGCACTGTCCCAACCGTACAATTTTGGTGCTGGAACTCACCTTGGTGGTGGAGATATGAGCGCTTTTGTCTTGCCGAGGACGCCATTGCTCGAGCGCTCTCTCCGACTTCCGGTGGCAGTACCGTTCTTAGGAAAGGCACACGAAGATTCTGACTACACGGTCGTGATCGCTGCCGTTCACTGACGCTTACATGCCAAAACTCACCGTGCTGGCGAAGTTGTGAGCGCTGTATAAGTTTCTTGTCTTCTCCTTGGGCCGCCATTGCTGACTCAGCTCAATCGATCGACGTCGACCAGCATGGTCCTCACGTGGCATGTGCGTTAATTGGAATGCGTTGCAATACCTAGCTTGCGCTACGGTCAAGTTGCAACCGGTTGCAACGCGGCTACCAGGAGTGCGGTTGCCCCTCGTACAGAAACAAAAGTAATTATGTAAAATTAAAATTGTGTAGCAGCGTCTAGCTAGCTCAAGACTAGCCTTCAGGCTTTCAGTCCGCAAACGGTCAAGGTATTACCAACCACAGCTACAATAATACAAGTAGTTTATGTTAACAAGGGTCAAAAAGGGGGTTCGCTCGCACCCCTAGATCCGCCACTGGAGTTTCTGAGATTTAATTTTTGGAGAGATTTTTTTGTATTAGCATATATTGTGTGTACGACGTATTCCTACATACAGAGTCTACCGACTCTGTGACTAGAGGCAAAACATTTTCTCCGAAAAATTAAAAAGGATTTAGTGATGGCCTGTCACATTCGAAATTATTCCACCATTATAAGACTGCTCCAAACACCTGAGAACAGAAAACGGTTAGCAAAATCCAATAGCCTCCGCTTGAGCGCTCAAAGCCGTTGAGTTATAATTTGCTGCCCCAGCCCCCGAGTCCGCAATAATTTGTATAATTTGCCTGCCCCCCCCTCCCCCCAAGTCAAGCCAATTATTGCAGTTATGCATGCTGAAAGACGGCTCAAGACCTGCCTTGGGCACTATTGACAATGACGGTTGAACAGGAGGAATGAGCCGGTCTTAAAATAGTACCCAAGGCAGGTCTTGAGCCGTCTGGAGCAGTTGAGGTCTGGAATCCTGCAGAGTTTTCCATCCCCAGAAGTTTGGATAAGGCAGAATCAGAGTTGTGCTAACTTTTTTCTGTTCTCAGGATGCAAAAGAGCTGAAAGCTGAATTCTGGACTAGAAATCATCTTTCAGGTGTTTCAGTCCATGTAGATAACCTGAAAGCTAAAAATGCAGTAGAGAATTCAGCATTTAGGTGAGGCAAAAGGGCTGAAAGCAGAATGGCCGGAAGGTACACACACCCTCTTGCCATATAATACTATCCATCCTTGCAAACTGTCATGAATGCAATGTACTTCATACAGTTTTTGTAGCTGTGGGTGTAGTGTGAATATCATCATAATCCCCACATGATTGTGTTGAACAAAATTAATGTGTGATGCATTTCCTGCCTTTGCTAAGCTCGGTGAACTTTGTCATTGCTTTCCAGTCTCAGACAAAACCTTATAACTGAAGGTGGAGCATACAGGATTGCTGAGATGCTGGAAACAAATACATCCCTACAGACTCTGGAGTAAGTTATTGATACCTCAGAAATCGAAGCAAGCATTTAGGCATTAAAGTGACTAGATTATGTGTATTCCGTATGCATACATTCAAGTCTCTGATTGGATTTTAATGTCGTTTCTAGTCTTAGGGAGAATCCCGGCATTACTGATGGACATGTTGCAATTCCTGTCATGTTGCAAATGAACCGCCTGTTGAAAAGTGGCAGAACTCCAACCAAACTTGAGTAAGATAAATAATGATCTCACTCCAGACTCATATACTAAAGTCAATTATACATTATTATTAACAGAGTTGTTGTAAGTACGTCGCTTACACATTTGATTAGCTGTTCTGCTATCTGATTGGGGTTACCAGGATTCTGGCAGAAAAAATACGGAATGCAGACTTGGTCTCCCAGACTAGTTTTCCCATGGCACTATGTATGTATGCTGGAAGCAATAACTTGCTGGATGATATAGATGGTCTGGGAATGAGACCAGATATCATTTACTTCCATACCGTAGTAGCACATTCTCATTAGGTGCAGGCTTGGCTCTTGTCCCAAGCTACTTGTTATCAAGCGCTGAAGTCTTCTTCCAGAAACTCTGCCATTTTCAGATCCTATGGAGTGGACTCGAAAGCTATAGCAAATTTATAATTCTTATTGAAGTGCAGTTGCTATTTGTTCAAAAGTAGCTACGTAGACTTCTACGCCTCATTATCAGTAGGCACATAATTTCTTCCTGTGGGGACACAAGGGGCATATTATGTGCGACTATGGTATCAGATTTGTATTTACAATGGTGTGCAACACTCATGTGTTTCAGGATGGATAATATCAGGTGTGATTGTGGGTACATAGTATCTGCAGTTACCAAGGTGATGCAAGTCAAGAATTCATTGACGACTTTGAGGTAAGATCTTTTATTATAACCTTTCTGTTGTGAAACAACAGTCGTAGTGTAATATAGTACATTAGTTTAGGTTTAGAGTATCGTAGCCATGTTTGAATGTCATTACCCCGTGTGCGCATACGCAGCAGGAATAAAGCATTGCCTTCAATGTGTCTGTCTGCAGGGCCGGAGCACTCCCTTTAGAGGTGGTAGGGCAGGGGCGGATACAGGATTGATGAAAGGGGGGGGGGGGGGGGGGGGGGGGGGCACTATTAAACGCTGCCGGAGGCAGTGCATAGAGGTGCGTAGCGCTGATCAGTCCGCGCGAAGCGTGGAAATTTTTTTTCGCCTTCATATTTCACTTCCCAGGATGGGCTCTCGTGGCACCTTCGCGCTTTGCACTGCAAGTTCCAGATGTACGAGGATTGCAGGTCCCAGGGCCGCCATGAGCTTCTTCCTTGCTCAAATTTTGCTCACGAACGTAATACGTACGTACACGGAGGGGTATACTAGATCATGGTCTCGTTCCCAAGCCGTTCGGTTTCAGGCAACGCACGGTATAGAGCGTTTTCATGTGACGTCATCAAATTTTGATTTTGTTGCTATGGCAACCAAAATTATTTTGCAAGTAGCTAAGGTTTTGTAGAAGTCAATCCTCAAGTATGAAAGGAAATGGTGCTGCTATTAAAAAGTTACAAGCCTCAGAAGTTTGGTACTCTCCATAGAAAATGTATGGTGAAAAGTGCTGGTGTACCAAAACTACACCACGCAAATTTCCCATACATTTTCTATGGAGAGCACTAAAATACCAAGGCTCATAACTTTTTAGTGATGTTTCCAATTATTCTCATATTTTAAAGTTGCATTCTACAACCTTCCAACTTTTGTCGAATAAATTTTGGTTGCCATAGCAACAACTTTAACGGGACGATGACGTCATGTGACGTCAATGAAAACGCTCTATTACGAGCTGAGGAGGCCAGGCCAGGAGTTGCAACGTAGCGGCAGCAAGTTAGTAAGGAGGAAAGTGAAGAAGCAAAAGGGGGGGGGGGGGGGGGGGGGGGGCACCAGCCCCCGGTGCCCCCCCCCTAGATCCGCCCCTGTAGGGCAGAGGGTGTGAAGTAGTGATATAAGGATCCTGGAAAAAGTGGTAGGGCCATTGCCCTACCTGCCCTACCGTGTGCGCCGGCCATGGAGTCTGTCGGCAGAAAATGTCTCCAAGCAGGTTAGCTAAGGCGTTTACAGACGTCATACTCAACGCAAAACAATGAACATATCATGTGGACGTTTCTGTACCTGATACAAGTCAAGGCAGTTCTTTTCGCCATTATTTCAGCTACTTCCTATTATCTATTTCCTCGCTCCACCCCTTTCAGAATCGCATGCTTGCCACAGGTTAATAATGATGGCTTATTACTAAGTTAATTTTCATCAACTCACGTATTCCTTGGTAGCTAGCAGTGGGTCAATGATATGAATAGCTATGAAAACAGCCTTGACTTCTATCAGGTTCACATATATATCCATATATATCTGGCTGTATATATATCCATTCTGTAAAGCTGAAGCTTTACAGAATGCAACATAATACTTTGCCCACGATGAAGGGTATTTTTACCCCACCATCATAGGGTCAGTTGACGAGATAACATGGACACACAAATATGACAATACAAAAAAATCTCTGTAAAACATATAATGCTTTATAATATCCATCCTACCCTGGAATGTAACTGTTGTTGAGGTGGACCGTTGATGGATTACAATAACCCTCTGCGCATCCACGTGGAGGGATAACTTATTGTACTCCGTCTGTGTGGAGCGCAGTTCGCGTTGGAAGTGGTGCTATTTAGCTAGGATAGGTTCCTGGTTAGAATGGGAGTAGAATCATAAGTAGAATGGGGGTAGAATGCTCTATCATTCATTCATCCAGCCTGCGTAATAACGTGATTGGTGTTGATGGAATGACTGCTGTGGCTGAAGCTTTACAGAATGCAACTTTGACAACCCTGTGGTAAGCATAAGTCTAAGTCACTGCAGACTTTGATGTCAGCTGTACTTGGTGTCATATCACGGGTGCAGTAGGTATGGTATATTTCATGTTACAGTTTTGATGGTAATGGAATAACTGACAAAGGATTTGGCATACTGACAAAGGCTCTAAAGGTGAACAAGTCACTGGAGAGTTTGAGGTCAGTCACTGCATTATATGTCTTACATGCCAGCTGTATGTGCCATTGTAGTTATCGTCAATTATATTGTTGCAGTCTTGATGGTAATAGCATAAGAGACAAAGGAGCTGGCATGCTGGCAGATGCTCTAAAGGTGAACCAGTCGCTGCAGAATTTGAGGTCAGTCACTGTATTATACTTGGTCTATGTCATGCATGCCAGCACTACTTGCCATTGTAGTTAGCAGTATGTTTTCATGTTACAGTCTTGATGGCAATGGAATAACTGACAAAGGATTTGGCATACTGGCAAAGGCTCTAAAGGTGATCAAGTCACTGGAGAGTTTGAGGTCAGTCACTGCATTGCACTTGCATAGTTGTCAAGTTTTCAAAAGCAACTTCAGGGACACTTGGTTGAACGCCCCCACCCCTAGGCCGGGTACAGTCACAGAAGATATACACACTGCTCTGGTCAAAGAACATTATAACCACACCATACATGGATATACACATATAGAGCGGCTGCATTGACACGCTATGACGTCACAAAACCGCATGGCAAAATAACGTGGAGCTCAATTGCAGCTGGACGGAAACTATCAGCTCACCTGTACTCCAGGTCGCGTTTCGAAGTAGAAATTACTACTTTCTTGCCATGCAGTCTTATGAGAGAAACTGAATATAACGGAGGGCATTTCAGTTGTATTATAATAATCACAGTTTACCACCTCCTGGCCATGGTGCCACTTTCCATTGACATGCGTTCCAAAGTCATGTCAGACACCGTGAGAAATGCAGAAGATCAAAGCATGCACTGCACAGCTGCACTACACTTTATTGAATACCTGGAAACTCCTCCCTCCACGAAAGGCATTCCCTCCTTGGCTTCTTTGCTGCTGGTGTAATACGGGCACAGTCCTCAACTCGGGCATTTATATTTGTCAGCATTGCAGCATGTGGTCTTTCACTAATCTCCGTTCCCAGACTGCATGCAACAAGCCTGGGAATGAGAACAGGCCTATTGCTATTTTTTCTGGGACAAAGCACCTTCCGTACGGGACAAGGGACATGGCAAAGAATTCCGGGACTGTCCCGGACGTTCTGGGACACTTGGCAACTATGCACTTGTTCTATATCTTACATGCCAGCTGTATGTGCCATTGTAGTTATCGGTATGTTCTTCAATTGTTGCAGTCTTGATGGTAATAGCATAAGAGACAAAGGAGCTGGCATGCTGGCAGATGCTCTGAAGGTGAACCAGTCACTGGAAAATTTGAGGTCAGTCACTGTATTATACTTGGTCTATGCCATGCATGCCAGCGGTATGTATATTTAATAGTATGTGTGTGCTCCTGGTCTATCAAAACAATCTTTTGTCTAAGCTCAATTGCATGCACTAATTGGTTTGTACTATTGCAGCATTTTACTAGGAATACGCATGCGCAGTGTCTGTGCCTCGCGCATGCTCACAATCTGTAATAGTAGGCGTGGTTTCCTGTGGAAGAAAAACGAAGGTGCGAAGGTCAGTTCAGCATGCGAAGTTTAGTTGTTCGAAGTTGTGCGAAGTTGCTGAGGTTGAAGATGGCTAAGCGTTGCCAGGAAGAATACGAAGACGTTAGCGAGATTCTACACCCTTCGACACTCAACACTCTATATGTACGTACCATGGCCTAGACTAAGTGTTTGTCTTACTTGTCTCCACTAAACTCTCCTCGTATACATCGCTTCTTTGTCAATGTGTCAGACTCTCTCTCCTTTGCCTTACTCTCTTCTGAGGCAGTGTCCCTTTTCCCTGTATAGATCGCTTCTTTCTCAACTCTGCATTTCGCACGCGCAGTACATGCACGTGGCTATCGGGACCACAGAAACCGCAGCGATGCAACTGCCCCCTGCCCCGCGCAATTAAAGTATGACGGATATATATATATATACAGACGCGATGTGACTACGCTGCACGATTAGTTGCCTTGCGCTAAGGCGCTCGGCAAATATGATCAAGAAATTCAGAGGTACAGCGACGGCTGTGTATAGTGACACTGCAGATTGTGACGTGATTACAATTCACAGTGTATGGTGCCAAGTTTATGACTCAGTTGACACAATGAAGTATTGTCCGCCACACTCAGGGGCGGATCCAAGGGGGGGGCTACAGGGGGCTGTAGCCCCCCCTTTCCAGTTCCGACCACACCCCTTATTTACACGATTACCCGACTTACAGTGGAATCAGCAACAAAGAAGTTGAAATGAAGCTCAGTGCTGGACTTTTTCCAATGGAAACAGCTTGTGACAGTCAGAATAATTCGGATACAAAGTCAACTCGTGCTGGGGACGAAAACGGTTCTCAGTTCAGACAACGTGCACGGCGAATCTTCGTCGGACTTGACATTAGTTGGTGATTCATGACTAGTCACATTTACCTTTTCACGTCAAGGATCTAGGATAAGACGTTCACGGATGACACGGGAACCAGAAAGCAGCGAGTGCAGTGCAAAAGCTCGAAGGCGCTACGAGAGCCCATCTAGATGGCTGAAAATGACGGTGAAAAAATTTTCCGCACTTCGCGCAGAGTCTCTCTACAGAAACGATCCTTGAACTCGTGTTGCTACTCGTACATCTGGAACTTGCAGTGCAAAAGCACGAAAGTGCCACGAGAGCCCATCCTGACAGCTGAAAAATGAAGGCGTGGCCATCTCAGGCTTTTGTCAACCGTGCTGTCTATTCTATTGAGGTGTCAGAAAAAGACTGCACACTCGCTTAGCTCAACTCTCTGACTTCCCTAGCACCATGAAATGTCAGCAACTGCCTGGTTGCATCCGAGTCATCCTCGAATTCGAGGTCATTGGTGTTGGCAGACTTGGACCCGCAACGGTAGCCACAGCTACCTCACTAGCGCTCCTATGGTTCCAAAGTACTGAGCAACTACACTGTTCTCCGGTTCCCTGCACATGGCAACGTCTACTTCACAATATACTATGCTGATTTCTATACACGTGGAAACAACTTCCGGTCGGTCCGGTCCTGTCCGGGTTTGTCCGTGGCTGCTCCTGGTGGTATGCCACTGATGAGTCTGTACACCTCCCTGTGTGTGTTTATACTTCGGGTACAGAGTGGTTTACATGTATACTCGACTGGCGATGTTTAGTCTAGTCATAGTACAATTTCATGTTACAGTCTTGATCGCAATTAATTAACTGACAAAGGCACACAAATCGCTGAAAAGTCTGATTTCATCTTCTTTCTCATAGTTAAAAAACAACGGGTTACACATCCTCGGTCCCATCCCATCCCTAAATTCTTGAATGCGATGGGACTGAGGATGTGTAACCCCTTGTTTCTTTGTTTTTTCAAGAGGTGGGATATGATCTATAGGCCGTCGCTAAATCCTTTTAGTTTATTGGAGAAATCCTTTTGCTTCCTTGTCTCATTAGCTATATGAGCATTGGAAAAAATCCTGAATACTGTAATCTACACTTTCATGTCGCAGCTGAAGTGGCAGTGGAATGGCCATTGCTGATTGGTTGGCATCATAATTACCAATGACCGCACTGCATGAATGTTGCTATTGCTATTTTCTCTCTGAAGCCGATGGATACGGCTAAAGGTAGACCTGCAAGAGCGAGTATGTTATCCCATCCAACTGTAGCCTGGCTCCTCGGAATGACTTGCCGGGCCTGTCAATCAAAGAAGCTAGTGTTGCATGAGAGTGAGTCACATTATCGCACTCCTTAGGTTGGGCAGTACGGGAGAATATTTGGTCTATAGTTTCCATATTGGCCCACCCTACAGTCATATTTCCAGCCTTGTACCAAATAGACTACGCTCCAGTACTGCCCTCCCACTCGTGCAGTGATATTTATATTACCCAGCTAAGGAACCACTAACATTAAGTCCATTAATGTGAAAAATAGTTGAAAGGATCTCCACACAAGCCTACCATAAGGCAAGAGTGGTAGACCAGGAGTTAGCCAGTAAACGAGTTAGGCTATGGACAGTGCAACTTGCTGACATGAAAGTGTTAGTCATTCCACAGCTGTCATTGTTGAGGTCACTGTAGTGCAATTCCCTTCCCCCCTTACCCTGCATGATGGCAAAGAAGAAATTCTAAGAAGTGGTAATGTTATGTAATTCATCAATCATGTTGCTCAACCATATATACACTTAATTGCCATATAATACTATCCATCCTTGCAAAGTGTCATGAATGCAATGTACTTCATTCAGTTTTTGTAGCTGTGGGTGTAGTGTGAATATCACCGTAATCCCCACATGATTGTGTTGAACAAATGTCTGATGCATTTCCTGCCTTTGCTAAGCTCGGTGAACTTTGTCATTGCTTTCCAGTCTCAGACAAAACCTTATAACTGAAGAAGGAGCATACATGTTTGCTGAGATGCTGGAAACAAATACATCCCTACAGACTCTGGAGTAAGTCTATTGATACCTCAGAAATCGAAGCAAGCATTTAGGCATTAAAGTGACTAGATTATGTGTATTCCGTATGCATGCATGCAAGTCTCTCATTGGATTTTAATGTCGTTTCTAGTCTTAGGGAGAATCCTGGCATTACTGATGGACGTGTTGCAATTCCTGTCATGTTGCAAATGAACCGCCTGTTGAAAAGTGGCAGAACTCCAACAAAACTTGAGTAAGTATATGTAACAGCATGGTTTGCTGTGGTATTTGGTATTAGTAGCACGAGTAATGCAGGAGGGAATTGCACGAGGCGAAGCCAAGTTGAATTTACTGCATTATGAGTGCTATTAATCCCAAATACCACAGCAAACCATGCTATCACAGATTAATCTTCATAGCTTTCAGTTCAACAATAATCTCGGTATAATGCATGCAGGTTAGCTAGCTAGCTACGTACATGAACAGCAGATGGAAATGCATGTGCAAAATAATACTAGCCAGCTATTCACAGTCCAAGAGAGTAGTAGCTACGTAGTTCATTGTTTCGCCATGTTCCGGTAGGTTTAGTGTGCGGTTCTTCGGTTTCATACTGGTAGACGCTCAATGTCTTGCAGAACTGTAGTGTGCTGTTGTTGAATGAACGAAGAGTGGGTCCAGGTAGCTAGCTACAGGAGCGGTTGAAGGAGGAGGCACGGCGAGTCATTGCCGTCAGCGGTTCTTCTAACAGCGGGTCATTGTCGTCAGTTTATAAAGACAATGCCAAGGCTAGCGCTGCCATGCTGTGCTCGCTCGAGTGCTCTCAGACGCAATAATGTTGCTTAGTTACGACACCGAATGGCCACACCCACCTGCTTGAACAGCCAATCAGCTGCCGATTTCACAGTCCTGTAAGTTAGTCTAATCTCATTGGCTCACAACTGTGGTATTACAGACACAGTTTTGTATAATATATGGAGTGTATAATATAGCTATAAGATTAGTTACATAATCTCACTCCAGACTCTTATACTAAAGTAAATTATACATTATTATTAACAGACTTGTTGTAAGTGCATAGCTTACACATTTGATTAGCTGTTCTGCTATCTGATTGGGGTTACCAGGATTCTGGCAGAGAATGAGGAATGCAGACTTGGTCTCCCAGACTAGTTTTCCCATGGCACTATCACAGAGTCGGTAGACTCTGTATGTAGGGATACGACGTACACACAATACATGCCAATCATGACCAAAAAATCTCTCCAAATCTCAGAAACGTTACACTTATAAGCCTTTATAACCACATACCGTTCATCTTCGAGTGTTTTCATGACCAAGAAGACTCCTCGCATCGCGAAAAACCGTCGCGAAAGTACCTCACCAGGTACTCGCAAAACGGGCAAATTGCTTTTCTTTCTTTCTTTCTTCTTCTTCTTCTTTCTTCAGACAACTTAGCTCAACATTGCCTCAATCTGTCACGATGGTTTTCGCACGAAACAGCAGCATTTTCAACCGAGCAGTGCAACGTCCCATCGCTTTTTCGCTACCTCCAAGTCTTCACCAGGCGGCTGCAGCTGCCCACTCAATAACTATGGCTTCGTTTGCACGCCATTTTCACGTTTGTGCGCATGCGCACTTAAACGATCACTTAGCAACGATACGTAATTATTACTCAAGATCGCTGAATTAGAAACAGTGGGGAAGATACATTGACCGATGTGTTGTCAAACGAGGCAGGTTAGTCTCTGTACGCATGATTTAGCTAAGCTTATATTGCTACCTATACTGTAAGTGTATTCTGTGAGCAGGGTGAATGCCTATCTCAACTCTCAACACCCATATGAATGTCCCTACTATAAACTGCCTATGCCATGGTCTTCAGACAGGGAGAACTCAGTAGCTTTGTCATCCATCTAGGGAACAGTTGACTTGAGATGCCCGGGCCTGATTCTTCAGCCAATGCTGGAAGTGTAATACCTGAGTAATATTGTCCACATACCAAGGCAAGGACACCTACTGCCCAGGTGCCTGTGAGGTCACTGACGTCTGCAGCAAACTTCAGCTCAAACATGTGCCTGCTGCCCCCCAAAAATTACATAAACAAGTAATAAAAAACATTTAATATGTATCAGGATGTAGGGATACCAGAACGGCAAAAAGTAAGGAAACGAGGGATGATCGAACATAACAGTGAAGTATACAATCACCCCTATGTATCTATTTTCATTGTACATGTATATATGGAATAAGATCTCTGTAGGGGTGATTGTATACTTCACTGTTATGTTCGATCATCCCTCTTGTTTCCTTACTTTTTGCCGTTCTGGTATCCCTACATCCTGATACATATTTAATGTTTTTTATTACTTGTGTATGTATATTGGAAGCAATAACTTGCTGGATAATATAGATGGTCTGGGAATGAGTCCAGATATCATTTACTTCCATACCGTAGCTACGTAGACTTCTACGCCTCATTATCAGTAGGCACATAATTTCTTCCTGTGGGGATACAAGGGGCATATTCTTAGTAATGTGCGACTAAGGTATCAGATTTGTATTTACAATGGTGTGCAACACTCATGTGTTTCAGGATGGATAATATCAGGTGTGATTGTGGGTACATAGTATCTGCAGTTACCAAGGTGATGCAAGTCAAGAATTCATTGACAACTTTGAGGTAAGATCTTTTTTAACAATATAAGTTGTGAAACAACAGTCGTAGTGTAATATAGCACATTAGTTTAGGTTTAGAGTATCACAGCCATGTTTGAATGTCATTACCCCGTGTGCACATACGCAGCAGGAATAAAGCATTGCCTTCAATGTGTCTGTCTGTCGGCAGAAAATGTCTCCAAGCATATTAGCTAAGGCGTTTACAGACGTCATACTCACCGCAAAACCATGAACATATCATATGGACGTTTTTGTACCTGATACAAGTCAAGGCGGTTCTTTTCGCCATTATTTCAGCTACTTCCTATTATCTGTTTCCTCGCTCCACCCCTTTCAGAATCGCATGCTTGCCACAGGTTAATAATGATGTCTTGTTATTAATTTTCACATCAACACACGTTGATGTTGGTAGCTAGCAGTGGGCCAAAGATATGAATAGCTATGAAAACAACCTTGAGTTCACAGCCAGATAGATATCCATAAAAGGACCATAATACAATAATTTGCCCATGATGATTGGCCACCATCACAGAGTCAGTTGACGAGATAACATGGACACGCAATATAAATCTCTCAAAAACTGTAAAACATAACCCTTTATAATAACCATCCTACCCTGGAATGTAACTGTTGTTGAGGTGGACCGTTGATGGATTACAATAACCCTCTGTACATTCGCGCAGAGTGTTATTGTAATCCGTCTGTGTGGAGCGCAGTTCGCGTTGGAAGTGGTGCTATATAGCTAGAGATAGGTTCCTGGTTAGAATGGGAGTAGAATCATAAGTAGAATGGGGGTAGAATGCTCTATCACTCATTCATCCAGCCTGCGTAATAACGTGATTGGTGTTGATGGAATGACTGCTGTGGCTGAAGCGTTACAGAATGCAACTTTGACAACCCTGTGGTAAGCATAAGTCTAAGTCACTGCAGACTTTGATGTCAGCTGTAGTTGGTGTCAGCAGTAGGTATGGTATATTTTCATGTTACAGTCTTGATGACAATGGAATAACTGACAAAGGAGCTGGCATACTGGCAGATGCTCTAAAGGTGAACAAGTCACTGGAGAGTTTGAGGTCAGTCACTGCATTATACTTGGTGTATGTCTTACATGCCAGCGGTATGTGCCATTGTAGTTATCGTCAATTGTTGCAGTCTTTATGGTAATAGCATAAGAGACAAAGGAGCTGGCATGCTGGCAGATGCTCTGAAGGTGAACCAGTCACTGCAGAATTTGAGGTCAGTCACTGTATTATACTTGGTCTATGTCATGCATGGCAGCACTACGTGCCATTGTAGTTAGCAGTATGTTTTCATGTTACAGTCTTGATGGCAATGGAATAACTGACAAAGGATTTGGCATGCTGGCAAAGGCTCTAAAGTTGAACAAGTCACTGGAGAGTTTGAGGTCAGTCACTGCATTGCACTCTGTATGTGCCATTGTAGTTATCAGTATGTTTTCAATTGTTGCAGTCTTGATGGTAATAGCATAGGAGACAAAGGAGCTGGCATGCTGGCAGATGCTCTGAAGGTGAACCAGTCACTGGTAAATTTGAGGTCAGTCACTGTATTATACTTGGTCTATGTCATGCATGCCGGCGGTATGTAGTTAATAGTATGTGTGCGCTCCTGGTCTATCAAAACAATCTTGTGTATAAGCTCAATTGCACACACTAATTGGTTTGTACTATTGCAGCATTTTAATATGATCAAGAAATTCAGAGGTACAGCGACGGCTGTATATAGTGACACTGTAGATTGTGACATGATTACAATTCACAGTGTATGGTGCCTAGTTTATGACTCAGTTGACACAATGAAGTATTGTCCGCCACACTATGACTGGATTGATCCTGTTCCCAGTGGCCGCGGAGAAAACCCAGACCGGACTGAACCGGATCGGAAGTGAAATAGCAAAATATGTTAATTGAGGCGAGCCTGAGCGAGCCTCACATAATTATATGATTATAACGTATTGTACGTCATGCCGTGTATCTTATTTTGCAATCCACTTTCCCTGCACATCTCACACGCATGCCACATTCTTAAGTAGTCTTGTGCCCAAACCCTCCCGCATGTGCGAGGAAAGAGGGTCTGGTGTTCTGAGCTACATTTCTTGTCACGAAGGGTGCACGGGGTCGCTCTCGGATTTGAGATACTGATGGCAGAATGCCAATGACGTAGGCAATCAAGCAGACGGCCTATGGTAATAGTCTCGTACATAGTGAAACCTTGTCTTGTAGCCTGTTTTCAACTGTCGCAATAGATTTCGTGGCATCTCAGGCTTTTGTCAACCGTGCTGTGGAATAGTCTATTCTATTGAGGAGTCAGAAAAAGACTGCTGGAGGGTCTGGGAACAAGACTAGTTAGTTCTTAAGATCATCATAATAGTGCAATTTGTGTATGATCTGTAATTTGTGATGGAGTCTTCAAGCATCCCACATGTTGCCATTGTTGGCTTAAGCTGTGGGTGACGTGCTACTGCTTCAGCTAACCAGACTCACAGTTCCTGTGTTGTGCATGAGTGTATAATGTGCAAATGTGTGTCAGTTTGTGTAACGGCCTGATGATGTGCTATTCTCAGTCGCTGAAAAGTCTGATTTCATCATCTTCTTTCTCATAGTCAAAAAAACAAAGGGTTACACATCCTCGGTCCCATCCCATCCCTAAATTCTTGAATGCGATGGGACTGAGGATGTGTAACCCCTTGTTTCTTTGTTTTTTCAAGAGGTGGGATATGATCTATAGGCCGTCGCTAAATCCTTTTAGTTTATTGGAGAAATCCTTTTGCTTCCTTGTCTCATTAGCTATATGAGCATTGAAAAAAATCCTGAATACTGTAATCTACACTTTCATGTCGCAGCTGAAGTGGCAGTTGAATCAAACATTTTGCCATATCCATTCAGTTCATTGCCTGAGTGGAATGGCCATTGCTGATTGGTTGGCATCATAAATTTCATAATTACCAATGACCGCACTGCATGAATGTTGCTGTAGCTCTTTTCTCTCTGAAGCCAGTGGATACGGCTGAAGGCAGACCTGCAAGAGTGAGTATGTTGTCCCATCCAACTGTAGCCTGGCTCCTCGGAATGACTTGCCGTGCCTGTCAATCAAAGAAGCTAGTGTTGCATGAGAGTGAGTCACATTATCGCACTCCTTAGGTTGGGCAGTACGGGAGAATATTTGGTCTAAATTTCCATATTGGCCCACCCTACAGTCATACCAATATTTCCAGCCTTGTACCAAATAGACTACTCTCCTGTACTGCCCTCCCACTCGTGCAGTGATGTATATTATAATTATATTATCCAGCTAAGGAACAACTAACAGTAAGTCCATTAATGTGAAAAAATAGTTGAAAGGATCTCCACACAAGCCTACCATAAGGCAAGAGTGGTAGACCAGGAGTTAGCCAGTAAACGAGTTAGGCTATGGACAGTGCAACTTGCTGACATGAAAGTGTTAGTCATTCCACAGCTGTCATTGTTGAGGTCACTGTAGTGCAATTCCCTTCCCCCCTTACCCTGCATGATGGCAAAGAAGAAATTCTAAGAAGTGGTAATGTTATGTAATTCATCAATCATGTTGCTCAATCATATACTCGGGCGTACTAAGGCATGGGAAATCTATTTCACGTCACGCGGAGAATAAATTATAGTCTGCGGAAATATTCATTTAGTGTACGGAGAAAGATAATGGCGGCGCGAAGAAACGAGCAGAGTATAGTCTACTAGTGTGTCTCTCTGGATGATAGTTGTAGCCTATACCTTTGGTAGTTGCTTGTGTGACTACGTTCCTGTGTGGATTTTGAACGGCAGTATATGCTTGAACTTTACACTGTGTGCTGCTGACTGTGTACATTGAAAGTGTTGGAGGAAAGGCGGAGGTGAAGAGTGCTACACAAAGTTGTCGGATATGGCTTGGGGGGTTGAGTATGAATCGGCAATAGCAAAACTTGCTACATGGAAGTGAGTTCACCGTTGATACTCGTCGTAACGCTACTCGATGTTGATACTTTCGGCGTCCAGCAGGAATGTTGTTGGTGACTGCCGATTCATTTGACGATTGATGTGGGCCGCAATTACTAGCCACGCCCACATATGGGGTTTCCATGGTAACGTGCATATAGCTTGGGATTTCTATTATATAGGTATCATCATACTCCATCTGATTCCTTGTAGTTTACAAAATATTGATGAAAGTGTGTGTACCTGTATGTCTAGAACTCAAATTATGCCAGTGTCGGCCTTAGTTCGCTTGAGTATACACTTACTCAGGTGGATTAAGGCATGACCACTGTACTTAAACTTTGAGGTGACATATATCATGTTAGCTGTACACCATGAACCTTATACTTCAAAAACATTTAGCATTAATTAGTCATGACGGTTTTATTATGTCATTTTATGGCCACGCCCACATCCGACACTGCCGTTGAAGAGAGATATGCCATCGCAAATATTGGAAAAGTCGGAGCAGTTCTCCATAGAGCTAGGGTTTATACTGTTGTTGCAGTAAAGCCCAGTCTGAGTACTAACTAAAACTCAATTGAGGTCCCAGAAATTACTAACCGTACGGGTGATAAGAGAGTTTGTCTTACACCGATCCCTAAAAAGAGCAATTTTGACGAACGAATCAGATCACAGTTCTTTCAAACTTTCGTCCTTTGCTGTCCCAATCGTGATCCTATTCAGTCGGCTATTCAGTGTGGAACTGCTCCGAGATGTTTCCTCATTTTTATGAACCGCAGTACTCCCATCGCGGTTTTCAGGGTCTTAGCACACGACTCGAAAAGCAGACAAAGACTATCTCCAACACTCAAAGGCCATCCACCATAGGTAACAACAAGCTACTATCACAGGAGCAGATCGATATTTCAGATGACTAGAACCGGAGTCCTACTTAGCTACCTCACATCGCAACCGCGAGGAAGCTTCTGCGGATCAATAACGAAATACCGTAATCTTTCCGCGTTACGTCAATATCGAGTCATCCTTATTGCACTTGAGTAATTTCCATATAATACTATCCATCCTTGCCAACTGTCATGAATGCAATGTACTTCATTCAGTTTTTGTAGCTGTGGGTGTAGTGTGAATATCATCATAATCCCCACATGATTGTGTTGAACAAATGTCTGATGCATTTCCTGCCTTTGCTAAGCTCGGTGAACTTTGTCATTGCTTTCCAGTCTCAGGCAAAACCTTATAACTGAAGGTGGAGCATACAGGATTGCTGAGATGTTGGAAACAAATACATCCCTGCAGACTCTGGAGTAAGTCTATTGATACCTCAGAAATCGAAGCAAGCATTTAGGCATTAAAGTGACTAGATTATGTGTATTCCGTATGCATGCATGCAAGTCTCTCATTGGATTTTAATGTCGTTTCTAGTCTTAGGCAGAATCCTGGCATTACTGATGGACGTGTTGCAATTCCTGTCATGTTGCAAATGAACCGCCTGTTGAAAAGTGGCAGAACTCCAACAAAACTTGAGTAAGTATATGTAACAGCATGGTTTGCTGTGGTATTTGGTATTAGTAGCACGAGTAATGCAGGAGGGAATTGCACGAGGCGAAGCCAAGTTGAATTTACTGCATTATGAGTGCTATTAATCCCAAATACCACAGCAAACCATGCTATCACAGATCAATCTTCATAGCTTTCAGTACAACAATAATCTTGGCGTAGTTCATTGTTTCGCCATGTTCCGGTAGGTTTAGTGTGCGGTTCTTCGGTTTCATACTGGTAGACGCTCAATGTCTTGCAGAGTTGCAGTGTGCTGTTGTTGAATGAACGAAGAGTGGGTCCAGGTAGCTAGCTACAGGAGCGGTTGAAGGAGGAGGCACGGCGAGTCATTGCCGTCAGCGGTTCTTCTAACAGCGGGTCATTGTCGTCAGTTTATAAAGACAATGCCAAAGCTAGCGCTGCCATGCTGCGATGCTTTGCTCACTCGAGCGCTCTCAAATGCAATAATGTTGCTTAGTTACGACACTGAATGGCCACACCCACCTGCTTGAACAGCCAATCAGCTGCCGATTTCACAGTCCTGTAAGTTAGTCTAATCTTATTGGCTCACAACTGTGGTATATGTAGCCTGTTAAGTGATGAAACCGAGGGGTCTACGGGATTTAGAGCCCCGTGGAAACTATATAGACACCCGCGCGCGAAGCGCAAGGGTGTCTGTAGGTTTCCAAGGGGATCTAAATCGCGTAGGCCCCGAGGGTTTCATCGTTTAAGGTATTTGTACTATACAGCTGGCAGCGAATCAAATCGCCATCTGTATTAGCAACTGAAACAGTTAGCAACCGTTCAGTCAGAAAGACTTTGCACAGAGATGGGTGAGTTCAATTTTATAGCTGCAGCTCTCGCTATCCACTAACCGACAACTCGGCTTACTCGTGCCTCGTGTTTGGGACTGTGACTCCGAAGCGGAACCAGACTCTGGGATCGCACCAAATACGCCCCGCCCCATGACACTTATGGAGGCGTTACGACTGAGTTCGAAGTTCAGCTCCACACCTGTACTCGTCTGGCTACAGTGCTCGCTCGCAAGACGCTCGCGCGCAAGACCGAATCGTGAACTGTACATTGTATCAATAGAAGTATCTATGACGCTAAATGTATAACACTAGGCTACATGAAATTTACAGGTGTATAAGTGATATTACAGGGGTAATAAGTGATTTAAGTCTCTTCAATTGGCCAATCATATCACAGTATTTCATTGAAGTATAGAATAATACCACAGTTTTGTATAGGACTTTAGTATGGAGTAATATAGCTATAACATTAGATAAATAATCTCACTACAGACCCTTATACTTAAGTCATTATTATTAGCAGACTTTTGATTAGCTGTTCTGCTATCTGATTGCATGGGTTACCAGGATTCTGGCAGAAAATACGGAATGCAGACTTGGTCTCCCAGACTAGTTTTCCCATGGCACTATGTATGTATGCTGGAAGCAATAACTTGCTGGATGATATACCGTAGTCTCTCGAAAATACGCCCACCCTCGAAAATACGCCCACCCCCCTTTTTCGCGACAAGTTGTTGCAAAGGGTCATTTATTACTTGAAAGTACGCCCACCCTATTAACTCGCACTTGAATAGCTTCGGAAGAAGCACTGTCAAAGAGGTTGGACTAAGAAATGAAGGCTGGCTATCGCAGTGCTATTTGCAATGAATTTTATTATGTTGCATGCCATTGCATAATCAGCTGTGTACTGAGTGCATGACATGAGACCATGCACGCGCTGTGCATTGCATGTTTGTGTCTTTGCGTGTGCAATCGCCTACATGTAGCTAGCTTAGCACTAGCAGCGCACTACGGATTTCTCGGAAGCAGCAGCAATCGGCAAGTCCCGAAGATAGTCTGCGCACTCTACGTCATTCAAGCACTCCTGCTGTGTCTTGTTTGCTATTCCTGTAGCTACTCACACGCGGAGAGATTGTTCCTGCTCACCAAGAAACTCCGGGACTAATAGTAGTTAAGCCTTGCTAGAATGTTTGTTGCAGTATTGCACTCGTATACGCATGTACTTGGGTGGGCCTACTTTCGAATTGGGTGGGCCTACTTTCGAGTCAAGGGTGGGCCTATTTTCGGGAGAGGGGTCCTCGAAAATACGCCCATCCCCCTCTTTGAGCAGATTCTAAATTCATCGCCCATGGGCGTATTTTCGAGAGACTACGGTATATGGTCTGGGAATGAGACCAGATATCATTTACTTCCATACCGTAGTAGCACATTCTCATTAGGCGCAGGCTTGGCTCTTGTCCCAAGCTACTTGATATCAAGTGCTGAAGTCTTCTTCCAGAAACTCTGCCATTTTCAGGAGTGGATTCGAAAGCTATAGCTAATTTATAACAAGTGTAAAAAACATTAAAAATGTATGGAGATGTAGGGATAATAGAACAGCAAAAAGTATGAAAACAAGCAAGGATGATGGCATAAAACAGTTCAGTATACAACACCATCTTACATATCTTTCCACATAATTGTATAGTGAGAAAAGTATGTAGGGTGTTGTATACTGAACTGTTTTATGCCATCATCCCTGCTTGTTTTCATACTTTTTGCTGTTCTGTTATCCCTCCATGCATTTTTAATGTTTTTGTCTCGGCACCGAAGTGCCGAGACACAGTGCTGGATGCGTAGGTACATGGTACGTACGTGGTACGTACGTCACTTTTCGCAATGCGCCCGCGCAAGTGCTGCATGCATGCATGCTCTACACCCTTAACAGGGTGTCAAACGTATTTATAACCTGCAAGTAGATCTTCAAAAATGATTATGGGTTTGCATGGCTGCTCATGAATCCTCTTACCAAGACTGCTGCTAGGTAGCTCTAATACTTAATTCAGGACAATGAATACTCACCCATCCAGTGTGCTGCACTCAGCCATCCCAAGTGCATACTAAAGCTCACTCAGCTCTAGCTAGCTAGCTATAGGCCTATAGATAAGTGCTGAAAGAATTGACCAAGGTGTTGACTAAACATCAAGCCCAGACACGACCATACTGCTTTCACCCTTTGGGTGAACATTCCTGACCCACCCCTTGCTCACACAGAACCTCCAAGGATATTGACGCTCACTTAAGCTGTCATAGCTAGCAGTCATAATAAAGGGTTAAGCAGCTGCCATGTCCTCTGCATGATTCTAGCTGATACCAATTGCAAGTCGTGCCGAGACACATCAAGTCTTTTAAAGACTCACTTGTTTACACTTGTTTGCCTCATTTTTTATAGCAGCATACTTGATAGAATTCACTCCGCACACAGTACACAATTTTGAGTTCAAAGTTCAAAGTTGCTCTACGCATGCGCACATATGAAGAAAATGGCGTCGCACATGAAGCCATAGTTATCGAGTGGGCGGTTTTAAGCGCCTCGTGAGACTTCGAAGTAGCCAAAAAGCGATGGGGTCGTGCACTGCTCATTGTAAAATGCTGCTGTTTTGTGCAAACACCGTCGTGAGGGAGTCAGCCAAATTTGAACTAGCCCGTCTGAAGAAAGAAGAAGAACGTAGAAGAAGAAGAAGAAAACCGATTTTGGCTGTTTGGCGCAGTACTTTCGCGACGGTTATTCACGACACTGGGAGTCTTCTGGGCCTGGAAAACACTCGAAGACGAATAGTAAGTTGTCATAAAGGCTTATTTGCCACTCGTTTTTGAGATTTGGAGACATTTGGGAAGATTTTTTTGTATTAGCTTCAATTGCGTGTCCGTTGTATCCCTACATATAGAGTCTACCGACTCTATGATTCTTATTGAAGTGCAGTTGTTATTTGTTCAAAAGTAAGTAGACTTCTACGCCTCATTATCAGTAGGCACATAATTTCTTCCTGTGGGGACACAAGGGGCATATTCTTAGTGACTAAGGTATCAGATTTGTGTTTACAATGGTGTGCAACACTCATTTTCAGGATGGATAATATCAGGTGTGATTGTGGGTACATAGTATCTGCAGTTACCAAGGTGATGCAAGTCAGGAATTCATTGACGACTTTGAGGTAAGATCTTTTTTTAACAATATAACCTTTCTGTTGTGAAACAACAGTCGTAGTGTAATATAGCACGTAGGTTTAGAGTATCGCAGCCATGTTTCAATGTCATTACCCCGTGTGTACATACGCAGCAGGAATAAAGCATTGCCTTCAATGTGTCTGTCTGTCCGCAGAAAATGTCTCCAAGCAGGTTAGCTAAGGCGTGCAAAACCATGAACATATCATATGGACGTTTCTGTACCTGATACAAGTCAAGGCAGTTCTTTTCGCCATTATTTCAGCTACTTCCTATTATCTATTTCCTCGCTCCACCCCTTTCAGGTTAATAATGATGGCTTATTACTAAGTTAATTTTTACATCAACACACGTATTCCTTGGTAGCTAGCAGTGGGCCAATGATATGAAACAACCTTGACTTCTATCAGGTTCACAGCCAGATAGATATCCATAAAAGGACCATAATACTACAATAATTTGCCCATGATGATTGGCCACCATCATAGAGTCAGTTGACGAGATAACATGGACACGCAATATACGAAAAATCTCTCAAAAACTGTAAAACATAACCCTTTATAATAACCATCCTTCCCTGGAATGTAACTGTTGTTGAGGTGGACCGTTGATGGATTACAATAACCCTCTGTACATTCGCGCAGAGTGTTATTGTAATCCGTCTGTGTGGAGCGCAGTTCGCGTTGGAAGTGGTGCTTTATAGCTAGAGATAGGTTCCTGGTTAGAATGGGAGTAGAATCATAAGTAGAATGGGGGTAGAATGCTCTATCACTCATTCATCCAGCCTGCGTAATAACGTGATTGGTGTTGATGGAATGACTGCTGTGGCTGAAGCGTTACAGAATGCAACTTTGACAACCCTGTGGTAAGCATAAGTTTAAGTCACTGCAGACTTTGATGTCAGCTGTAGTTGGTGTCAGCAGTAGGTATGGTATATTTTCATGTTACAGTCTTGATGGCAATGGAATAACTGACAAAGGATTTGGCATACTGGCAAAGGCTCTAAAGGTGAACAAGTCACTGGAGAGTTTGAGGTCAGTCACTGCATTGCACTCTGTATGTGCCATTGTAGTTATCGGTATGTTCTTCAATTGTTGCAGTCTTGATGGTAAAAGCATAAGAGACAAAGGAGCTGGCATGCTGGCAGATGCTCTGAAGGTGAACCAGTCACTGGTAAATTTGAGGTCAGTCACTGTATTATACTTGGTCTATGTCATGCATGCCGGCGGTATGTAGTTAATAGTATGTGTGCGCTCCTGGTCTATCAAAACAATCTTGTGTATAAGCTCAATTGCATACACTAATTGGTTTGTACTATTGCAGCATTTTAATATGATCAAGAAATTCAGAGGTAGCGTAACTCACCTATAGTCGACCACTTAAGCTTTCGGGTCACGTAAAATTCGAACCGTCACACTGACGAACTCGGGACAAAGATCAATCGGTAGAGCGTCAATTGGAGTCTACATTAAGGTAAGTGTCATTTCCTGTATTTCAACACCGCCTACTTCACATCGCTGATTCGGAACGCGTATGATTACCGTATTGTCGACCACCCGTACCTGTTGTCGACCTTAGCCTTATTTACATATACCTATTGTCGACCACTACTGAAATAGAGTTACAAAACAACTGGACTTGGACTACCATGCATACCAGCAAGTATAACAAAGTGAATCAGAGTCAAACCCATGGGTCAGCACACACTCAACAAAAGAAATGGTACAAATTCAAAGACTAATAGCAGAGTTATGTACAATAATGCACAACCAATACATAGGCTCACACACCACATCAACAGAAAACTGAACTGCAAACATTACAAATGTACATTGAACTGCTCTGCTGCTCGGTTTACCCCCTTTTGACGGCATCCATGGCGGTTATCATCGATTCATCGCTCCACTGTTTTAGCTTCCTCGTTCGACAGCAGCTAGGTGGTGGGGCGTTTTCATTGTCCAGCTTACTTCGCTTGCGAGCCTTCCAGCAAGACTTTGCGGACCGTGATCTCTTTCCCATGGCCAGCTTTGGCATCGCGACTTCTCTACTAGCTAGCTAGAGCTACACACAAAATTTGCTTAGCTAGCACTATGAGGCGGGAACGTGGCGCGCTACCGTATACTACACAATATCCGCGCACCTTTGGTGTTACATCCGGTCGACAATTGGTGAAAATGCGTGGTCGACAATTGGTAGTGGTCGACAATCGATGACTTACGCTACAGCGACGGCTGTATATAGCGACACTGCAGATTGTGACATGATTACAATTCACAGTGTATGGTGCCTAGTTTATGACTCAGTTGACACAATGAAGTATTGTCCGCCACACTATGACTGGATTGATCCTGTTCCCAGTGGCCGCGGAGAAAACCCAGACCGGACTGAACCGGATCGGAAGTAAAATAGCAAAATATGTTAATTGAGGCGAGCCTGAGCGAGCCTCACATAATTATATGATTATAACGTATTGTACGTCATGCCGTGTATCTTATTTTGCAATCCACTTTCCCTGCACATCTCACACGCATGCCACATTCTTAAGTAGTCTTGTGCCCAAACCCTCCCGCATGTGCGAGGAAAGAGGGTCTGGTGTTCTGAGCTACATTTCTTGTCACGAAGGGTGCACGGGGTCGCTCTCGGATTTGAGATCTGATGGCAGAATGCCAATGACGTAGGCAATCAAGCAGACGGCCTATGGTAATAGTCTCGTACATAGTGAAACCTTGTCTTGTAGCCTGTTTTCAACTGTCGCAATAGATTTCGTGGCCATCTCAGGCTTTTGTCAACCGTGCTGTGTAATAGTCTGTTCTATTGAGGTGTCCGTAACGTGACTGCTGGAGGGTCTGGGAACAAGACTAGTTCTTAGGATCATCATAATAGTGCAATTTGTGTATGATCTGTAATTTGTGATGGAGTCTTCAAGCATCCTGCATGTTGCCATTGTTGGCTTAAGCTGTGGGTGACATACTACTGCTTCAGCTAACCAGACTCACAGTTCCTGTGTTGTGCATGAGTGCATATTGTGCAAATGTCTGTCAGTTTGTGTAACGGCCTGATGACGCGCTATTCTCAGTTGCATTCCGATGACACATGCAAATGCTCCATGTTCTGCATATACAATCGCTCAGGCTCGCCCCACAATGTCATGCATTCTTCTAGTTAGTAATTGTAGCGACGTAGCTGAAAGACTAGACTTGGATGCACTCGGATGTTTTGCACAAACTTCGCACTTAGAGGCAGCTGCGCTGTTGGTGGAGTCTTGTGCGACTGCATTTGTACTTAGCGTTTATTTCAAGCAGAGCATGGGGCGAGTCTGACAGACAGTAGAATAGCTAGTCCTCGAATCTCATTGTACGTAGTAGAGAGTACTCACACTCGCTTAGCTCAACTCTCTGACTTCCCTAGCACCATGAAATGTCAGCAACTGCCTGGTTGCATCCGAGTCATCCTCGAATTTGGGGTCATTGGTGTTGGCAGACTTGGACCCGCAACGGTAGCCACAGCTACCTCACTAGCGCTCCTATGGTTCCAAAGTACTGAGCAACTACACTGTTCTCCGGTTCCCTGCACATGGCAGCGTCTACTTCACAATTTACTATGCTGATTTCTATACACGTGAAAACATTAATTACTACTTCCGGTCGGTCCTGTCCGGGTTTGTCCGTGGCTGCTCCTGGTGGTATGCCACTGATGAGTCTGTACACCTCCCTGTGTGTGTTTATACTTCGGGTACAGAGTGGTTTACGTGTATACTCAACTGGCGATGTTTAGTCTAGCCATAGTACAATTTCATATGTTACACAGTCTTGATCACAATCAAATAACTGACAAAGGAGCTGGCATGCTGGCAAAGGCTCTAAAGGTGAACCAGTCACATGCCAGTGGTGGTATATTTTTCATCTCCTTTATAGAATACCGTGTAGCGGGAAAATTTGGCGGGGGGGGGGGGGGGGGGGGTCGGGGTCGGTTTAATTGGGCGATTTGGCAGTGCAATTAAATTCCGCCAATATTAAACCCCCACCCCAGCCGGCCACTTGGGTATGCACGCGCACATTAGTAATACACATACGTACGTACGTGTAATGGACTGGTTATTTGCATGTTCTTATTTGTACTCACAGGATGTAGTGGTTTTTTATGCTGACAGGAATGTTTTCTTTAACACCTCTTTTCTATCTTTGAGTTGAATGAGTAATATTTTCCCTGTGGTTTTCCTGTGTGGTTCTGTTGAGGATCATTTGTGGTTTTGTAGGAGTATTTAAAGCACCTGTGAGCTGTGTATTGTTGTCAGTTGTCAGTTGTCAGTCCTCAGTGGTATTCTCTCCTCATTGCTCAATCACCGTGGTCTACCGCGCAAGCTCAGGCCTAGTCTATCACAATACGATTATGGCACTGTACCAGTATTTCAGAAAAGACAACTGTATACTCCCAAGAGAATGCGACATCGGGGATTCCTCTCTCTCCGGGAAGGTACAAACCGTTAACGAGTGTGTGAGGGACGTGGCCAACGATTGCGCTCGAGCGCATCACCGGTGGGGCTCCAAACTGTATGGAAAACGTGATAGCCTCTGACACATCTCTCTACTTCGAAGGTCTCCATGGCTAGCTGGTAACTAACTGGTCGCACTCAATCGATACATGTTCAGTTCGCCTAGCGCCTAGCGCCTCACACTGAGGCTTACGTCATTGCCGCTACGTCATTCATGTCGAGGATCGTCAAATTTGCCATATGAAAAAATACGGCGTTTTGGCTGAAATCGCCAAATTTAATTCCAGCCAAATTTCCCCGCTATACAGTAACTGACAATGGAGCTGGCATGCTGGCTAATGCTCTGAAAGCCAGTCGGTCACTGAAGAATTTGAAGTCTATATATGTCATGCATGCCAACGGTACATGCCTCTGTCATTAGTGGTATAATTATTTTCATCTGCTTTACAGTCTTGATGGTAATGGAATAACCGACAAAGGAGTTGGCATGCTGGCAGATGCTCTGAAGGTGAACCAGTCACTGCAGAATTTGAGGTCAGCCACTGCATTCCATTGTGCTCATGGTGTATGCCGTGCATGCCACTGCAGTTTAATAGTGGTATGATGTAATCTCCTTTACAGTCTCAGTTACAGTAAAGGGACACAATTTAACTTTTTACTCACAATAAACAACAACGCACCAAACAGATCTCTCTATGGAATCTCATACTTTGCTATTACTGAATCTTTGGTACTACTTGTTTGAAATGTAAGCAATATCAATAATTATATCTTGTGCAGGAACGTGCTCTAGCAGAGGCTTTACAAAAGTAACCGTTTCTGTAGGGCTTTAAGTTTTCCCATTTATGTTTCCTGATTCTGTCTGCACATGCAGTTCTCTAAGTTACTAACTGTGCTGTTCCTTCACTACAGACTGCACAGCACTAGAATGTCCAACGCTGGAGCATGTGTATTAGTGGAGGCTTTACAGCACAATCATTCTTTGGAGAAATTGGAGTGAGTTTGTAGTCCATCTGACTTCTGTTCCGTGAACAGTGTCCCAGAGTTTAGTAATCGCAGTAATCAGTCCCAGTCCATTTAATAATCTTTCCCAGTGTCAGCGATAGTTCAATATATGGTGAAGGAGAATTCGTGTTTATAGAAGTAAGCACATCATTGAGGAGCTTGAGGTGAGTCTGTGAAAGATTGAATGCTATGGTTAGTGTAAAAGATGAGATGTTGAACTGCCTGCCATGCTATAACAGCTCACGTAAAGATCAACTATTTGGTGACAGGTTTACTGTCTTTGCCTCAATATGCTATAATTGTCTGTGTTTCAGATTGACAGGTGGAAAATCACAGTTTGTTCTGTCTGCTGTCACCAAGATGATGCAACTAAGCAGCTCATTGACGACTTTACAGTGAGTTGTGCACAACTCTTTTTATATGATGTTACCAGCCTGAACAATAAAATCAGACCAGAATAAAAGAACTCCCATAACTTTACCTAATGTAGTTCTGGGCATACCGTATTTCCGCGATCAAAACGCCGCGGCTACAATTTATTTCATCACGCGATTTACTGCGGCTACTATTCGAGGGCGGCCACTAATCAAAGGTGGCATTTATTAAACTCAAGGAAACGAGAAAACGGATTGGAGGCTTTGGAGCACCGTGTAGGCAGTGCAGTACTGTCATAACCATCCCGACAAAACAGAAAACGCAAAAGCCATTACTGTCACGAAAGATTTCGCTGGTTACACGTCGCTTGCCCCCCGTGCCTCGACCTCAGAAAATGCCAAATGCTTAGACAGCTCTCAGGGAATATGAACAATAATCAGTTCTCCTCTCTTCACGCTCACAGCGAAACTGTCACGGTCCTCAAGGGCTAGACAAAGCGCTTCAATCGATCACCGACCGTTCGAATACTAGCCGCGGCTACTAAACAAGGGCGGCGTTTATTTTGTTCAGACCTTCCGGGGGTGCGGCTATTATTCGAGGGCGGCCACTAATCAAGTGCGGCGTTTGATCGTGGAAATACGGTAATTAGGATAGCTAATAATCAAGTACATGCTGAACGATGACAACCTTATTTACTTTGTGATCAATCACTAGCATACAATTACTGTAACTGTACCTTGGGCCCAAGCTGGAGCATAATGGAAATAGAATCAGGCCAATTTTGTGTAATAATTATAGAACTTCCTTCATATAAATGCACATAAATTGCATGCAGATATTTAGACAGTCTTGTTGGCGTTCAGTCTTGATGGTGGGGTTTCAAGATTGTCTCCAGTAGGTGTGGGCCTCCCTGCACCCTTACCTAATGCATGCCTGTAAATGTATAAGCTGCAACCAACTCTTATGCTGACCAAGAGCGCATTTTTTCACGGCGGAAAAAACAATGATGTCATCATGCGCTCTTGGCTGACAAAATGATGCTTTTATTACTCAGGTTCAATGGTTCAAAAAATGATGATGTTCGGGTGTTACCTGAGATATTATTGAGGTGCAGTTCTTCACAGCTGAGGTCACTGGAGTGAGTCCCTTACTGTGTTCTACCAGGAGCGCATGAGCCGCCGAAGGCGGCAAAGGAGCGTTCAACTAGTAAAGACATGTAGTAGCCCCTCACACCTTTTGGTTTATAACAACTTTATACCCTATATGGAAGACCTTTGCGGTACCGCGTAAGTCAGCTAGCTCTAGTACAACTATGGCTGCACAAAGGCCAATTTGTATTTCACACCTACTTAGTTCGGTTTCACACAATCCTTACAACTGCGTACGTAATGGCCTCTTGCGGTATAAGGTGAAATTTTGGAGGTGTGAAGGGCTACTACTTGTCCTAGGCGGGGCATGTGGAGTTGGACGCTCCTTCGCCGCCTTTGGCGGCTCATGCGCTCCTGGTTCTACATACTCTATATTCATTGACTGTCCAGCATCAAATTTGGCTGCCCTCATTCTTTAGGAGTCAAGTATACCAATGCCTAATAGCTAGCCTCGTTCCCAGGCCCACACGCCGCTTTCGGTTGCACGAAAGAACGCTGACGGCCTGGTATGATGTTTCCTCACGTGTGTGACGTCGAGGGTAGAAAGGTATAGATTGGACTTAATTGAAGTGGGCGAATTGGGGCTCAGAACAGCAAGAAGAGCTAAGGTACGAGGTAACTTACCGCATGTATCTAGCTAGCGGAGGGCGACTGTCATACACACCAACTGTTGAACGTGTACCGTAGATCAGGAAATTTTCGCCCTAATTAATTTTCGTTGATACTGCATTACGACGAAAAGTACAAGTATGACTCTGCTGCGCTACCAGAAACCTGTCGATGGTGTTCCCGATCCTGGAAGATCACTGAGCTCTTCTATACCAGCCCAAGCGCGTGATCGCGGAAGCGAACTTCTGAAGGCAGTTGGAACTGCAGACCGAGACAGACGGGTGAAATCTTTTGAGGTAAGTAGCCGATGGCAGTTCCCTCTCTAGCAGTGATACGGCATGGGTGTCTGTTGCATTCCCCCGCTTGCGCTGATCTGACGCTCCAGCTCCTCTCCAATGGCGTGACATGGTATCCGGTCCCGTGAATGCGCACGTGTACGCGTATGCGTTTCGTGTGGTTTAATTTTCGTCAGTGTGCGCATGTGCTCGAGCGATGACAACACGAAAAATTAAAAGGCGAAATATATTTAACGCAAAAATTTCCGGATCTATGGTAGTTGGTTGAACAATACGCAAAACTTCGCTTTTTCGTTCAGAAATTTTGGCCATTTGTCGATTACATAATGCTCACATGAGGAAACATTTCAGGCTCTCCCCGGCCCCGCAATTTTCCATACTGCAACGACGTAAAGCTGGGCAGGGCCTGGGAACGAGGATACCTAATAGCAGCATGTTATGTGTTCTATAATCACTATGTACAATGTCGAAGTATTCATAAATCATACACTTTCAGCCTAAGTGGAGGCACAATCACAGATCTTGGAGTGGTTGCACTTGCTGAAGTTCCAAGCAAGATCATATTTCTGAAGTAAGACTGTCTCACCTGAAGAAGCTTGTATTTTTTATGCAGTGATGGTATGGCTATAGCGTGGTAGTTGTGCGTACATCAATGGCATGCATATTTTCTACCACACAGTCTCAGTTACAATTCCATCCAGATGTATACTACGGCAGCTGCAGCACTGGCTAAAATGATTGAAAATAACTCTTCATTGAAGTATCTCAAGTACGTTCTGGTCATAAGTCTGGGCCCAGTTCCATTTTAATGTATTTTTCACTGTGTTCAGTTTGAAGGGCAACAAAATACATGGTGGTCGAGGACTTACACTATTAGCAGAGAAGCTGGAATCCCACATTTCAATCGAATTTGTTGAGTAAGTTCAGTAATCCATACGCAAATGGACGGGAGGCAGTGTTGTCATGTGTATTGTAGGTATATGCAGTTGATAAAATCCCGTAATTTTCTTATTTAACGTGACATTATCTGTAGCTAGTAGTACTAGTCATGTGGAAAATATATCAGTACAGATAGAAGTTATGCGAGAATCAGTATGAGAACTATACGCTACTGGAAGACAGTAGGAAAGCCATCTGATAGTTTTGTAGCAGAGATTGACGTTCCTGAGATGGGATGATTTTACTGGTCAGGAATCTAGTACTTCCGGAAGTCGAAGGCTCCGAAGATAAATTAAAGATGGGTAAGTCTTGGACGTATACAAAATTAATTGGCCAAAGTGACTTTTCAAGTTCCACTCAAGATCTGAAACCAGAGGTGCTGATGCATTTCCAGCATGGTCAAATAAGTCTATAGCTGTGAAACAACCATTCTAACAGTTATTTCATGCTACGTACAATGCATTTTGCCTTAGAAATCAGATGATCGGTTGAAGTAATCTTTCACAATGAAATTTCAGTACATGACTAGTTACCATTCTGCTAAGTACATTATGATCATTGTGTAAATTTTCTTATACAGCCTCAGCAACAATCCTCTCTCAGCAAAAGCAAAGGACATGTTGGCTGGTGTTGCAAGACATTGTGGTATTGACATTGAATTGTAACTCTAGAACTGCACTATTAATAATTCACGAGTGTTGTATCTGTAGTTGTGTATTCCCAACAGTTACTGATATTATAATGTATGTATGTGACAGCTTGATTGCTGTGCAATATACGAAGTGATGCACTTTGCACAAGGTGAATTGCACATGAACTAGCACAGGCATACTTACAGAAGCAGACACATGGCCATAACCAAAGGTTGAGCTAAGCTCCTGTAAGCTCTGTTTTACTCAGCCAGTCCAAAGGATCCAAGACTTTGTGAAAGAGGAGACCTTCTCAGTGTTGGATGGAAGAGGGTCATTACTACGGCAACAACAGACCAGAGTGCTATCCTCATGCCTGGGCCTTCCCAGTTTTTGATTGCTTGCAGTATGTTTAGCGATCAACAACTGCATGGGTGAGACACGAGGCCTCCAGACTTGTACCGCCTTCAGTGGCTTACAGTATATTATGTTGTAGGGAAGATCATACAGTTGCTTTCATGGTTCTACTCCACATACGCTGATGAAAGGAACAGAATCAATAGACAGTTCTCTGCAATATCATAAGAGTCCAAGAATCCAAGGAGAATGTCTACTGTGCAAATTCTAATGGGACTGCATTGGGACCAGGGAACATTCACAGCTAGTTCTGACAATAAAGGAAATCACATGCAGTCCATTTCCTTTGGATTGTTGCCCCGGCCGGGACTGGAGTTCACGTCCCTTATGATATTGTCGTTACAGTTTCTATCCCAGTCCGATCCTCTCCCTATCAGAACTGGTCTTTCAACCAATCCTTGACAGTGTTCTCACGCGAGTCATATCAATTTTGTCTACACTCACCTGCTTCCATAATAATATATTGACACCTTAAGTTTAATATATTATTACGTAACCTGAACGGCTACTGAATTTACATGCACGTGCAGTCGCATTCATATCGAGTCTGCGAGCGAGAGTTCTAAGTGGAGTTAGTACATATAATATGGCAACAGATGAATCAACACTTGTCCTTCAGGCTAGCTATTATTATTGCTGTATAGTTTGTGATGACGTTATTATACAATCGTGATCTACAGTGAGAGTCACAGGAGCACTAAATAACAGATAATTATTGTACTATGAGGCCACATTCAGAGTAGCAGTGCATGGTGTGCAAGATACGTATTTACAGTACCGTGAAAATAAAGTGCAGCTGTGTGTACATGTAGCTAGTAGCATGACACTGTATGAATAGAGGAATTCACTGCATGCAGTCTCAGAGTCCGAGAGGAAGAGCAACTGTTCTAAGTGGAGTTGTGCATACAGCAACAGACACAGAGAAGAGTTGCACAAGACATTAAAATGCTGGCAGTGATTAAATCCTGATGGATGGCTGTCTGCCCAACTCTGCATGTGCGTTCTCAATGCTCTGTGTCAATTTGTGGAGGTGTCCCGCTAGCGAGATCCCCATCTCCTCCAGATCAGCCTTCGTCAGCTGCATGCACAGGTGGGTGCTGTTGATCCCATTCCTCTGGAAAATCAGGATGTACTAGTGTTCCATCTTGATAGCCCTGAGCCAGTCGTCCACTGACTGGAAGTCCAGAGGGTTTCTTGCCTGTACGTTGGTCATTGCCGCAGTGACATTCCTCTTCTGATGAGGCTTTAATTGGTTTGGGACTGGAGATGGAGAGAGGGAAATGTAGGGAACGGGAGAAACAAGAAAGAAGTTATCCACTGCTGACACATAACTCACAAGGTAGCCCTAACCCCCCCCCCCCCCCCCCCCCCCCCCCCCCCCCCCCCCCCCCCCCATTCCTCTGTTTGAACGCCTACACTGATACTAACACATAGCTACTAACAATCCAAGGTTAGTTATTGTTATTGAATAGCTATACTTCCTGCTTCTGTGTATGGAGTAGGTAAACCACACATACTGCTGCAGTGTTGAGTCTGAGGCGAGCATCCTGACTCTGTGTATGGAGTAGCAACGGTTGCCAGGGCAACCCTACTGCTGCAGTGCCGGGTTAATAATTATTGAATACCTGTGGAGTGTATAGTGTTTCCTGCTTTAATATGCTGCCAGGGCATGCAGGGTTGCTGCTACAGTGTGGAGTCTGAGGTGAGTGTCCTGATTGATAGAACAAGATGTGATAGCTACTTGCCCAGCTAGCCCAGGGGATAACTTCAATTGGCTTCCAGAGATAATGTGTACACAAAACCTATACACAGTCAGGACATATTTTTGGCATATTGAATATACTACTACGGGTTATGAATTGCACATGGGGTGTCACTGTGGTGTGTTCATCATAACTATCTGCACGGCAGTGAGTGTGTCACTCACCAGTTTCTCATAGTAACAACAGGATAATTATATAGCTAGCAGCGTATATTTATCCAAGAGTACAGGCTCATAGCTAGTTGTGATGCTAGTGGCAATGAATTCTGCAAACCCACTGGGGTAAATATCTTGCTGGTGTAGTTTCTGCTGAACTTCGTCAAGCACATACGTGTGTACATGTAGCTACCTACATGGAGACAACTTAATATGGGTAGGGGAGAGTTGGCATGTCAAGAGGGGGGGTCGTTGTAGCGTTTCAAGAATGTACTCTCTTTGAAAGACAAATGGTGCAGTTGAAAGTAAAGCCAGCTGTGAGAGCCAAATAACTTACCCTCATTCCAGTCTGCAGCTTTTGTCATAACAAAGGCTGAAACTTGAAGCAAATTGGTTTGGCCTTTTAAAAAAAGTGAGAAGCAATGTAAGTATTAGCATATACAGGTAGCACTGTGGTCCACTTTCAAGCTTGACACACACAGCAAACAGTGAAACCCTACTAACGTTTCCTCATTCTGAGGCTCCAGGAGTTGTCATGCATGATAAAATCAGTTTGTCAATTTATTGTTGCTTAAGACTTCCAGGTCACTGCGTAACATAGCTCTCTCTCTTCCTTGACAGATCCTTGTAGCAGCTGCTGTTGTCAACTGTACAGTGATCTTGGAATGCAGTACCAGCTAAGGTAGTGATAAGCAGTATGTCTAGCCTGGTCAGAGGAATTGCACCTGGTTACCATATAAGGTGAAAGAGTATGTTACTGGTACGGCTTGTAACTAATGTGCGTAGCTACAGTACACTATGTATGTGTGCAAGTGCTTCATTCCCAGGCCATTTCTAGGTCTGCATGGGAATGTGGCTGTCAACAGCCATAAAGCATCCCCGAGATTCTGGGTTCTATAATATAAAGTGGGAGTGGCTATCTCATTTTCAGTCATTCAGAACCCCTAGATCCAATATTAGGCCGTAGACCCCCCCCCCCCCCCCCACAGACTGGCTGGCTATGGACCTGCTGTCAGTCAGCTATAGTGTAGGAGTCTCTTCACTTCGAATTGTATTGTTAACAATGCTGTCAATCTGGCTGGTATTCATGCAGCCTGTCAGTGTGTGGGACCTGAAGATGAGGAAGAGGTTGGTCCTACTCCAAGCCCTGGCTATTCTGATGGCCGTGATCCAGTATGGCGTGAGGGACGCAGGACAGGAGGAGGGAAGATACTCACCCAGGAGTCTGAGCAGCATTTTCTACCCCTATCTATTGACAGCCAGGTATGTACAGAATCAAGTTGAGTTGTATACCATTCTCCCATCTTCACAACTGCATGACAAGGTTACCCCACTTATGCAATTCCTTATAAAATATAGCCATCAATCCCGTGCAAATTTACGTACGTATTCTGTGCCTATAATCTGCATTCGTCTCTCTAGGATACCTTCTGGCATTGATGAGTGGCTGGCAGCAACAGGTCATACTGTGAATCGTGCTCATATTCGTGGACAACGAAAACGAATCAAAAGAAGGCATGACAGAGTGCCTCTTCGGAAGCTCCCCCAAATATTCATCGGGATCATAGTTACTTATGGAATAAGAAAGGTGAGTTAGTCATTTTTTGCTCTATGCCTCAATAGAATGTACGTCCTGCTTATAGCGCTTTGGTTGTTCAAGTGACTCGGCCATGCATCGTTCTTGTTTATTGGTCGTGGTGGTGGTGGTGGTGGGGGGGGGGGGGGGGGGGGGGGGGGGGGGGGGCGCAAGTAGTTGCAATTACATGTAGTACAAGATGAGTGGTACATTCAAGTCGTGTGTTGCGTATGAGCTATGCTGTAATGTGTTACTCTGTTGCTGCCATCAGGCGAGAACTGTTTGGTATTACTGCACTGATAAACTCTACCGCTGCCAACTGACCTTGAGGGCAGTGGTTTTCACTATAATACTGATGGAGTACGTCACCTTGGTGAATGAAATGCTTCTGATGATATCTGGTGATATTCAACCCAACCCAGGGCCTGGTGAGTGTTTGTATCATGCATAGCTACTACTAAGAATATGTATCCGCATGCTTTGCGTGCGCCACATGCGTACATGTGACATTGACCACGTGGTTACGAGATCATATCTACAATCTATCTAGTGTGAGTTTGAGGGTATGGAGCTGAGATAAAGAGGTTGATTACGCTCCCCACATGTAGCTGCTCTAGTTCTACAAGCCCCGCTCACTTGTACCATAGCCTCTGGCTACGTGAAACTATTGTGAAGTTGCGATATAAAGAGATGTCGACTACGCTCATTGTTTGACTCCGTGCTCGTAGTGGAGTCTCAAGGTTGTAAATCTCGCACTGTCGAGTCCTCGTGGCAAATCAAGCCAAATTGGCCGGCAGGAAACCCACAACATTCCTAAACGTTATCAACATCCCTGAGCGTGACATTTACCGGTACATACATACATACATACGTACATAATATGAGAGGAAGCAATGGGTGAGTGTTGGGCTAATTTCCGAGCGCATTAGCGCGAGGCTCTGAATGGGGGATCTATTTGTCGCAATATACGTATGCACCTTAAAAGGCTTCAGAGAGCTTAGGGGCAAGTTTGTAGGAAATTGGGCAGTTTTCGGCGTGCACCCCCCCCCCCCCCCCACTAAATGTAACCATGGGGGGATCCCCGAAGGGGGGGGGGGGGGGGGGGGGGGGCACGCCCCTCCCTCCAAGGTCGGCAAGGGGGAGGGGGTGCAGCCCTTAGCAGGTTGATGGTGTACGATGTGCCAGCAGTCCGATCCGGTCCAAGTTTAGGGAGTTCCTGGGCAAAATCAGGCTGACATCCACCTTTGACTTCCAATTGCTGGGCTTGTGGTTCGTCATGATTATCATTAATGGTATTGCCAGAGGGGGCTCTCCATGTGTGCTAGCCCCAGTGTAGCCACTGAGGAGCATATGATGTGTGAGAGGAGAACCTACGAAGGTAGTCTGTGCTGAATGCATGAAAATGTGCTCTCTTTGTGGAAAGAATTCCATAGTTAAAGGGTTATAAGATGCATATGCATCACAAATGTGGGTCGATTTACAAATCCTACTATGGGCCGGTATACATGGATGCTAGTTGAGAGGATGACATACTGAACCAGTATAGCACAATATTTGGTCCTTCATGGTTTAGCTTGCATTTTTGGCTTCAATACTATCGACGTCACTGGAGCTAGCTCCTTTTGAAGAGGTGTAAAAATTGCTGCAGCAAGTTGTTCCTTCCCTCGATACAGCATTGATGACTGCTTTGACATGATGAGCATCAAGATTATTACGAGGGGCAACCACACTCCTGGTAGCTGCGTTGCAACCGGTTGCAACTCGCTGGTCACGCAAGATACACGCTGCAGCTCATTACAATTAACGCACTGTCACATGAGGACCACAGTCGGTCGATCGAGTCGGCAATGGCGTCCAAAGGGAGGACAAGAACTTGTAACTTACAGCACTCACAACTTCACAAGCACGGTGAGTTTCGACATGTGAGTGTCAGTGAACGACAGCGATCACACCTGTGTGGTCAGAATCTTTGTGGGGCCTTCATAAGAGCATGGATAATATAGTACGCGAGGTGGATAGGAAACGTTGGTAGTATACAGAATAGTCCACGGATAATTATTTGTCAGTCCTTGTAACGGCTCTTTTGTGCGAACTTTGTGCTGGGTAATCTCAGCAACAGAAACAGCTCTGATGAAAAGCTGCAGGATTCGTAGAGAGTAGTACCGGGTATACTGGGTGCACTACGTAGCAGCCTGCTAGGTATTAGTAGAGCCGCTCAATAAACTCAGAAATTTCTGAATAATGCAATTTTGCCCTAATAACGCTGTTTTGTGCGAACTTTGTGCTGTGTAATCTCAGCAACAGAAAGAGCTATCATTAAAAGCTGCATGATTCTTGTAGCATAGTACCGGGTGTACTGGGTGTGCTATGTAAGAACCAGCTTGGTATTACCAGTGCTGTTCAATAGGCGTCGAAAGTTTCCAAATTGGCCTTTCCGGGCCCTTGCCAAGCACCAAGTATGGTATTCAAGCATCCCGTGCCTCAGACAGACACGCTGCTGCTTTCTGTCTTCGTTCTCCCAGTAGGGCCATGATAGTAGTCTAGCCTGTACATAGTAAGAACGCCTGGTTGTGTTTAGCTGTTGATATTTGCCAGCACAAAGTAAACTGCAACGCGGATTGCAAGCAGGAAAGTTCCGTACATCACGTGCGTTGCCTATCCACCTCGCGTACTATATTATCCATGATAAGAGCTATACTGGCAACAAACTTCAAACAGAGCGATCGAGCAATGGCGGCCGACGGCACTACAAAAGCGCTTGTATCTCCACCACCAAGGTGAGTTTCAGTACCAAAATTGTATGGTGAGGACAGTGGATAGTAGCGATCATCAGGGCCGGCGCCACCGGTTTTTGAGGAGGAAAAATGGCGTTGCTGGGATTCTGACTTACGAGCGCGTAGCTAGCTGCATCCAAAGTTTCCTCCTTGAGGCTTCTGCCGGCCAAAGCCGCGACCATAAGGCCAGGACAGACTGCTCCATGTTATCACGAGTCTTGGTTTCGAATCGCGTCGATTTTCATGGTCTAGGGACGAGACCAACACACACGGAATGGAGACAGGACTAACGCGCCGTGACGGCAACCTTCAAACAACGAGATGCTCGTGATGTAGCTACTACCTTTCCAGCCAACTTACATTTCCTTTCCACGTCGAGAGTGGGACAGTCACGGAAAGTAGTGGCAGTGCAGTGCAAAGCACGAAGGTGCTATACGGAGAGCTCATTCTGCTAACTGAAAAATGAAGGTGAAAAATTTTTTCCTCGCTTCGCGCGGATTGATCGGCACTACGCGCCTCTATACACTGCCTTCGGCAGTGGCCGTACCACTCCAAAATAGCTGGCGCCGGCCCTGGCGATCATGACAATGTAGTCAGAATCATTGCAGGCCATTCTCCTAAGTAGTCAAATGTTATTTACGCGGCACGATTTTTCCCCTACCAGGAGTGTAATCAGTCTTGAAGCCACAGGACTTGGCTCAACAGGAGTCCATGTTTCATTCCTGCTTGAACAACAAGCAACTCCTCCAGAGAAAATCATTTGCCACCTGTCTAATTAACAGCTAGGTTCAGTGATAGCGGAGTGCTGTCTTTAAGCTCCATTGATGCCTATAGACGTCATTTTGACCCTATGCACTTGTAGGGCTTGTCATCAGTCCGAAAAGTGTCTTCAAGGGCCTGAGAGGGCTCAGAGACAACTGTGTGGGAAAAACTCTGAAATTTGCTCAGTTTTCAGGGGTGAAGGAGGCAGCACCCCCTCAAGCTTTTTTATTTTATTTTATTTTAATGAGATTCATAGACCCCAACCGAGGGCCTCAGATGGGTCCTCAAGAAAACATGCAGATTGATGGTGTATGATGTGCCATCAGTCAGATCTGGCCCAAGTTGAGTGAGATCCTGGGCGAGAATCCAGCTGACATCCACCTTTGACCTCCAATTACTGAGCTTGTGGGGTCATGAATATCATTAATGGTATTGCCAGAGGGGGCTCTCCATGTGTGTGAACCCCATCAAGTCTGGCCGCTGAGGAGCGAATGGTGTGGGAGGGAGCACCTACGAAGGTGGTGTGAGCTGAATGCATGAAAATGTGTTGTCTTGGGGGGAATAATTCCGTAGTTAAAGGGTTAAATGAGTCGCATAATTCAAGTGCGAGCATATTGCCCCACCCACGTTGAGTCCATGTGTTTAGGACAACTGTTTAACAGTGTATGTGTTTTTGAACCATCCGAACCGACAGCCTCCCACCACATGTACTGAACTGCTACGTATCAATGTTTGTGGCAAGCCATCTCGATCAGCATTTCATCTCAATCACAGCCACTGCAGGATACTCTGTTGGAAACTGTCAGAGCAGCTGTTGCAAAGGATGACTTCCTTGCTGTTGTTAGACCATTCGTATTTGAATCCTAATTGAAGACCAGAAAGACCACCACTTTCCAATGCCACTCATCACGTGACATGTACGACGTTACCTGCGAGATGCACCGGCTACCAGTAGTGTGGTTTGTAAAAATTAAAAAAATGTCCTAAACTACATAATTTAATACCCGCATAAATGAATAGCATTGTACGGTCCATGTTGAATGAAGTGAAGACCATAGACACGCGGGACTGAAGTCCGCCTTGATAGAAGGGTATACCTAAAAGTTCTAACAAGCATGAAATTTTGTTAACATTGTGCTCAACTGCCAAGACTGGTTTCTTAATCTGAAAAACTATTGTCTCATTGGAAAGGTGAGGCCAAGTTACTAGCTGAACTAGTGTCAAAGTCACACAGTTCATGCAGGGTAATATGATTTTACAATCCAGAGGAAGAGTCACTCACCAGAATCGTTTTGTTCCAACTTCAGTACTCCAGGGTCAGCAGGATTGTTAAAATAGGGACACGGTAATCTGCATTGAATGGCTACCAAGACACACAAATGGTTTCAGGAAGTGAACAGTTGTGCCAGACCCAGCTAGACTGCAATGTCCACCTACAACTACATGTAGTGTGACCCCCCTGACACTCAGCAACTTCATTCTCTCCTCTGTGGCTAAAATGCCGATGCAGCTTGATCGCTCTCACCCCACAATGTCCTGCATTCATCTAGATATCTTTCTGTTGTATAATGATGTGGAGTATCTACAGGGAATAATGTATCTGTATGCATTTCCAAGCTATTCTATAACTGCAAAGTAGCCCTTAGAGAGAGTAGCACTTGACCATTATGGTAGTACAACTACGTACAACTACAACAGACCTCCAGCAGTTTATATCAGAGTGCCTGCCCACATTGTCGATCACAAGTTTGTATGTGTCACTTAAGAAAACCAAACATTGTACACAAACATTGTTGACTCAGAGTCTATTTGACGGTTTGGCCAATATAAACCACGAGCCTTTACAGGGTCCTTTGGGTGGACCAGCTGTTTCTCAAAGGATGTGTTAGGCAAAATAATGGATCTCAACAACATGAAGTTGAGCTCCGGATGGGGCCTGATAAACATATGATAGGTTGTATGTGGACATGCATGACATCTGGTAGAGTTGAGTCATTATGTTTACAATCTTATTAACAGAAACACAACTTAGACTCGATGATCTTGGGAGCTTAAAGCGGTTGCTTCAGCCTGTTTCTCCCTATTGGATTCCAATTGCGGATCAACTGGGAATGACCTCACAAGTGGCTGTTATTCGGTGTACACCTGACAACACTTGTCCCGCAGCCTTCATGAGGGACTTGCTTAACAGGTGGCTCAGTAGGGAACACCCTTCACCTACGCTCAAAACCCTCTGTCAAGCTCTGAGAAGTGACGATGAAATTATTGGAGGATCTGTTGTGGCCAACAAGTTGGAAGAAGAGTTTCCAGGCCAAATAGGTTAGTCAGTGAACACTGAGAGTCGTGAAGTTGGCTGTTACTTTCTGTAGGAGACAAATTGAGAATTCACAGAAATGTGGTACCAGCTGGGATTCTGACCCAAGACCTTCTGAATACTAGCCAGATGCTCTTACTTCCACTAGACCCACAGCAGAGGAGCAGCAAACAAGCTGCGTACAGCAGCACTGTATGCAGACCTCAGCTCAATTCCAACTGACGGTTGGAACTTGGCTGTGCCACAGTGGCCTCCACACAATGCTGCTGTACACAGCTCAGGGTGGTCCAGGACTGCCACGGACTGTCTCGGTATATGAAAGTCATGGCTGGGATCTCCCGGGATACCCTGGGTTATCCCAACAATGGAGGTATACCCGGTCTGACATCCCAGCTTTCCCAGGATACCTGGGACATCCTGGGATGTCCCACCCATGGAGGCAATGTAGGGTCCCAGGGTC
Organism: Axinella damicornis; assembly: GCA_963931865.1. NCBI lineage: Eukaryota > Metazoa > Porifera > Demospongiae > Axinellida > Axinellidae > Axinella > Axinella damicornis. The sequence continues at coordinate 12,603,656 of OZ007514.1, read as the reverse complement.
CCAGGTCCAAGATGTCCTGGGATATACCGGGACATCCTGGGACATCCTGGGATGTCCCAGCCAATGGGGCAGTATAAGCTAAGTCCCAAGGTCCCAGGTCCAAGATGTCCTAGGATATACAGGGACATCCTGGGATGTCCTAGCCATGGGGTGAGTGTAAGCTAGGTCCCAGGGTCCCAGGTCCAAGATGTCCTAGGATATACAGGAACATCCTGGGATGTCCCACCCATGGAGGCAGTGTAGGGTCCCAGGGTCCCAGGTCCAAGATGTCCTGGGATATACCGGGACATCCTGGGTTGTCCTAGCCATGAAGGCAGTGTAAGCTAGGTCCCAGGGTCCCAGGTCCAAGATGTCCTGGAATATACCGGGACATCCTGGATGTCCTAGCCATGGAGGCAGTGTAAGCTAGGTCCCAGGGTCCCAGGTCCAAGATGTCCTGGGATACACCGGGACATCCTGGGATGTCCTAGCCATGGAGGCAGTGTAAGATAGGTCCCAGGGTCCCAGGTCCAAGATGTCCTGGGACATACCGGGACATCCTGGGATGTCCTAGCCATGGAGGCAGTGTAAGCTAGGTCCCAGGGTCCCAGGTCCAAGATGTCCTGGGATACACCGGGACATCCTGGGATGTCCTAGCCATGGAGGCAGTGTAAGATAGGTCCCAGGGTCCCAGGTCCAAGATGTCCTGGGACATACCGGGACATCCTGGGATGTCCTAGCCATGGAGGCAGTGTAAGCTAGGTCCCAGGGTCCCAGGTCCAAGATGTCCTGGGATACACCGGGACATCCTGGGATGTCCTAGCCATGGAGGCAGTGTAAGATAGGTCCCAGGGTCCCAGGTCCAAGATGTCCTGGGACATACCGGGACATCCTGGGATGTCCTAGCCATGGAGGCAGTGTAAGCTAGGTCCCAGGGTCCCAGGTCCAAGATGTCCTGGGATACACCGGGACATCCTGGGATGTCCTAGCCATGGAGGCAGTGTAAGATAGGTCCCAGGGTCCCAGGTCCAAGATGTCCTGGGACATACCGGGACATCCTGGGATGTCCTAGCCATGGAGGCAGTGTAAGCTAGGTCCCAGGGTCCCAGGTCCAAGATGTCCTGGGATACACCGGGACATCCTGGGATGTCCTAGCCATGAAGGCAGTGTAAGATAGGTCCCAGGGTCCCAGGTCCAAGATGTCCTGGGATACACCGGGACATCCTGGGATGTCCTAGCCATGGAGGCAGTGTAGGGTCCCAGGGTCCCAGGTCCAAGATGTCCCAGCCAATGGGGTAGTATAAGCTAAGTCCCAAGGTCCCAGGTCCAAGATGTCCTAGGATATACCGGGACATCCTGGGATGTCCTAGCCATGGAGGCAGTGTAAGCTAGGTCCCAAGGTCCCAGGTCCAAGATGTCCTGGGATATACCGGGACATTCTGGGATGTCCTAGCCATGGAGGCAGTGTAAGATAGGTCCCAGGGTCCCAGGTCCAAGATGTCCTGGGACATACCGGGACATCCTGGGATGTCCTAGCCATGGAGGCAGTGTAAGATAGGTCCCAGGGTCCCAGGTCCAAGATGTCCTGGGACATACCGGGACATCCTGGGATGTCCTAGCCATGGAGGCAGTGTAAGATAGGTCCCAGGGTCCCAGGTCCAAGATGTCCTGGGATACACCGGGACATCCTGGGATGTCCTAGCCGTGGAGGTAGTGTAAGCTAGTCCCAGGTCCTGGGATTTACTGGGATTTACTGGGATGTCCCAGCCATGGAGGTAATGTAAGCTAGGTCCCAGCGTCCCAGGTCTAGGATATACAGGGACATCCCAGTCATGGAGGCAGTGTAAGGTCCCGGAGTGGTAGCCAGGTCCCAGATGTGTCCATGATATCCAACTAGAAAGTCCAGCCACGGAAGTAGACCATCCCTGACTCAAAGATCCTTTCATGTGATTCAAAACAAAAACAAAGCAGTGATGTAGCAAATGTTACGTACCAACTATTTAAGTTAACACCGTATTATTTCCTAATAATGGGTTCTCTGTAATTTGCCCTCTTCCCTTAGATTGTGCATGTCACACATGTACAGTACAAAGAACAAAAAAAGTGCTCCTTTGCATCTGCCGTGTTATTCTGGCATAGCGAGAAAGCCAAGAGAAACACTGCTCACAAGCCTCAGTGTCAACCTGCAGGGAGGAATGTTTACATAACAGATGCATGGTAACATATGGTACTCTGCATTTTGATAGTCTTATGTGACAGGCACTTACTTTGTCCAGTGCCTTGAAGAGATGCGGGTTGCAATTGGCAATGCACCACTTGTCAGTGTTTCCTTCCATATGTAGTTTATCGATTACAATCTCAATTTTGGCCAATTTCTGTGCAGTTGGAGTTGCATCTTTCCTTGTACTGTTTCGAGGGGCAACCCGCACTCCTGGTAGCCGCGATGCAACCGGTTGCGACTCGCCGTAGCGCAAGCTAAGTATTGTAATTCGTTCCAATTAACGCACATGCCACGTGGCAACCACGATCGCGAGCAATGGCGACCAAAAGGAAGACAAGACATTACTACAGCACTCACAACTTAGCCAGCACGGTGAGTTTGGGCATGTAAGCGTCAGTGAACGACAGCGATCACGGCCGTGTGGTCAGAATCTTCGTGTGCCTTTCCTATGAACGGTACTGCCACCGGAAGTCGAAGAGAGCGCTGGAGCAATGGCGACCACGGCGAGACAAAAGAGCTCATATCTCCACCACCAAGGTGAGTTTCAGCACCAACTTTTTACATTCAGGTCAGGGCATGATAGCGATCACGGCGGTGTAGGCAGAATTTCTGTAAGCCAAGCCTAAGTACTCAAACATTATATATATTATATTATATTATATTACGCGGCACAATTTTTCCTATACCAGGAGTGTAATGAGCAAACTTACTCAAGTGACAGCCATCATCATAACATATGAATTCTACAGGGATAGTATGGAAAGCATAGTTACCCCGCGCGCGCATGCGCGAAGCGGGGTTAAGCAATCGGTTTTGGTGTCTGTCGTCTGTCCGGCGAAAAAAATTGAAATCTACTCTCATAAACTCTCATAAACCGTCGAAATGGAGTCAAACAATAGCAAATAGCAAAAAACTGCTCTATGTGTACCTGACTGAAGTCAAGGCGCTCCGTTTCGCTGTATTTCGGCTATTTCCTACTTTTTATAACTATTCATAACATTGGCTCCACCTCTTCGTGACTTCAAGAACAGGACACACAGTGCATTTGGAAACTTCATGCTTCGAGATGACCGCTAGGAAACAGTGCTTTCTCACGATCTATGTACTTCACAGACATCATGGCTATTGTTTCGGCTGTTTTTTCCAGCTATTTCCTATTATTCGTAACAATTGGCCCCACCTCTCCAGCTTCACAATATAGTATATACGTACGGTAAGCGGTCACTCCCACACCTTGGATATGGCCATACACAAACACAGTATATGCGATAGCAGCCCTGTTCGCCGTTGCGCATAGGCAGAGATGTCACATCGATTGTAACTGCACTGCATGCATCCTGGCCTGACGTTCAGCGCGGGGTATGTGTTCTATGAACACCTCTAGTTGTATCAAGCACCCATGGTTTGGGGACATTAGAACGCAGCTGAATAGGGGGGGAGGGGGGGCTAGATACGTACTTAGACTATTTAGGTCCGCCCAGCTGTATAATATAAGCAACAAGCACCGGCGGTAAGCTGTGAATATCAATGACCGACTATGAATAATTGCTCGCGTAAGACATTGATTGTGCGTCTTCGCTTGAGAAGAAACACTCGGCAGTGTAGTTGATGCAAAACCTTACACAAAGGTTATTAAGGTAGGAAGCACGGCATCGGCGAAATCGCGCAATTTTGCTCATGAATAATTAATGAGATGACGTCACTTGCATACGGTTATTTAGAGTTATTCATCTGTTTACGTTTTCCCATGGCGGCAACCGGAATAAACAAGGGGGGCTTCTCTCTTTGATGCGGCTAGCGGCCCTTTCGAGTTTCAAATCGGTACTCTGATGTGGCCGTGCGGTACTTTGAAGATTTGTTTGAACACTCTTTTTTTTTTTTTTTTTTCTTCTTTTTTTTTTTTTTAAGTAAGAAGCTATTCTAGCTGATTGAATGTGGCGATGGGCTATCTGTGTGTGAATAGCTAGGTGGAGTGAGCAGGAATGTTTGTGGGTCTGCTGAAGTGGCCGAAGAACAGGCTGGAAAGTGAACAGCCTCCGACAGCTCCCTGGCCAAGGTACTCTAGAGAGTTGACCTTTCGGCATTACAGGCCCCGCCCAATTTCGTGTTAGGGCGAATTTGGCTGGTTTGGTAGCTGGACTGGGCTGGTGAGAGGGAGTAGATGTGTGGCCAAAACTCGGTAACCGAGAGGTGAACGTGGAAAAGCATCCCTAGTTTTGCAGGGGGTAGGTTGACCTTTTGGAAACTGGCCTTGGCTGGAGTCGGTTTTAGTTGGTGTGCGTGGAATTTTTTTTGAAAGCCTAGGGTAGCCAAACCTCTGTTTTTGAGGGTGGCAGTGAGTTTTGGGCTGTAGCCTGCAAGTGAGGAGAGCAGGTGGTAAATCCATCCGTAGTTTTGGGGCCTGTTTTGTGTGTGTATTGATGATGGGGTCAGAGTGTGGGTGGGGCCTTGGAGAGGGTCCAAATTTTCAGTTTCGTAGAGGGCCTTAAAATTGAGTTTTAGGGCATTTTCAAGCAGAGGGAGCAGTTTGATGCAAAGTATTGCTGAAACTTGTGTACGCTTTGATGCTGCCCATTTATCCATCAACTTGGTTTCGGAGATCGCGGTACCCATGTTTACTACCTTAAGGGCCATCTGAAGGCTTTAATTAGGCTAGTGCAATGACAAATCCTAACACTGGAGTTTGGCCTAACTCTGTAGATCCTAGCCCTATGAATATCATTAACCCTGATCCGGGTTAGGGTGATCCCACTAACCCTGGTGTGCCTATGAATCTCATTAAAACCCAGTGGGCATGGGATAGAACCCAGTCTTTCTGTCTGCTCATGAATAATAATGAGTTGGGATTAGATAGCTCCATGCTGTGCTCGTGAGCTTGTTGGACTTTAGTCAGCTGTCCGATGGGAGGGTTGGCTTATGTTGATGCTCATGAATATCATTAGTGACCACCTGTCAGATCTTTGGTGGTGTAGCATGGGGTTGAAATCATTGTGTGTTGTGTGATGCACTATTCGTAAATTCACCCTGAGACTCCACTCTCTCCTAACCCTGACAACCAGGGATCATGAATATCATTAGCCCTAAATTGGGACTCATGAGTGGTATTGTTGTCCAAATTGACGTCAATGAATCTCATTAAAGCCTTCAGCTTTGGCTGAGATTCAGCTTGTCTGTCAGCTTCATGAATAAGTAATGAGCCATTTTCAGGTAGCCGTGTGTAGCAATCGTGAGCAAGATTGCCTTTAGTTTGCTGTTTGGAGGGAAGTTTGGCTTGTGTTGACTCTCATGAATATCATTAGTGATGTGCTTTCAGTTCCCATGTAGTGTGGTTTGGGTTGAAGTGAAGGCTAGTAAGCTGGAATATTCATGAGTTTTAGTTAGGGGTTTGGGTTAAGGTAGGAAGCACGGCATCGGCGAAATCGCGCAATTTTGCTTATGAATAATTAATGAGATGACGTCACTTGCATACGGTTATTTAGAGTTATTCATCTGTTTACGTTTTCCCATGGCGGCAACCGGAATAAACAAGGGGGGCTTCTTTCTTTGATGCGGCTAGCGGCCCTTTCGAGTTTCAAATCGGTACTCTGATGTGGCCGTGCGGTACTTTGAAGATTTGTTTGAACACTCTTTTTTTTTTCTTTTTTTTTTTTTAAGTAAGAAGCTATTCTAGCTGATTGAATGTGGCGATGGGCTATCTGTGTGTGAATAGCTAGGTGGAGTGAGCAGGAATGTTTGTGGGTCTGCTGAAGTGGCCGAAGAACAGGCTGGAAAGTGAACAGCCTCCGACAGCTCCCTGGCCAAGGTACTCTAGAGAGTTGACCTTTCGGCATTACAGGCCCCGCCCATTTTCGTGTTAGGGCGAATTTGGCTGGTTTGGTAGCTGGACTGGGCTGGTGAGAGGGAGTAGATGTGTGGCCAAAACTCGGTAACCGAGAGGTGAACGTGGAAAAGCATCCCTATTTTTGCAGGGGGTAGGTTGACCTTTTGGAAACTGGCCTTGGCTTGAGTCGGTTTTAGTTGGTGTGCGTGGAATTTTTTTTGAAAGCCTAGGGTAGCCAAACCTTTGTTTTTGAGGGTGGCAGTGAGTTTTGGGCTGTAGCCTGCAAGTGAGGAGAGCAGGTGGTAAATCCATCCGTAGTTTTGGGGCCTGTTTTGTGTGTGTATTGATGATGGGGTCAGAGTGTGGGTGGGGCCTTGGAGAGGGTCCAAATTTTCAGTTTCGTAGAGGGCCTTAAAATTGAGTTTTAGGGCATTTTCAAGCAGAGGGAGCAGTTTGATGCAAAGTATTGCTGAAACTTGTGTACGCTTTGATGCTGCCCATTTATCCATCAACTTGGTTTCGGAGATCGCGGTACCCATGTTTACTACCTTAAGGTAAGTTGGAAATACTGCTCAAGATTGTGTGATAGGTGGGCCCTTACTACACTGCTTTTGAACCCTGTGCAGTAACTTTCGTGTGAAGAGGGGGATGGGCGCTTGATACGTGGTGGGCGCTTGATGCTTACTAAGCTATAAGTTGCAATTACTACTGTAAATCTCATTAGAGCTGTAATTGAACATAACTATGCGTGTATCTAGCCAATACTTATGCCAAAACTTCAATCATTCCCTGTATGTAGCACATGAGAACTAGATGCCCCAGCTGGACATACACTTCAGTACATCCTCATCTGCATTGTATAGTGTTGTGTCATAAGAGCCGCAAACTACCAAAGCATACATTCCCGAGCACTGTACAAGTCGTATACAGGCAAGATGATGCTGTGGTCACTGGCTACATCTCATGTTGTCGGTCATAGATGATCACTGTGAAGTGCTCATTGTTACTTATGTATCAGCTGCTTGCTCGCTGATTCTTGCATTTCAGCTGCTTGCTCGCTATTTCTGGCAGATCAGAGACAGAGGTATTATAGTGGGTGCGCGAGAGCTCGCTCAGCTCCAGCTCGAGCGTCACTACGAGACCCCGCCCACATGCACGTCATGACAAAATATTGGCGGAATTTAATTTGGCGGTGCGTTCATAATCCGCCAAACCGCCAAATTTTCCGGCCATACGGTATCCCAAGATATCCCAGGGACATCTGGGACCTGGGACTCTGGGCAATGTCCTACGTACGTAGGTGGGACAGGATAGGACATCCCGGGACATCCCCGGATATCCCAGGGACATCTGGGACCTGGGACTGTGGGCAATGTCCTAGGTGGGACAGGATAGGACATCCCGGGATATCCCAGGATATCCCAGGGACATCTGGGACCTGGGACTCTGGGCAATGTCCTAGGTGGGACAGGACAGGACATCCCAGGATATCCCAGGATATCCCAGGGACATCTGGGACCTGGGACTCTGGGCAATGTCCTATAGGTGGGACAGGACAGGACATCCCGGGATATCCCAGGATATCCCAGGGACACATGGGACCTGGGACTCTGGGCAATGTCCTAGGTGGGACAGGATAGGACATCCCGGGATATCCCAGGATATCCCAGGGACATCTGGGACCTGGGACTCTGGGCAATGTCCTAGGTGGGACAGGATAGGACATCCCGGGATATCCCAGGATATCCCAGGGACATCTGGGACCTGGGACTCTGGGCAATGTCCTAGGTGGGACAGGATAGGACATCCCGGGATATCCCAGGATATCCCAGGGACATCTGGGACCTGGGACTCTGGGCAATGTCCTAGGTGGGACAGGATAGGACATCCCGGGATATCCCAGGATATCTCTGGGACCTGGGACTCTGGGCAATGTCCTAGGTGGGACAGGGCAGGACATCCCAGGATATCCCAGGGACATCTGGGACCTGGGGCTATGGGTTTGTATATGTAGGACAGCTTGAGATAGTCCGTGGCAATCCTGGACATGTATCACACAGCTTGTGTGGGTGGGCCCAGTGGCTTAGCAGTAAGAGCATCTGACTGTAGGTTTAAATCCTAGTGTGAATTTGATTCCCTCTTGGCATTGCTAACTATCTAATGGAGTTTGGTATGTATCAGCAGACCTCCACTCTGTTGTATCACTGAAGCTAATGGTGCATCATTGAGCACATGCTAGCTAATTAGGTGCTACTTCCTGAAGTTCCTTTAGCACGCGTTAAGTAATTGCTATCATAATCTCAGGTCCAACTGTATTACCCCAAGCAATGGCATCACATTCACCAGCTGAAGAACGCGACAATTCCCCCGTGGACACACAGTCCATTAGTGACGATGAGGAATGGGATCCGCCAACTGAATTTGCTGACATGTTTGTCAAAATAATTGAACTAATCGATGAATCAGCTGATGTGTGCACTTTGAAACGGTTTTTGAAATTCCTTTCTCACCCTCGAACACACCAGCGCTACATTGATATCAAAATCTATGAGCAATGCAACACTCCTGGAGAAATTCTGGAAGCACTCTATCCGCAGTACATCAATTTCACACACACTCACCTGCTGAGAAGGATTGTGAACAGATGTGGAGATGATCAATCAAAATCTCTTGTACAATGTTATGAAGAGAACTTCCCTCGTAAGAAACCTCTCAAACGAATGCGTGAACCACTTTCAGATAAAGAGATTGAAGCATGCCCTGGAACCCAAAGGATTAATGTTGTGTATGGTGGAGATGCTAATGTTGACAACACCACTTTGCTGGATGTTGAAAGAGTTCAACAAACCATTGAAAGGAACACAGGAATTGACCGAATAGTGATCGTCTATGCTAAGCAGACGCCAGGTAGTGTTATATTCACTTTTCTGATCCCAGAAACTGTGGTTAATATCATCAGTAATCTAGATGAAGCTGGACATAGGGACCTAGCTGATCATGGCATCCTCAGAATTGAATTGAACAATCAAGTTATCGACCTACAACCGCCCCAGCCGGTGTCCAACACTGATATATCAACGTACACCACTTCTGGAGTGAAACGAGTCCCCATAACTCAGGATTCTGCTCAGGCAGTCAACTGGAACTCAGAATTCCAGACTCTCACATTACAAGTAGGAACTTCACTTGAGCAATCTGTGGAAACTAGTAAGTTGAAGGAATTCCTACTGAGTTTCAACCACATCTTATATCCTGAGTCTCATTACGTTGACTCCAGCCTCCTGAAAAGAGCTAAATCAATCTCCGAAGTGTTAACAGCTTTGAATCCTCAGGTCATGAACTTTCTGAACTGGGGAATTCTTCAGAAAGTTGTTGGTGCATTTGACAGCAAGCTAATACCTGCAGTCCAGGCATACACAGCTAGGTTCCCCCCTCACACTCGACTGTCCACTCTCCCAGATCCTATTTCCGAAAAACATGTTTTGGAATTGAGTGGAGTTAAGAAGCTGCGAGTAACTGTTGATGGTGGTGGAAATGAATGGACATTGGGTGACATACAGCAGGTGAAAGAGGCAGTGGAGAAGGCTACAGGCATTGACCAGGACTTCATCACCTATGCCTACTGGGAAGGAGGGTTCAACACACATCAGTTTACATTTCTAATTCCAGTGAGTATCAGTGGGATCTTCAATGAGCTCTGTGAGGAAGACCTGACCATCGGTGTCGGTGTCCGAAGTTTAGAGCTTGACTATGAAATGGTTGCAGATGATATTCAGGAGCTGGTCAATGAACTTCCACAGACTGTCGTACCTGCTAGTGAAGAAGACAGGGCTCGGACCAAGAACTTTGGACTGGAGCACTTTATTCCTGGAAGTAATATGGAGCGAATGAGTAAAGAGGAGTTCAGTCACTTGACTGACCTCATTAAAGGCACTGTCGTAGGCAAGCTCCGAGAAACATGTTCCGATCAGTCCTTGAAGGAATTTGCCAAGAAGATGGGAAGCTGGAAAGACTTGGCTCCATACCTTGGAATCAGTGAATGGGATCTGGAAGATCTGGAGGAAATATATCCCGGAGATGAATGTGAACAGAAATATCTGGCTCTTCAGTGCTGGAAGAAGTTTGATGAGAAAACTGCTACCTATGAGAGGCTTGTTGAGTGCTTGCTGACACACGGACACGTTGATGATGCCAAAGAACTACTGTTGAGTATTCAGTCTCTACCAGGTAGGTAAAACCATGCAAGCCTAACGTTGCCATTTTTGCTCAGTTAAATTACTCATTGTGTACTATTAATGTCAGAATGGCTATTATAATTGCAGGTGTGATGCTCTTGGTACAAAGTTCACTGAGAGAAAGATGCATACAAAGGGAGCAGACGGACAATGGAGACAATGGCACTCCTCATTGTAATGTTATGGAGTTCACGCATAACCTTGGAGTCATACAGGATACCGAGCTTCTCCAAAACCTGGACTACACTTCTCATTATGAAATGGCAGAGCAATATCCCTCGAACATGAAGGCAGTTACCCTAAAGTCGTTCATGAATAGCATATCGGAAAGAAAGAACAGATATTTTCTCATCAAAGGTCCCCCAGCCTCTGGAAAGACACACCTAATGAATAAAGTGAGCGTCTACTGGGCCAAGCAGTACGCACTCCGCAGCTTTGCTCTGTTGCTAAATATAAACATCTGGGAATATCCTAAATGCAAAAGTTTATATGATTTGGTTAGGCAATGTTTTGTACACTTGTCATCAATCAATGAACTTTGTGATTGGATTGAAGAGGACGAAGGTAACAAAGTACTCTTTATTCTGGATGGGTTTAACCGTCAGACTGTCATTGAGGAAGGAGGATTTTTCTATGGGTTGTTGACAGGCTCTGTGCTAAAAAGGTCATCTGTAGTTATTACCACCAGCAGCTCACAGTACACACACCCACTGGATTGCAGTAGAAACTGTACTCATTATGAGATCCTTGGACTTAACAGTTCACAGATTGCAAGGCAGATTACACAACACTTAACCTCAGAGGATGCCAGCGAGTTCCTATTCTACCTTGCTGATAATCCGAAGATTGAAACTCTGTCTTCGTTCCCCATTTATTTGAGTGTGATCTTGGATGTGTTTTTGAACCATCCAATTCCACAGTTTCCCACCACATGGACTGAACTGCTATCAGTGTTTGTGGCTAACCAGCTCAGCATTTCATCTCAATCACTGCCACTGCAGGATACTCTGTTGGGAACTGTCAGAGTAGCTGTTGCAGAGGATGACTTCCTTGCTGTTGTTAGACCTTTCGTAGTTGAATCTGCCCAGCACATTCCATTTGATGACCAGAAAGACCACCACTTTCCGATGCCACTCATGAGGTTCTTTCTTCGTGCACTCCTGGCATGCACTGCTACAACTAAGCTTTATAGTGCAAAGCAAAACATCTCTAATTATTTCTATCAGTTTTTGACTGGACGTGGCTCGGATAAGCTTCCGAAACTTGTGAAAAAACATTTAAAGATACACTATGAAGATAGTATCTTGAGACTATCAAACTGTCTCTATGAAGCAGGGGAAGCCTCCCCAGAAGAGGTGGAACTGCTATCCTCCATGACAGCTGCAGTCAGTGACACAGCTGTAACAACTGGTGACATTCACAGCATCCTCCACTGTTTGAAGTTCACGCAGGATCCTCACAGTACATTGACTCCAGTCTCCTATCTAACTGTGTCTCTATCTAACTGTGTTCTGGGAACTTCAGCACTGAAGTTGATTTCTAGACACCTGGCAGCCTGTCTTGTGACTGATGGCAGCAGACTTATTGAACTGAGGTATGCGTCTATCTATGTGTCTTTTGACTGCCAATGTACCCTTGTTCTCAAACCACAGAAGTTCCCTTTGCATGTTTATTATAAAAGTTTAAGCTGTATCAGTACTGCTGTTGTGTTTAATATAGGTTGACAAGCACCAAGATATCTGAGGAAGGAACTCATGCACTTGCCATATCTCTCAGAGTTTCTCACTCACTGAAAAGCCTCCAGTAAGTAATATTGCTCAATTTCACTGATTTGTTGGGGTGGTCTCTACATAACTCACAGACCAGAGATCCACTCGAGAGGCTGAGAAAAGCTGCGTGAAAGTCTTGTTCTAATTTATACAACTTGACCACACATCTAACATTACTGCTACAACTTACGGTATCTCATTCTGCATGCATGCGCGGTTGGCTGCATGCTGTGTTAAAATCGGCAGTTCATTGGCCACAATAAAAAGTAGCGCGCAGGGTAGCTACGTGCTCTGCTGAGCACCTCTAGTTTGATAATGCTTTTCATCTCTTGTATAGTCTTGATGGTAATAGCATAACAGACACTGGAGCTGGCATGCTGGCAGATGCTCTGAAGGTGAACCAGTCACTGCAGAATTTGAGGTCAGTTGCTGCAAACTTCAGTATCGCTTAATTGGTGTATACCTTTCATGCCAGGCCATCAGCGCTTTTCACCCCAGTCAGGGTGCTGTAGTAACAAGTCGTATATGGGCTTCATTAATTGGTTCGTAGTTATCACAAGGGAGTTATGACCCATAATTTCCCTACAAGTACCCTGAGGGAGGGAGTTATGGCTCATAACCACCCTCTGCTTGTATGGGATTTAGATACAAGTATTCCGGTTTCATGCCAGTGAAATGGGAGTGATTTCTGCAGCCTGGTAAAGCCCCAAGATCCTGCTGCGCGCCTGATTTTTGGTGTTATAGCTGCTTCAGGCACTGAGGGGTGTCATTGGAATGTTGACCACGTCTCACCCTCTTTGTGAATTTCACCGTGTTTTTAGTATGGATGTCCATGATGCAGAAATCACTGGAATGTGCAGCTTCTCAGCAGCACAGTGGTACAAGTCCTGTGCTCATAATAATTATGTCATATAGATCTGGAGATGGAGCTGTTTTTTGTCTTTCCGTCCAGTAACTTGATACATCAGCATCATGTCCCACTGCCTGGAACAAACTTGAACAGCAAACTTCTGGACTGATTCTATTGAGTTTATTAAACATTTTGATGTTGCTGACCTTTGACCCCTGGCCTTTCTATTGATTTAAATGGGATCTTTGAAATCAGTCCAAAGGGTTTCTCAGGTGGTTTTATGCTGATTTGAGTGTGAAAAACTGGTTGTAACCTCCAAAATCAAATTTCTGAATATCTACTCTCTTTGCTGGGAGCACTATAATATATGTATGTACTTGGTGTGTCCCATTCGTGCACGGGCGTCCTTCATTTGATGCTTGTTGAGTTTGTGGTGATTTTATCTTTACAGTCTTGATGGTAATAGCATAACAGACAAAGGAGCTGGCATGCTGGCCGATGCTCTAAAGGTGAACCAGTCACTGCAGAAGTTGAGGTCAGTTGTTGAACTATATGTACTTGGTGTGTCCCATTTGTACACATGCCATGAGCGTCCTTCATTTGATGCTTGTCGAATTGTGGTGATTTTATCTCCTTTACAGTCTTGATGGTAATGCGATAAAAGACAGTGGAGCTGGCATGCTGGCAGATGCTCTGAAGGTGAACCAGTCACTGCAGAATTTGAGGTCAGTTGCTGCAAACTTCAGTATCGCTTAATTGGTGTATACCTTTCATGCCAGGCCATCAGCGCTTTTCACCCCAGTCAGGGTGCTGTAGTAACAAGTCGTATATGGGCTTCATTAATTGGTTCGTAGTTATCACAAGGGAGTTATGACCCATAATTTTCCTACAAGTACCCTGAGGGAGGGAGTTATGGCTCATAACCACCCTCTGCTTGTATGGGATTTAGATACAAGTATTCCGGTTTCATGCCAGTGAAATGGGAGTGATTTCTGCAGCCTGGTAAAGCCCCAAGATCCTGCTGCGCACCTGATTTTTGGTGTTATAGCTGCTTCAGACACTGAGGGGTGTCATTGGAATGTTGACCACGTCTCACCCTCTTTGTGAATTTCACCGTGTTTTTAGTATGGATGTCCATGATGCAGAAATCACTGGAATGTGCAGCTTCTCAGCAGTACAGTGGTACAAGTCCTGTGCTCATAATAATTATGTCATATAGATCTGGAGATGGAGCTGTTTTTTGTCTTTCCGTCCAGTAACTTGATACATCAGCATCATGTCCCACTGCCTGGAACAAACTTGAACAGCAAACTTCTGGACTGATTCTATTGAGTTTATTAAACATTTTGATGTTGTTGACCTTTGACCCCTGGCTTTTCTATTGAGGGATCTTTGAAATCAGTCCAAAGGGTTTCTCAGGTGGTTTTATGCTGATTTGAGTGTGAAAAACTGGTTGTAACCTCCAAAATCAAAATTTCTGAATATCTACTCTCTTTGCTGGGAGCACTATAATATATGTATGTACTTGGTGTGTCCCATTCGTGCACGGGCGTCCTTCATTTGATGCTTGTTGAATTGTATAGTTTGTGGTGATTTTATCTCCTTTACAGTCTTGATGGTAATGGCATAACAGACAAAGGAGCTGGCATGCTGGCCGATGCTCTAAAGGTGAACCAGTCACTGCAGAAGTTGAGGTCAGTTGTTGAACTAGCTACCGGGTATATGTACTTGGTGTGTGCCATTTGTACACATGCCATGAGCGTCCTTGATGCTTGTTGAATTGTGGTGATTTTACCTCGTTTACAGTCTTGATGGTAATGCGATAACAGACAGTGGAGCTGGCATGCTGGCAGATGCTCTGAAGGTGAACCATTCACTGCAGAATTTGAGGTCAGTTGCTGCAAACTTCAGTATCGCTTAATTGGTGTATACCTTTCATGCCAGGCCATCAGCGCTTTTCACCCCAGTCAGGGTGCTGTAGTAACAAGTCGTATATGGGCTTCATTAATTGGTTCGTAGTTATCACAAGGGAGTTATGACCCATAATTTTCCTACAAGTACCCTGAGGGAGGGAGTTATGGCTCATAACCACCCTCTGCTTGTATGGGATTTAGATACAAGTATTCCGGTTTCATGCCAGTGAAATGGGAGTGATTTCTGCAGCCTGGTAAAGCCCCAAGATCCTGCTGCGCACCTGATTTTTGGTGTTATAGCTGCTTCAGGCACTGAGGGGTGTCATTGGAATGTTGACCACGTCTCACCCTCTTTGTGAATTTCACCGTGTTTTTAGTATGGATGTCCATGATGCAGAAATCACTGGAATGTGCAGCTTCTCAGCAGTACAGTGGTACAAGTCCTGTGCTCATAATAATTATGTCATATAGATCTGGAGATGGAGCTGTTTTTTGTCTTTCCGTCCAGTAACTTGATACATCAGCATCATGTCCCACTGCTTGGAACAAACTTGAACAGCAAGCTTCTGGACTGTTTTTATTAAACATTTTGATGTTGCTGACCTTTGACCCCTGGCTTTTCTATTGATTTTAAATGGGATCTTTGAAATCAGTCCAAAGGGTTTCTCAGGTGGTTTTATGCTGATTTGAGTGCGAAAAACTGGTTGTAACCTCCAAAATCAAAATTCTGAATATCTACTCTCTTTGCTGGGAGCACTATAATATATGTATGTACTTGGTGTGTCCCATTCGTGCACGGGCGTCCTTCATTTGATGCTTGTTGAGTTTGTGGTGATTTTATCTTTACAGTCTTGATGGTAATAGCATAACAGACAAAGGAGCTGGCATGCTGGCCGATGCTCTAAAGGTGAACCAGTCACTGCAGAAGTTGAGGTCAGTTGTTGAACTATATGTACTTGGTGTGTCCCATTTGTACACATGCCATGAGCGTCCTTCATTTGATGCTTGTCGAATTGTGGTGATTTTATCTCCTTTACAGTCTTGATGGTAATGCGATAAAAGACAGTGGAGCTGGCATGCTGGCAGATGCTCTGAAGGTGAACCAGTCACTGCAGAATTTGAGGTCAGCTGCTGACTCCTCATACATGTCAGAGATAATGCACACCAAGGGGCGTTCTTCATTAATGCATATATAGTTAGCAATAATCGTAGCTACATATTTTCATCTCCTGTATAGTCTTGATGGTGATGGCATAACAGACAGTGGAACTGGCATGCTGGCAGATTCTCTGAAGGTGAACCAACTCCTGCAGAATTTGAGGTCAGTTGCAGGATTTTCCATTATGTATGCTGTATATATGGTACACCTTGAGAAAGACCTACCCAGGTCGAAATGTTTTGTAAAAAATTATTGCATTTCGGTCACGAACTTTGGCAGATTCTGACTACTCCTACCTACTATGCATTATTGACCTAGTAGTCGAGCTCAGCAAGGCAGTCACTGTTCGGCACCCTCCCCCCTACTTTACTCACTGTATATATAAGGTTACTCGAGCAAGAGCAAGCATCAGTCTTGGAAGGGCTACTATAGGAGACTGATTACACCGTTGTGATCACCATCATGCACTGCTGCTTGTGTGCTGAAGCTCACTGTGGTGGTAGTGTTGTGAATGCTATTGTCTTCCTGTTGCTTGCTTCAACTCGACTTTTGTTAACTCATTGGCAGTATGAATGTCACTTGACACGTACATGTAAACCTAGCTGAAGCTCTCAAGTACGTATGAATTGGTGGGTGTAATCAGATTCTGCTCAAGTACCCAAGACCCGAGTCATGACGTGGGTTTGCTCTACCAGCGAATTTCACTCTAGCTACCAGGAGTGTGATTGCCACTTGGATTTGTGCGGCTACTAGATTTCTCTGTCTGAAATGTTAAAGAATTGTCTCTGTTGCAGGTTCTAAAATATATTACAAGTAGCTATAAAAACATTAAAGATGTATGGCCGGATAGCAGAACAGCGAAAAGAAGCAGGGATGATGGCATAAAACAGTTCAGTATACAACCCCATCTTACATTATCTTTCACAAGAAAAATATGTAGGGTGTTGTATACTGAACTGTTTTATGCCATCATCCCGGCTTGTTTTCTGACTTTTTGCTGTTCTGCTATCCCTACATCTCCATAGCCTCGTTCCCAGGCTCTCCCATGCGCGAACAAAAAATGACAGGGGGAGTGCCTGGGATATTTGTCACGTGAGAAACGTCACGTTTAATTGCGTGTGGGCGATCAAAACCGCAAGTCGTGTATGAATATATACCGAGATATTTTAGCGGCCAGTAAATTTGGCGAAATGGCCTGAAATGGCTCGGTATAAAATGTAGAGGATTTAAAATTTGGTGATCGCGACAGAAAAGTATGACGTAACTATGTGCGCCGCGAGCGCAACGTGACTTTACAAGATCAATGAAGACTAGCCTCGTACCCGGCTACAAGGCTAGACGAAGACGTAGAGCAGTGTCATGGCCATCATGTTTTTAGCAGCATTTGGAGGCCCACGATCGGCGAACAGCTATCCGGGAGGTCAGCAATGCCCATGATGAGTACGCTGTGGCAGTGATGCATGCACGACCCAGGACAGGTACACAATTGGCCATGACCCGCATGTTCAGCAGTCTGTAGTCTGTCTACGCTTTTAATTTGGTGCACAGTATGTGAACTTGTGAAGTAGACAAGTAGTAGGCACTTCTCCGCAGACCTCTCTCTCTCTCTGCAGGTAGTACATTGGGTCTTAAACTTGCCTCCCGGTCGCCAAAATTTCCTGGTATACGGTCCTATAATTTATACCAGAGTGTGTAGTCCTTATTTGAGACTGTTGTAGGGCTGACAGCATTATCACGTTGCTCCGTACTACACAACACCGTGGAGATCAACGGTAGCCGTGCTTTGGCAGTCTATGTGAACACTAAGTGTTGAGAACGATTCATACAAACCTGGAAAAGGGTCGTTTTGGCATTCAATTCGGCCACTTGTCAGCGAGGCCATGGAACGGCCGTCTTGGCATCTCACCCAGAACCTGGTGCAATCCCTGAGTCTTTGACCAGGAATAATGAGGGCAGCTAATGGTCGAGCGCTGAATGAGCCAGCTTTGCGCAGCATATTTGCGGTCAGTGAACCCAAGTTCTCTCTGTCATAAAATTATCCCAGGCCCTCTCCCACGTCGCTTTTTCCGTACTGTAAGCGACGAAAAGCTGGGCGATGGCCTGGGAATGAGGCTAACATCTCCATACATTTTAATGTTTTTTTACACTTTAATGTAGCAGCATACTTGATAGCATTCACTCCGCACAGAGTACACAATTTTGAGTTCAAAGTTCAAAGTCGCTCTCTACGCATGCGCACAAATGAAGATAATGGTGCAGATGAAGCCATAGTTGTTGAGTGGGCGGTTTCAAGCACCTCGTGAGACTTTGAAGTTGTCAAAGAGCGATGGGGTCGCGCACTGTTCAGTGTAAAATGCTGCTGTTTTGTGCAAACACCGTTGTGAGGGAGTCAGCCAAATTTGAACTAGCCTATCTGAAGGAAGAAGAAGAAGAATAAGAAGAAGAAGAAGGAAACCTATTTTGGCGGTTTGGTGACTTTCCGGTACTTCCGCGACGGTTTTCTCACGACACTGGGAGTCTTCTTGGCCCGGAAAACACTCGAAGATGAATAGTACTTAGTTGTCATAAAGGCTTTTATATGCTGCCCGTTTGCGTGTCTGCTCTATCCCTACATATAGACTCTACCGAGTCTATGATACTGTGCTAGGGTGTACATACACTTTCTACTTAATACAGTCTTGGTGGCAACCGTATAACAGACGAGGGAGTTGGTGCATTAGCAAATGTTTTGAAAGTGAACAAATCACTGCAGAATTTGAGGTGAGTCCTTGTAATTATATGTGTTCATATGCTAGGATATTTTATTTGACGCACAAATAGGATTGAGATGCACAGTTGTAGCTATAAAGCTCCTGAATAACAAGATTTGGCTCTCTTCTGTTGGAGCATGTTGTGACATTTGCAAGTTGAAGGCTTTTGCCGGCAGTGACAGAATGAACATTCGGGCTATTGCAGTGAATCGATACAGCTAATTGTAGCCCCGATTGAACACTGGCAAGCAGTATAGACTTCAATTCGAATCGAAATGGCCCTTCCAAATATTTGTGATTAGATGTGATGTTTGTCACCCCTGCATGAGGGGTTACCACAATGGTGACTAGCAAGGGCCTGGAGAAGGAAAAAGCCTATTTGCTGAAGGACATCATGCAAGGCAGGGTGCACTCATCCTTATACTCCCCAACATAGAGAACGGGGGAAGAGAAAGAAGATCCCTGCTGCCCTTGCAGTAGGGCTAGAACCTGGTACCTCTAGGTCCACAGCACTTTACCCTCTTGGCCACCAAGCAACCAATCACATCTTAACCCACATATGGAAGCGTGTGCATTGTATATGAGTATGAATGGACTGTGCAGTGCATGTTATGTGGAGTGTGACTACCAGCGTATTCCCAACATGTGCTGACCTGACATCCAATGTGCTTTGCTGCACTATTATATTCCAGTCTCAGGCACAACCTTATAACTGAAGATGGAGCATACATGTTTGCTGAGATGCTGGAAACAAATACATCCCTACAGATTCTGGAGTAAGATTGATACCTCATGAATCTGTTCTTTGTAAAAAGTGACTGGGTATTGTCACAGAGATTGGACACGGTCATGTGACCTATGTGCGTAGGTGAATTCATATGGAGGTTTACTGTACTGAAAAGTGTTCTCGGTAGTCTTTACGAGTATCTCAACAAACTTGACATCATTCGAAAGCTCTAGTGGAGTAAATATGCCTTCAACCTCTGGCTGTATATACGGCATCTTGAAGGATCAGCTGCATCGGATGGCGGAAAAAGACAGTGCTACCAGACACTCCTGGTACTCCAACTGGAAGCCTGCACAACCGGAAGCGTCTTCAAGGCACTCCTACCTTTCAAACTGCCCAACTGTAGCTTCACTTCTCGTTGGTACTGCAGATTTACCTTCGGCCCCAGGCCATGTTGATGTGAGAACAAGGCTAGGAATGCATTTATATCCAATGCATAGTCACGTGCGCAGAAAATAAGTCCAAACTCCTCTGATTTTGTGATTACTCTCAGTCGACAAACATCATGCGTGCAAATATGTCACTGAAGTTTAATTTCTCTTTTCCCTTTTTTCTAGTGTTAGTGACAATCATGATGTTACCGATGGACATATTGCACTACCTGTCATGTTACAAATGAGCCATCTGTTGCGATGTGATGAAACTCCAACAAAACTTGAGTAAGAAAATAAATCTCACTCCAAGCTCTTATTCTGAATATGATAGTATACTGAGCAGACAGCAACTGCTGATGACGCTCAGGGGACACAGCCTCATGCAACTTCCCATCAATGGAATATGTACTGCTTCATACATGGACAGAATGGTAGATTTAGTGTGCATTCCTAAAGCCATGGTAGACTTGCTGGGTCAAATCTGATATTAATTTTGATCTCGTAAACTGTGCTACAATTAAGTGACAAGAGTGATTGTTAGACTATCCCCAATCTGTGTCATCTTTGATTAGCTGTTCTGCTATCTGATTGGGGTTGCCAGGATTCTGGCAGAGAGTAAGGAAGTGGACTCTGTCTATCAGACTAGTGTTCGTACGTATAAATGGTCCACGAGTGACACTACACAATAAATCTATAAAATTTGTGTTTGCAACTTGACACTGGTATACAACACACTCTTGTGTTTTAGGATGGAAAATATCAGGTGTGATGGTAGATACGTAGTATCTGCAGTTGCCAAGACGATGCAAGTCAGTGATTCATTACAGACTTTGAAGTAAGATTTTTTGGTGGAGTTTACCTACTAAATCTAATCGTTGTACATGCATATACAATGTGGAACTTGCCACTTTGCTCGTCATAAATGTTGTATTAGCAGATATACATTCCTTGGTAGATAGATGGACTTCCGGATACAACCAAATTAATGCTTAACCCACTAGTGCATATGCACTGCGAAATGATGGCTCATTAACATTGGCACATGCATTTCTTTGCATGCAGCCAGATATCTGTATATCTACTATGAAATATGATACGGTATACATGCTTTTGTACCCCCCACACTGTGATGAAGTAGTTTTACTCCACCATACTACTGTCCCAGCTTGAGTTCCGATGCCATGTCTGATGTTGAAGCCTGTCACATTGCTGAGATGCTAACCATGAGCAGATCTCTGCGAGTCCTAGTGTAGGTTGCTGTAATTTGGAAGTAGTTACCGTCCGTCATTGATGTCTGCATTTTGTGTGGTAGACATCACTGATATCTTTATTCCACTTCAGTCTCAATAGTACCAAGATTGGCATCGATGGATTAGCTGAATTGATTGAAGCTTTGCGATTTGCAACTTTGACAACCCTAGAGTGAGTAAGACATTTGTCTTCTGTAACGTAGTTCCATAAAGCACCTAGCCTATTCTCTTCAGCCTTGGTGGCAATCCTATATCAGATCAGGGAGCTGTCATGATATCGCAATACATGCTGAGGAAGTGGAAACTTGAAACTCTGAGGTGAGTTACATGCTGTAAGTGGATAATTGTGCACTTATTTTGTAGACATTACTGCAAGTGGCAGTAATTTTATGTTCCTTTATCTTGTGTAGGCTAGCTGGTACAAATATGACAGGTGTAGGAGCTAGTGCGCTTGCAAGTGCTCTGAAGTTGAACACGTCTCTTCAGGAACTGGAGTGAGATTATGCAACTTGTTACGTACATCGTCCATCATTCCTGTAAGCTTCACCAGAGGGGTGGGATTAGGGGGATGAATCCTATGCGGACAATGCTGCAAGACAAAACATATTGAAACTGATCAAAGAACTGTACAGAATGTGTATGTGAACTCTGGGCATTCCATGAGAGTATGGCAGTGGCTGCTGACTTGAGGGTCCTGCCAGCATTCAAATTTCTCCAAGGCTACTTGTAGCTTTGAATCCCGGAAATGGTAGAGTGCCAAATAATGGCAACTTTTTTCAGGAACTAAACTTAATGTTGTACCAATTGCCAAACTTGGCAAATCTATTTGCCACAATTGGTGACTTTGTGGACACCTACATTAATGACGACATCTGTAGCCATTCATACCATTGTTGTGTACAACTTACATGGCAGCTTTTGTTAACAATTGGCAAAACTGAACGTACTTTACGTCAGTACCTTTCTCATACTGCAAGGCATTTAGCCGCTGTCATTTTGCATCATTGTAGCGACAGTAGTGCAATCAAAATTCGATATATTATTAACCAACCAGAATCATGTACCGTAGTGTATGTATCAAGCGCCCACCCCCCTCTTTACGCGAAAGTTACTGCACAGGGTCCAAAAGCAGTGTAGTAAGGGCCCACCCATCACAAAAGTTTTGAGCAGCACTCTGGGTGAGGTTGTGCATTCAAAAAGGCCGATTTACAGTGAAGTATGAACTATGGCGTGCTTAAAGATGCGCGATCAATTTCTATGCGTGAAAAATGGACTTATATATTCATAGTCGGTCACAGCTTACCGCAGCGCTTGTTGTTTATACAGTGCTGAATGGGTGGGCGGATACTACATGCCTAAGTAGTCTGACTACGCATCTAGCGCCCACCCCCCTGTTCAGCGGCATTCTATTGTCCCCAAACCCTGGGAGCTTAATATGTACTCTACGGTATATACGTCACATGTGCAAGTAGACCTCTTGCCTCTTGCGATATTATCCCAGAAACACATGCACTTTTGCTTGCAAATTAACAACAGTTACATTTGGAATACATCAATCACTGTAAGAAAATTATCACATAAGCTGTTGCAGTCAGAATTGGGTTTTTGCATGTTATACTCAGTAATGTAACTGTTGTTGAGGGGCACCATTGGAGATGTTCTATCATTTATTCTTCTAGTCTGAGTAATAACGAGATTGGTGTTCGTGGAATAACTGCAATGACTGACGCTCTTCAAGATAGATCTTTGAGAATCTTAGAGTAAGTTATTTAGCACATTTCCTTAAATCCACCTAGATGCTAGCTAGTAGCCCTCTCATTCCTCTTCAGCCTTGGTAACTCTCCCATTATATGTCATACATCAGAGAACGCGGTAGTGTTCTCTATTAGGGATGGCGAAGGAAATTTCGAATTTACCATACTGATGCAAATAGCAGGATAACGGTCAAATAAACTACAACCCCCCAAACCAAGCATGCAGACAGAATGATACAGCCTAGCAGTTCACAAAAACACTCACAAACGTACCCTAGAGTACACGGGAGTCGATGAACAAGTCGTGGAGAAAAGACCGATTTCGTCATCTTCCTCATACAAAACTTTGCGCCCGGATAGCGTACCAAGTAAAGCACTTCTGGAGCTAATTTACGCACAGAACAACGCCGCTTTCGCCATAGTACTCGCCATGACCTCTTTTGTCTGCAAGAGCAGCAGTTTTGGCTAGCTATGATTCTGAAATTCTAGCACGACGCCATTTTGAGGCAATGAAGTCACGCATTCACCAATTGCGCATGCGCAATCTGAAAAATGCAAGCACGTTTTGTGTTCTTTTGCTTGTGATGGCTGCGTTTGGTACACTAACAGAATCCTTGTCAATCCGTCATCTGGAGGTATTTCTACCAAGCTGTTCTTGTCAAGATCTATCGTGACTATGCCATCATGGAGGCATGGCTTCCTTTTCGTGACATAACTACAGTGCAGAACATTATACATGTACCAGTACTGACCAGAACTGTTTTGAACTTGACTACACACTTTCCTAAGTAATACACATTTGTTAATGTGAGGATGTTTTATCATTTATTCTTCTAGTCTGAGTAACAACAAGATTGGTGTTGATGCGATAACTGCAATGGCTAATGCATCTTTGAGATTCTTAGAGTAAGTTATTAGTCTAAAGGACTTGTGCAGTTCCTCAAAAACCTAGCTCTCATTCCCCTTCAGCCTTGGCGGCAATCCTATATCAGATCAAGGAGCTGTCATGATATCGCAATACATGCTGAGGAAGTGGGAACTTAAAACTCTGAGGTGAGTTGCTTGCAATAATCAGGAGACATATATATAGATATCATATATAGAGCCGGTCTAATAGTTAGAACTCAGTGTGCTAGATTATCAGATGTTGTTATCTGGATATACCTGGGCCAAAAGTATGGGCGGTAAATTTCATCCGCCCACGCAATGGACTAGGAGTAGGGATGGAATAGACACGCAGTTATACAAAACAATTTCTCAAAATGTCAAGGAAGGCAAACTTATAAACAATGTACCGTACATCTTCATGTGTTTTCATTGACCTATAGTGGTGCAAAAAAGTATCGTGAAAGTACCGAACGCATAAACAATCATTTAACAACAAAAATATGATAAAATCTGGGCAGTGGCATGTCCTGCGTTACATTGTGGATAGAACAAGAGATCAAGACTGACCGATCAAGATAAATTACGAGTCTCTACTGCTTATAGTGTGGTTTGTGCGTGTGGAGGGTGAGTATACTTTATATCCCACAGCTGTAGACTTGCTCCATTGATAATGTATGAGAGCTACAGTGGAATATATGGAGCCGTATTCCACTGCCCGTATTCCACTCTTCCTGAGGGTATGAACTTTACATGGGTCATGTTTTCATGTAAACAATATGGAGACATAATAGCTGCACGTGTGAGTCACCAGGTACTGTATATTAGCGCTGGAACTGCCAGTACTGAACCAGGTACTGGACCTACTACCGGTACTGGACTCAGAGAAATCGACGTTCGTCGTCAAAGGAGTTCTGTGCCTAGTAAGTCGCTCAAAGATGGTCCCAAAATGGCAGTGTTTAAACAAGAACGGGCCTGCAAGTACTACTAAAACGACGAGAACTGGTGCCGGCGCGTCGGAGCTAGCAACTATAATGGCTGTAGGATAAATACATTAGTTACCGTGTACTGGGAAACATCACTCATCTGTTGCTGTATTGTCACTCGTACCTGTGGCACTCGTGCAATACGGCAGCAAACTTGTGATATTTCCCAGTACTTAAATGTCAATAATGTCTACAGTCTGCCTGGGTATAGCTAGCTAGGTATCCTAAATCGAAGAGCTGCCTTTGTCCACAGAAGGGCTGACCTGGTACTTCAACAGAAGTGTACTACCTGAATTTAACTGTCCAGACACCAGGGGGAAGACCAAAGAGCTCATGAGGATAGCGAACTCCAGCTCAAGCATGTGCTTGCTGCTGAAAAAAATGACATAACAAGAAATGTAACACGGTACAGGGATAGCAGAACAGCAAACAGTATGGCTATGATAGCATAAACAGTTCAGTATACAGCCCCCCTATATCTCTTCTTTTCCATTTATACACGTATACATGGAAAAAGATGTATGTAGTGGTTTGTATACTTAACTGTTTATGCTGTCATCTCTATACCTTGTTTCAGTCCCTTCGTTTTGTCGTTCTGCTATCCCTACATCTCCATACACTTTTAATGCTTTTGTTACTTTGTAGTTCTGCACTTTCATGTGTTGTTGTGATATCTTACACAGACTTGCTGCTACAGATATCACTGTAGAGGGAGCTTTTGCACTGGCCAATGCTCTGAAGTTGGACAAGTTTCTTCGAAACCTGGAGTGAGATTTATACCTCTGAAATATGTTTTTACTACCGTATTTATGCTAATAAAACGGTATAAAAACAAATAATTTCAAAATTCACTACCGTAGGATTGGAATCGTAGAAATTCCAGGAATTGAATTTGTATCGCTAGATTGGATGGACCGTTGTAATAGATCGAAATTGTCGCGCTGCGTTTGGAGAGAAATCGTTTGTGACCGCTGTTATTCCAGGAAATAGGCATCGAACTGCCATCCCTCGTACTGCTTTTCGAGCGTTTGTGACTGTTGTAGCTGCACTATTCCAGGAACTGGGCGTCTGCTGCCATGCCATCATTGCCATGCGCTGCATTTCGAGCGTTTGTGACTGTTATTCCAGGAACATGGACATCCGAACTGCCACTGCCACGCGCTGGCATTCGGCGTTTGTGACTGTTGTGACTTCACTATTCCAGGAAATGGACACCCACTGCCATGCCACAAGCTGCATTTCGGCTGTGTGGCTATAGTAATTCCAGGAAATGGGCATCATCAACCACGGCGCCACGCGCTGAATTTCAGAGAACTCGTTTGTGACCAAGAACTGTTGTATTCCAGGAAATAGGCATCAACTGCCCGTGCCACGCGCACAGTGCATTTCGACCGGACTATGAATAGTGTATGTAAATGTGTACTTGAAACTCGTGTTTGTTTTGATAAGTACATTTCCTTGTATCTGGTACATTGGAATCACAGAAAATAATTAGTGTCCTGAGCTACCACTTAATTGGATTAGTGGAAATTTCAGGAATTGAATTTCTACGCTAGATTAGATGTACCGTTTTATTAGCATAAATACGGTATGCAAATTATCCTCTACTTATTTGATAACAAGGTCAGATTCATGGGTAGGTAAATTCTAAAAGCATGTGCAGCCACAAGTGGAAGATTAAACTACTAGTATTTCCTGGTATCATAGACTCGATAGAGTCTATATGTAGGGATACGACGTACACGCAATACATGCCAATACAAAAAAATCTCTCCAAATCTCAGAAACGGTACACTTATAAGCCTTTATAACCACATACCGTTTATCTTCGAGGTTTTCATGACCAACAACACTCCTCGCATCGCGAAAACCCGTCGCGAAAGTACCACACCAGGCACTCGCAAAACGGGCAAATTGTTTTCCTTTCTTCTTCTTCTTTCTTTCTTCAGACAACTTAGCTCAACGTTGCCTCAATCTGTCACGATGGTTTTCGCACGAAACAGCAGCATTTTCAACCGAGCAACCGTATTCTGTGAGCAGGGTGAATGCCTATCTCAACTCTCAACACCCATATGAATGTCCCTACTATAAACTGCCTATGCCATGGTCTTCAGACAGGGAGAAGGCTTTGTCATCCATCTAGGGAACAGTTGACTTGAGATGCCCGGGCCTGATTCTTCAGCCAATGCTGGAAGTGTAATACCTGAGTCATATACCAAGGCAAGGACACCTACTGCCCAGTTGCCTGTGAGGTCACTGACTTCTGCAGCAAACTTCAGCTCAAACATGCGCCTGCTGCCAAAAAAATTACATAAACAAGATATAAAAAACATTTAAAATGTAGCAGGATGTAGGGATACCAGAACGGCAAAAAGTAAGGAAACAAGAGGGATGATGGAACATAACAGTGAAGTATACAATCACCCCTACATATCTTTTTTCATTGTACATGTATATATGGAAGAAGATCTCTGTAGGGGTGATTGTATACTTCACTGTTATGTACTGCTTCAGCAGAAAAGCCCACACAATTAATTATAGATAGGCAATACAATGACATCATGTCTTGGATGACTTGCAGTATGCAAGTATGGAGAGGGAAGGCCTAGGAGGTCTGGTGACGTGTGATGCCATCACGTAGACAAGGTATGTAGATGTACAGAGGGTGGTGCCCTATGAAGGATCTCGAAGCCCTTCCTTGTATTGTCCATCCAAGGGCTGGATACTGAAGCGTTTGCAAGGCAGCATCAATACTGTTCGTTGTTTTGGGACAGGTCAAAAAGCAAAACGGGAATTATTTTGTGTGTGTCTACATCACTACACGTGACCAGATCCGCCATATTTGCACACTGCAAGCGATCAAAGACTGGAGGTGGGAATGGCCAGTTTGCTTCATTCCCTGAATTTCTTACAGTATAGTTACATGTACATGCATGTATTTTTCTTTAGCCTTGGACGGAACTCTATTAGTGATGTTGGAGCAAGTGCACTTGCTGCTGCACTACGAGTGAACACAACACTGCAGAATTTAGAGTAAGGATCAAACAATACCACAAAACATGTAAATATCAGTAGCCAGGTAATTGCATTGTAATTAGGTTCAGATGAGGCTGTGAAAGGAATACTATTGTTAGGTAGATAAGGATAATGATGGCAGAGTCCATGAGCAATTCTCATTAGGTGTTTACTCCTGGTAGTCTTGCATACCAGCAACTTCTAACATATAAGAACAAGCACAACCAACCTGTTAAACAGTAATCCTTAATACTTCTTGTGAATTCCAGAAAGCTGAATAATTGGCTTTGCAGTAATTTGTGTATACTATTAGACTATAGAGGAGTGACCGCACTTGCTGATGCACTACAATATCAGCAGTACAGAGCAGAACTGTTAGTCCACATGTAGTGTGCAGTTTCAACATACTGGTATCATGCTGGATTTGTCATCATCCAAAATTTCTTTACAGCCTCAGCTCCAATTCCTACATCTCTGACAGTTCAGCTGGACTTTTTGCTGATATGCTGCGACAAAATACCTCACTACAGCTTCTGGAGTAAGAACACTCTCTTTCACAACTGTGGTGCATTCAAGGTTCAGTGTAGACCAGCCCCACTTGTTAAACGATTGCGTAGTTCTTGGTCGGCTGTTTCATTATGATTATTCATGTTCACACTTATCCATCCAGTGGCAACTATATATCGAAATATAATACTATAATGCCAACGTTTCGACTAGGCTGTGCTAGTCTTCCTCAGGGCACACAATGAAAAATACAAGTACTACAGCTACTTAAATAGCTACTGCCAAGAGTCTAGAAATGCTAGTTGTAAACATTCAAGAGTCCATCTCCACGGCTGCTGGGTCTTATGCTCTGCTCCTGGTTACGTGCTTCTCTTCCTGATGATGTCATCATGAGCGTCGTATTCCAGAGTTCTGGGATTTGCCAGCCCTTGTCGCTGGATGTGGATTGCCTCTTTCACCAATAGCTCCATCTTCGTTGAGGCGGTGTCAATGATCTCCACTGTCTCCCAGTCTACTCGGTGGCCAGCGCTCCAAGCGTGTTCAGTGATAGCAGATTTCTCCGGTCTGTAGAGGCGGCAGGCGTCTTGATGTTCTCGGATTCTTGATGTTCTCGGATTCTTGATGTTCTCGGCAGGCGTCTTGATGTTTCTCCGATGTACACTTTTCCACAGCTGCATGTTATCCTGTACACCACGTATGCCTTCAGTGCGTCAGGAAGGTGGTCGTTTACTCTGGTTAGCGACTGTCGGAGGGTTCTCTGTGCGGTGAATACTGTTCTGATGTTGTAACTTCTGGTTATTCGCTTGATGTCTTCACTCAGTCCTGCGTCCTTCGCTCAGTCCTGGTGAAAGAGGCAATCCACATCCAGCGAACACCAAGGGAGCGACTACTCAACCGAGACAAGGGCTGGCAAATCCCAGAACCCTGGAATACAACGCTCATGATGACGTCATCAGGAAGAGAAGCATGTAACCAGGAGCAGAGCATAGAGAGAGAAGATCAAGACCCAGCAGCCATGGAGATGGACTCTTGAATGTTTACAACTAGAATTTCTAGACTCTTGGCAGTAGCTATTTAAGTAGATGTGGTACTTGTATTTTTCATTGTATGCCCTGAGGAAGACTAGCACAGCCTAGTCGAAACGTTGGCATTATATATATTTCGATATATAGTTGCCACTGGATGGATAAGTGTGAACATGAATAATCAGCCCACTTGGTTTTGAAAGAATTGTGTGAGACTGGATTAACTAGCCCCCATAGTCTTCAGACTTTTGTGATAATATCCTTGAAAAATATTTCAAGGGATGTACATCATAATATACCTCATGCATAATCTGAACAGGATTCTTCAGTCACATCTCTAGTACACAACCATACAAGGGCCTGGGGACTCAGGAGCACTGTATTGTCCCTGGTGGATGTTTTAGTGGTTGAAGGTCATGTCCATATTATCTGGCTTGCCTAGCCTGAAGGCTGGTGTTAGGCTTTCTAACCATTTCAAACTGTACTTAATATATTATGTGTACAACTGTTATGCCAGACATTCTACCAAGCCCTCAGACTTGCTATAGTTGCAGTAAGGCACATATACATTTACTCAGTCTATAATGAGGTAGAAGCTGTATGGGGACAAGTCTGTCCCATCAATATTTTCTGTTAGAAGTACTGGGGCAAGCGTGAGTGAGCCCCACGTAGACGTGAGTACGCGAGCTGTGTCTGTCTGTCTGAAAATCTGTATAATATCTGTTTGTACATCTTACCGTAAATACACTCTCCTGAAAGTTTGTGCCATCGGTGAATTCAATGATCACATCAGCGAACCTGTATCGAAGTTGTAGATGAGTTAGAATCTTGTTCTCAAAGTGGCTCTCGAAGAACTCCGCAACCAACGGAGGAGAAACTGAGATGTAGGAGAGAATAGCCTCGTTCCCAGTCCCGCACCCAGCTTTTCGTCGCTTGCAGTACGGTAAAGCGGGAAAGCCTCCCGCTTTACCATACTGCAGGCGACGAAAAGCTGGGCGTGGGACTGGGAACTAGACTAGGAGAGAACACGAGAGAGGATGCCGCGCCGCTGAAATCGCACAGCAAAGTCAAAAGAGACAGAGACTGAGCAAGCGTATAACGTGAGATGGAGTCGGTGAAGAGACTCAGTTTGTAACCTTCCTAGATTCATTTCATTACAGGTTGTCCTAGTCTTTGCTATACCTACTTGATAGAGGTAAGCTACCATTAAGTTAGTCCTACAATAAATACTACATAGGACTGTTCCATCTCTAGCTGAGTAATGAATTGCCCAACGTATAAAGATATTATAAATCTTGGTATAAGTATGCGGTTAGAAGTGTCCTGAGAAATCAAGATAAGATGAGGCGTGCAAAGCTGGCTGATGCACTTTCAAGGGATAAATCTGGAGACTTCTGGAAGGAGGTGAAGAGGTGCAGTGGAAGCAAGCATCGATCTGTTGATGGTGCCTGTGGTGATGGTAACCTGGTTGAGCTTTGGGCGACCAAATTCAAAGATTTGCTTACTTCCTCTGAGTGTAATTCCTCTGATAAGCTGGCGCAGGTTTTAGCGGAGCTTGACATCTCCTCTGAGGATTTACTGTCTCTCTCCATCCCTGTTGCCTCTGTTTTGACTGCTGTGAAAAGGTTGAAGCATGGGAAGTCAGAGGGTGGGTCATTGACGTCTGACCACCTGATTTTTGCTCCCTATTCTCTTGCGGAAGTTCTTGCCCCGATCTTCACCTGCCTGATACAGCATGGGCACATGCCGCCGGTGTTTAGAGATGCGGTCATCCTCCCGATCCCAAAGGGGGGGAAGGATCTCTCTCAATCTGCCAACTACAGAGGGATTGCCCTTGCCTCTGGTTTTAGTAAGCTCATGGAGTATTGTATCCTGGATGTCTGTGGCGAGTGTCTTCTCACATCTCACCAGCAGTTTGGGTTCAAACCTGGGCTATCTACAACATTGTACACTGGTGTCCTTAAGGCAACGGTCGCTCGGTACTTTCAGGGTGGTTCATGTGTATAAGGGTGCCTGGTGGATGCCTCTAAGGCGTTTGATTTGATTGATCATTCACTCTTGCTGGAGAGATTGCTTAAAAGGGATGTGCCTACTTGTGTTGTTCAATTCTTGCTTGCCTGGTATCAGTCTCAGCGGTTAAGGGTGAGTGGAATGGGGAGCAATCTGGCTTTTTTTCTGTCTCTCGGGGAGTCCGTCGGTGGGGTACTCTCTCTTTTGCTATTTGTATTGACCGTTTGCTTCAGGAATTGGCTGAGTCTGGGGCTGGCTGTTACTGGGACAATCTGTTTGGTGGCGCCCTTGCTTATGCGGATGATGTTACACTACTGGCACCCAGTCCATCAGCTCTTAGGAGCTTTGTGAGCAGCTAAATTGCTCACTAGTTATTGTATGTCAGTTTATGGTTGTGCATTGTGGTCCCTTAATTCTCGTGTAATTAAACAACCCTAAGTCTTAATAAGTGTTTGCGTCGCATTTGGTCTCTCCCTTTTTATTGTCACAGAAATATTCTTCATTGTGTATCAGGTTGTGTCAGTGTGTTTAATATCTGCTTTCAGCGGTTCTGTAAGTTGTTTCAGTCTGCCTGTACTAATAGGTATGTTCTTGTTCGTACAGTTTTTCTTTCTGCTATATAGTTTGTCATAATTTCGTTGGTTATAACATTTGATGTTGATGAACTGGAATTTATTGTATCTAAGTTAACTACTTCTTGGGTTGTTTATGTTCTTAATTGTACTCCTTTTCTGTGGGTGTAAAATAGTGGCTTTTATTGACAGACATTTGATCACTAGTATGTGAGTATGCATCAGTACCCACTCAACATGTAGCTATGAGCTACAACTTACTTGCCCCACAATGCACTGCATTCCCCTGGTTACATGGAAATCAATCTTCATGCATCTAACTTGATAGTTTCTTGGTCAACTATACTAGACTTTTGGCCACGTTTGTGTCACAATGGATGGGGTTAATTAAGAAGGAGTAATGGCTACATCTCTCAACTGGTTGGGAATTCTTATGGTGACAGGTTTAACCCCTAATGCCGGAATGAGATATGAAACAGCAAAGTATTTGGAGACAATAGCCTCTTTTCTGAAAAACTGCCGTATTGTGAAGAAGGCATCATACAGCTGTTTGTTAGTAGGCCCCGGGTCCTCTGTCCCTAGCCCTGTGATCTTAATCCCAGTTCCTAGTTCCTGGTCCCCAGTCCCACGTCCTTAGTCCCCCAGTTCCTAGTTCCTGGTCCCCAGTCCCACATCCTTAGTCCCCCAGTTCCTAGTTCCTGGTCCCCAGTCCCACATCCTTAGTCCCCCAGTTCCTAGTTCCTGGTCCCCAGTCCCACATCCTTAGTCCCCCAGTTCCTAGTTCCTGGTCCCCAGTCCCACATCCTTAGTCCCCCAGTTCCTAGTTCCTGGTCCCCAGTCCCACGTCCTTAGTCCCCCAGTTCCTAGTTCCTGGTCCCCAGTCCCACGTCCTTAGTCCCCCAGTTCCTGCATCCTTGATCTACAGTACACTATTATAGCCTCACATTAAAATTGAGTTTGCTAACTCCCTTATAGACTTGGGATTTTCAGATTGTGTTGGTCTCTTTGATTTGGAAATGTGCATGTGTCACAGTTTCTATTGATTCTGCTCCTTCATCAGCTTACGTGGCACTGAAGTCATGGACCCATCAGTGGAAAGGGAAGACGTGATCTTTGGACATACTCAGTACGTATACAATGATTATACATGTACTGACATTTATAATATATCTACACTCACCACAGTTGGCATACAAACCCGAGTAGCTACTACCCAGATGATAGAAACTTGCAATTATTGAGTTGTGAAGTTTATTGTCGTAGCATTTCACTCACTACGGTGAAACAAGTGAATACGGGATCAAAGCATTTTGTGCTGTACTGCTGCAGTAGCACCTCAACAACCATTGAAAGCATTCCAGTGGTTTGACAAAAGTAGCTGGTTGCTGAGGTATCAAGCTGTTGTTTGTAGCAGTAAACCACCATGGGACTGATGGAGCTGTATTCCATGCATTCACCCATCCAGTGGAATTCGAATGGAAAGAGGTGAAGATGGAATACGAAAGCTGTCACAAGTGGTTAAGGAAGTTGCTGGTCGATGTACAGTGAAGTTGTGATATAGTATTGCATACACAAACATAATATCATAAACAGTTGGCACAATTTTGTATCACGCTATATAATTATGTCGTTGAATCAGATAAACGTGTTGTAGCTGCATGCGTACACATTAATGTCATTAGCCACATTTGTTATTATAGGATGCATGTGCCATGGAACAATTATTGCCTTGTTGAAATGTTGATGAATTGGCAGTATGCTAATAATAGTTTCTGCGTGATATTTTCCATCAAGCTACTGGTCATCACTGACCTACAATTGCTGAACTTTTACGTGATGAATCAACACTTGTTCTTCACACTTAGTGCATACAGCAACAGACACAGAGAGGACTTGCACATGCAAGACATTAAACTTCTGGCAGTGATCAAATCCTAACGGATGGCTGTCTGTCCAACTCTGCATGTGCGTTCTCAAATGCTCTGTGTCAATTTGTGGAGGTGTCCTGCTAGCGAGATCCCCATCTTCGTCAGCTGCATGGGTGCTGTTGATCCCATTCCTCTGGAAAATTGGGATGTAGCGTTCCATCTTGATAGCCCTGAACCAGTCGTCCACCGACTGGAAGTCCAGAGGGTTCCTTGCTTGTACGTTGGTCATCGTGCTGTTCCTCTTCTGGCGAGGCTTTGGTTTGGGACTGGAGATGAAGAGAGGGTGATGTGGGGAGTGGGAGAAAATTTTTTTTTACTGGCTGCTGACATGCAATTCAGAAACTAGAAGGTAGTCATGTGACTGAACTGAACATATATAAGAATGTAGTCACATGACCCAACTGTTAAATGAAAACACTGTAATATTGTCACATGATCGAACTGGCCAATCGTGTTCACGTCTTACCTGTCTGTCATGTTCCTCTCCAGCAGAATGTCCAGCATCTTGATCGACCACCTGTTCAAATGAAGGTCGTCGTGTGTGGTCCTCGTTCCAGCAGTCCTGCATCGCACGGTAGCTATACTAACTCAGGACAATCATGCATGTGGGAGGAGAGAGGGAGGATGGGAGGAATGTATATATATAATGTGCTATTAAACTAGAACGTGTGGAGAGAGACTGTATCCAATCATGGCATAGCTAATTGGATATACTTGAAGGTGACATCCAACCTCAGAGTCACGCTTGTCAAGTACCTGGATTCCTGGTAGAGAAGTCATGGAGAGACTAATTAATTCAAACCAATTGCAAATTGGCCTTGATCAGCCAACTCAGTGCTTGGTCATAACACTCATCACCTCAGGCTCTAGGTCACAAACTGGTGAACTTGGGTTAGCTACATCTAATTGAGGAGCTGTCCAGCAGACAGCTTGGTGCGCATGTGTGTGTACATACATAATGTTATTGTACTCGTTCCACTTCCAATGCTCGTCTTTGCTTGGCTGTCATTGTGTCATCCTTGTTGTGTAACTAGCTCCAAACCTCCTCATTCCTCTGTAACGTTATTTGAAGCTTATTCTACTACTAACACACAACTAATAATAATTGATTATTGTTGAATGCTTAGTGTTTCCTCCTTCCATATATGGATTAGCAGTGGTGGCTGCCAGGGCAGTGTAGAGTGGAGTGTATAGTGTTTCCTGCTTATTAATGGATCAGTAATGGCTGCCAGGGCATGCAGGGTTGCTGCTGCAGTGTGGAGTCTGAGGTGAGTGTCCTGATTGAAGATGTGTCAAGGGAGAACTGCCAGAGAGACTGTGTATACTAAACCTATACACAGTCAGGGCATGTTTGGCATATGGGGTGTGGTGTGTTCATCATAATATCTGCTTGGCAAAGTGTACGTGTCACACACCAGTTTGCATAGTAACATTTTGACATCAGGATGATCATGACTATCTAAGATGCAGACTAGACACCGTGCATAGTTGCAGCAAGGGGTAGGATGTGTATCTTGCTGGTGCATGGTCTCTGCTGAACGCTGTCATACATGTGTACATACAGACAACTTACTGTGCATATGGGTGAGGTGGGTTGGCATGCCAACAAGAAGCTTTTGTCTTCAAGTTCTGTTTATCCTTTCAAGGAGTACTTTCTTTGAAACAAGTTGTTTTCAAGGCAAATGACACATATTAATGTTTGTGAGTCTCAAGATCACATGCCAACATTGAAACCCTAGCTAGCTAGCTAACTACCCTCATTCCAGACTCCAGCTTTTGCTGTAACGAAGGCATACTGCTCTTCTGCATCCGTGTATTATTGTCAACGCAAACAGAAAGAACGGGGTAAGCCTGGGAACGAGGCTAATTAGCATATACACAGGTCACTGTGTAGCATTGTGGTCCACTTTCAAGCCTTACATGCACACACAGCCAACAGTGAAACCCTACTAACGTTTCCTAATTGGGAGACTCCAGGTGTTGTCATGTATGTATACATAGTTTGACTCTTCCCAGGTCACTATGCAACATAGCTCTCTCTCTTCCTTGACGGATCCTTGCAGCAGCTGCTGTTGTCGATCATACAGTGATCTTGGAATGTAGTGCCAGCAAAGGTACTACACTAATACGTAGTAGCTTCGTCTAGTATCCTAGTCAGGGGAATTCACCTGGTTATAATTGCTACATTGAAAGTTGTGACAGAGTATGTTACTGGTGTATGAATATGCATACAGCTATTTTTGCAAATGTATAGCTAATCTCGTTCCCAGCCCGTTTATCCAGCGCGTGTATCACTTCCAATATAATGCACGGAAATACTACAAGCGATCCGTGCTGGGGTTCTAGCGATGTTATTTCTCTCCTCGAAGATGGCGAAGGGTCGGGCAACACTGGTTCGAGGTAAGTAGGAGTATGGTTGTAATAAAATCGACCTTATCTTGGTCGAAGACGGCGAGCATAAAGGGAATTTATTATAGCACTTTAGTGTGCTCATGTTGCCAGACCTTTTTGAAAGGTCAAATGTGATGTTCAGGGGTAAATCTTCTTCCTAGGGGCTGGAACACGGGTGTTAGTGCTATTAGCAGTTAGCTATGGGTCTACTGAACTGGCGGGATAAGTTCTAACTCACGTCTGTTAAGGCCTGGGACCTTGCTTGGCTGCGCACGCATCTCGTAGTAACCACAATAAAATTATTCATAGACCGTAATAGAATTATTTACAAGTAGGCGTTGGCCAAACGTTGTGATAGTCACGCGCATAGTTGCATGGCAAATCAGTACAGCACAATTTGCAGCGCTTTTGCTGGATCTGTACAAGTCGGACGGAGTGAAGCAAAGACCGCTATTGGCAGTATTGCTATGAAAGTCCACTACTGTGCTGTTGTTCGCGTGCACAGTTTAGCTGATGCGATTGCGTGCACGTGTTTTCCAGTACATGTCACATGATGAGTACTCCTCCCACGCCCAATTGCAGAGAATGGCCGCACAGATCTACAAGTTTGGAGTCGATGTGTTAGGCGGCAACTTAAACCCGGGTTGTAAGGACTCTAGTGTGGCCCATCGTATGTCTACCGACTAGATAAAGCTGTTCACCCTAGCGATTGTTGATTGAACGTTCTTCGAGTGATCTAGAGGTAGGTTTATCTGAGTAGTGTTGCCCTGCTTGCATGTTGAATAGCTATACCTCTCTACCTATACCAGCTATCAACTATCGCTAGGCCTAAAATGTAGTGGGCTTTCAGCTCTCTATGACACGAAGAAATCACGGAGGTTCATGGGGTTTTAAGTTGCCGCTTTTTAGCATTTGTAGTTGCCTAGCGGGTTTGCTAACGAAGCCATATTGCAGGACAGATTGCTTGGGCGTGGCCGAAAATGACGTCATTGGACTGGAAAGGGGTGGGGCTAACCCAAAAGTGACATTCATT
This sequence comes from Axinella damicornis, assembly GCA_963931865.1. Lineage (NCBI taxonomy): Eukaryota > Metazoa > Porifera > Demospongiae > Axinellida > Axinellidae > Axinella > Axinella damicornis. The sequence continues at coordinate 12,566,443 of OZ007514.1, read as the reverse complement.
TTCAATGTATGATTCCACTGGAGCACAATAACTTTGCAAACACAACACAAAAATGTGTCTGATCTAGCTGGTCCCATCCTTAATATTACTGAGAAGTTTGTGGATGAAGGTTAATAGAAACGGCACCAGCTTGTATAACCCTGATCCAGATGATCTCTCAGTGCAGAGGATTAAACATGCACATATTGATACACACAACAACAGAAGTTTTAATTCATGATCGCCATCTTCACCGAATTCATGTTCTATAACCTCATCTAGCTCTTCACCATCTCTCATCCAGTCTTTCTGGCAGAATATCATCGTCTTCTGCTGGTCCGGTGCTCCTGTATTATATCGTCTACATGACATTGTACTTCAAGATGGCCAGAGTCTGTCACTCTCACATGGAAGGTGAACCCCAACGGTACAAATAATGCTGTGGCATCCAGGTCCTCCGTGTCTGCCATGCATTTTATAGCCACAACTAATGGCTGCACATCCTGTCTTGCATCTGCAACCACTTAGCCACTTAGAACCAATTATTGTACCTATCAGGCTATGCTTTCTACATGTAGGTTCACTGGTACCTCCCGTACCACTGACAAATCGGCCTTCTTCTCAGTTCTGTCCATATATACTCGGGTCAAGCTGTGGATTCATGTGACAATTGCAACTAACCCTCTGTATAGTGTCAATATGCAGCGTTTTGTAATGATCAGTACACACAACCCAATTGGGAATGCTATGCCCTACCCTGGCTCTGCATCAAATGCTATAACCCTCTTATTGAGCATCTCCTGGAGCCTGTGTGCTGCGGTTTTGCTGTACACTGGATGTTCGCGCAACTCTTAATATTGCATTTGGTACTAGCCTTGATTGGCTTTGGTATCCCATTGTGAAGAGTTGGGTTCGATATATAATATATACATTTCTCCCAAGCTGTTTTGCACATAGTGTCCTAATGCATTCAGTGTTGGTCAGCATGTACCCTTCCCTCTGTTTCTCTTTCACTGCTATAGGATGTGTGTACCTTGGATTACTCTTCTTACAGAGCAGTGAGCAGAAGCTGCACTGGTCAGGTTGAACTTTGGACGCTGTTAGCTGAACCAGAATAATATCTGCTGACTCTGTTTGCTGTCACTTTATACTTTCATCTCGAAGTGTGAAGTGCTCTGTACCATCTGCTGACTCAGTAACAGACTTCAGAGCCTCTATGTAGAGTTCTCTGTCATGCAGTTACTATGATAATGCCGACTATATACATTTTCTCATTCCCGCATGTATTAAATCATGCGGACTGTTTATACCATTTGCATTGCTGGAACATGGAAACTGATGTAAACCCTAACTATAGCATTCATACTTCTTGAACAAAATACCTGCAATAGCTGTCCAGGAGTTGGTTAATGCAAATGGCACCAATTTTTGTGAAGATGGTGCTCATTTTCACTCAAATCCATTTGTCAGGTCATATCTCTCGTTCTGAGTAAGCTACAAACTTTGCACATCCATTGGTGCGTAGAACTGCTGTAGCTGAGCTTGCATACCAAAAATTATCAAAATCACTACACCACATCCGAAGTTATAATGCGGTCACTTCATTACTTCAGATTTAGATATACCGCATACTTCCGGAAATGTTCCGCGTTACGCATACGTGCCGTTGTATACAGGCGTGAATGGTGGCGATTGGACTGTACAGAACGTGTATACGGTGGCGATTGGAGAACGTGTGACGCTGTTGCGCCATAGGGGGGCGCAGGGGCTGCGATCGATACAGCTCTGAGGTACGCCACACAAATCCTTGTACTTGTTTAACTTGTACGTATTTCCCCTAGGCCTTCAGAAAAAGATTAGCGCTAACAAGGGCTAGCAAATTATGTTGTTGTCTATATTGACATATTGCTAACTATGCATCTACGTTGACTAGCACTGCACTGGGGAGGGTCTGCGTCCGCGGCTGCTGAGTGTGAAGGTAGACGTCTGTGAAGTACGTGGGTATGAAGCACGGATCAGCCTGCTCTCTTTCTGTTGGAGATTGATCCTCTCCCCTGACCCGAGACAGTTGCAAGCTGCTGGGTGTCGCTGGAATGTTGGTGGCATCAAATTTTACTGCATTGGTCAGTGACATGATTGGAAAATTCCTCGGTGCGATGGAAACATGTCTGTAATGACCAGACGTTCTTTTCCCTCCTGCTAAGTACAGTATTGTTAAATGTTATCACTCCTATTTGGGGTGTGCGGTGCTGCACTGGTCTGAGTCTCTAGTGCTCAAATCCCACTATATAAAGCCCTTGGTTTTTCTGTTGAAGGGTGGTTTCGCCTTAAAAGGAATTTGCCCCTTGCCTGTCACAAGTTTGAGAAACTTATGGAAACTCAAACGAGTTCAGTGATGATGTCATCACCATCCCCCCTTAATTGAGCCCAGGACCTGCATGAAACTTTGTGACCTCCAGCATTGGGGATGCGACATTCCTGGGTTATCAAATCAATGAACTGTTTACCCAGCGATTGATGACTAATAGTCTTGTGAGCTGAACAATACTATGATCGAAGTGCAAGGACATCCTCTTTTGAGATGTTTGTAATTGGGCATTAACTACTAGCTGCCCACACGCATGCCTAAAATTGTTTCACACACACCATCCCACATGCAAGCATAACCAGAGAGCAGCCCACATGCAGGGAGCAGCCATAGATAATATACCAACTGTATATTATCTATGGAGCAGCCCACATGCAAACATAACCAGGGAGCAGCAGCTGAAGCAAGCAAAGCTGCTTGTAACATAACGCCATATTTCCTTCCTGGCACGGTATGGTTATATAGCCTCGTTCCCAGGCCGCGTGGGAGGGCCAGGTATCCACTGCTCGCGCCAGCGCCGCTATTTCCAGTATATTTCCGTAAAATTGTAAGGTTTACGTTGTCATTCCAGGTGGATCATATCCGGACCGAATATTCAAGGTCTAATCCACGTACACGCTCAAGTCAAAAAGTTGCTGCAAAGCAAATCCGTCGTTCAGAAGGGCGACCCAAGTATTCCGCTGCTCTCTTCGGTGATGTAGGATTGTGTGAAGATTGGCGTTCTCGTCTGTGTAAGTTACTTCTCATGTCTGCCGTGTCTGTTGACAGTGGCGACGGTTTACCTGCCGTTCCTGCGTAGCGGCGAAGTCAAGACAGTCAAACCGAAACTCAGGGCACTTATGAAGCAGGTTCCTGACAGCGTGGCAAGTTTCCAGACACCATACACGCACAGAAAGCGCTTTCTCACTTGTTTCTTTTCGATGATACGGAAGTGAATCGGACAGTGTAGCTAGTTATGCCAGAACTATGCGCTGTAATAATCCTTGACCTAGGTTGGTTGCTTGGGTTGCATTTCTGCACGTTTCACACTGATTGATCCTCTGGTGCTGCAGCTGTGCACAAACCTAGCCTCGTTCCCAGGCCTCCACGCCCAGCTTTTGTTGCTTGCAGTATTTCGTACTGCAAGCGACAAAAGCTGGGCGTGGAGGCTTGGGAACGAGGCTCACACAAACCCATACAGTACAACATTTAGTAGTCTCATGCCCAGCCGGAAACACCTACGGAAAATCCGTCTGCTAACTTTGGTTGGTTTTCTTGATGCTTGTTTAACCCTTTAAGCCCCACGTCATTTAGACCCTATGCACTTGTAGGGCTTCTCATCAGTCCAAAAAGAGACCAAAAAGGCTTCAGAGGGCCTAGGGACGACTTTGAGGGACGAACTCAAAAATGTCGTGGGCGTTTTTTGATTTTAATGAGATTCATCGACCCAAGAATTTTTTATTCTAATGATATTCATAGACCCCACCCAGGGCCTCAAGAAAACCTGCAAATTGGTGGTGTAAGGTGTGTCATCATTCAGATCTGGCCCAAGTTTTGGGAAATGCAGGGCGCAAATCCGGCTGACATCCACCATTGACCTCCGATTGCTGGGCTTTTGGGGGTCATGAATATCATTAACGGTATTGCCAGAGGGGTCTCTCCATGTGTGTGGGCCCCACCAAGTTTGGCCGCAAAGGAGCGAATGCTGTGGGAGAGGAGTACCTACGAAAGTGGTGTGCGCTGAATGCATGAAAACGTGTTGTCTTGGTGGGAAGAATTCGGTGGTTAAAGGGTTAACACCTTCATGGAGGAATTTGAATGTGCCAATAGAAACGCTGCGTTGCCAATTTTGAAGGCAGTGCTTCCTCTGGCCTGAGACTACAAGTACTGCACACAATGGCGCCCTAGCAACTGTTGCTAGATGCAAGTGATGTAAAAGGCCTCAATTAACACCCTCATTACATTCCATGCTATGCTGCTATGCCGAGGAAAACTGACCAAAGTTACCAGACAGATTTTCCATAAGTATTTCCGGCTGGGCACAAGACTAAACATTTAGTGGATACAAAGAGCAGTGACAGTGACAATGTACCCCATCACATGATGTTGTTATTGGCTACAACTCATCATACTATTATTGAACTTAAGTTACGACTTACGAGCAAAAGGAATGATAAATGTATTCATAATTGTGTTACTTGATAGGGGATAATTATGCTAAAACTGCTACTGAGGCAACTTTGCACACTTGTGGGGCCTTACCAGACATGGTTGGTTTGGGTCATAATTGTTAAAACAAGCAACTGCTTGTCAGTTTCTAAGCTTAGTGCAGTATCCACATCTCCTTGAAGGCATTTTATTGCATGTTACCTAGCCTTGTTCCCAGGCCCGAGACGGCGAGGAGAAAAGGGCCAGGTTTCCACTGTTTGCGCATGCGCTAAAGAGCGGTGGAATTCCACTGGCACCATGGTAAGCGAGTGGCGTGTTACAACAGCTCTCAGTCGTGCTCTATATGCCCTCAGGTGGCAAGGCGCTCCTGAATTGAGCTAGAACAGTGACCTGCGATTGAAAGATTTGATGTTTTCGTGTGGCTACCGTCGCACCGACCGGGTGGAGTCAGTATGCTACCAGACTCTTCCGTTTGTTTTGAATAACAAATGTCAGGTAAGTCTGTTGCTGGTGGCAGTGCAATTGTGGCTGTGCCGCCCCTCATCTTGCGGATGGAGGACCAGTGTAGTAAAATAAATAGTGTCACACGCTCGACCATGTGACTACTAAGACGTCATTTGCACCCTCCCCTTATAAATACGTGTTACGGTTACAGATAATTAGCACATGTGCAAACAGTGGAAACCAGGCCCTTTTCTCCTCCCTCTCTCGGGCCTGGGAACGAGGCTACATGATACCCTACAAGTTCAAAGGATTAGTTGTGCCAATATCTGGCATATCCAATGGCACAGCTATGACATCACTACATCACAAAGCAACATCCAGTCAGGTGCATGCAGTAATAGCATGCATAACGCGTGCTGCATGCCAGATATTGGCACTGCGGCTGACATAAGCCCTCGGGCCTGCGGTCCTCGGGCTTTACGTCACAGCAGTGCCAATATCTGGCATACAGCCCTTGCTGCCATGCTATAACTAATATGTATTGTTAACAAACTGACTGGTATTCATGCAGCCTGTCAGTGTGTGGGACCTGAAGATGAGGAAGAGGTTGGTCCTACTCCAAGCCCTGGCTATTCTGATGGCCGTGTTCCAGTATGGCGTGAGGGCAGCAGGACAGGAGGAGGGAAGATACTCACCCAGGAGTCTAAGCACCATTTTCTACCCCTATCTATTGACAGCCAGGTATGCACAGAACTGTATACCGTCTTCACAACTGCATGGCAAGATTACCCCATTTATGCATGATCCATTATAAAGTATACAGCCATTGAAAATGAAGTATTCTGTGCCTATAATCTCTCTAGGATACCTTCTGGCATTGATGAGTGGCTGGCAGCAACAGGTCATACTGTGAATCGTGCTCATATTCGTGGACATCGAAAAGGAGTCAGGAAAAGGCATGACAGAATGCCTCTTTGGATGGTGCTCCCCCAAATACTCATCGGAATCTTTGATACTTATGGAACAAGAAAGGTCAGTTTCTTTTACACCATACCTCAGTAGAATGGAATATCCTGCTATAGCTGCAGTGATTTTTATACTTCTGTGATACAAGTGTCTAGGCCATGCATTATTCACTCGTATAACGAGAGGGGTCTGTATAACCCTATAGGACCTCATAGGAGCATACTGCAATAAATAATAAATCCATTATAGTTTATGTGTTTAACCAGGTAGTGTCGCGTGGCCAGACCCCAGGATCTCTGGACACGCCAGTTTGTTGCTCAGGAATTTAAGTAGCCCAGCAATTATGTAAGCAACAGTGATAGTCAATGTAACCTTGCTGCATTCACGATTTCGATGTCTACTGTACTCCAATTAACTCTTGACTCAAGACACTTCTCGCACAGTTCACTTCTCGCGCAGTTTGCTTCTCGCGCCCAGTAATCACATACTTCAAGTAGCATGTGACTGAATACTGTGCTGTGATTGCTACATAGCCTCGTTCCCAGGCCGTCTGCCGCTTCGAGTCGCATACGTGACTTTTGAACCCCCGTCAGATCAGCGGCAGAAGGCCTGGTACTACTCCTACGTCATTTACAAGCAAGGTGGACACGGTTATGAAGCAGCTCGACTACACTTGTACTACAGTGATGACGTAGTTGAAAGGTGCCGACAACAGTTTATATAGCGTAACCCACTAATTGGAAGTTATACCCCTCGTATAACTACCTACCCGTCATATAACTACCATACACCCTTGTCAGCACATTTTAGTGTACACAGAAGCCACTTCAGTATACTCAGCAAGTGCACTTAGAAGCCACTGTAGTACAAGCCAGTTGTACTACCAGCTGCTGTGGTTTATCAGGAACACACTCGGCTGTTATTCAATTAGAAGCCTCGGCTGTATGGCACGCCGTCAGTAACAAAATTAGATAAACAGGGAAGCTGACATGATGTTTATTTGCCGACGTGTTACGTTTATTTGCTGACGTCGTGCCTTATTTGCCGACGTCGTGCCTTATTTGCCGACGTAGAAATCTTATTTGCCGACGTTGACGTCTTATTTGCCGGCGTTAAAAATCTTATTTGCTGACATAGCCGCTTCCTATTTGCCGACGCAGGCTTCTTATCTGCCGAGTATACTTCTTATTTGCCAACGTAAAATTTCTATTTGCCGACGTGGCTTCTTCTGCAGTACCGTGAAGTACGCAAACAAGAGATCGGCGTCGGCAGATAAGAAGTCTACGTCGGCATATAAGAAGTCAACGTCAGCAAATAAGAAGTCAACGTCCGCAGATAAGAAGTCTACGTCGAAGCGGCTACGTCAGCAAATAAACGTTCACGACGGCAAATAAGAGTTCCACGCCAGCAAATAAATGTTGCACGTCGGCAAATAAGATTTCTACGTCGGCAAATAAATGTTGCACGTCGGCAAATAAATATTATGTCAGCTTCCCAGTTTACCTATTTTGTTACGGACGGCGTGCCATACGGCTGCGCCTCGGCCTCTAATTGAATAACAGCCTCGTGTATTCCTGATAAACCACAGCAGCTGGTAGTATAACTAAAACATATGCTCTTCCAGTTTATATTGCTACCACGAAGACAGCAACTTGATGCCAACTGAGCGCTAACTGCAATACAGCATGCACTAACGTTTGACTACTCAGGCGTACCAAGTGCTTGGTAAGTTACTGTAGAGGTATGCGATTGTAGTTACCTAGGCTACTATAACCATACAACAAAGAGATCCACCTCCAGCGGTCCACCACGGTAGCGTAAAAGCCAACAATAACTCGCTAGGAAACCTGCCGTTAGCCCGTGAACTTCTGGCACGTTGCCATTTTGCATGAAACCATGTCCACCTACGTCATAACCATGTCCACCTTGCTTGTAAATAACGTAGGAGTGGTACCAGGCCTTCTGCAGGGCCGTAGCCGCCGGTATGTTTGGTCAACCTGACCATTTTGTGGTAGCTACCTTTAACAAAAACGTAGCGACAATGACAATTATTGCGCATACGTGGCGTGCACGGCAGACCACCCCGCGTTTTTTGTTTACGCTTGGTGATCGATCGCGATACGAAGTTGGCTGCGAATAGCTTGAAACCGTCTTCCTGATGACTTAAGCCCATCATCCCAAGAACTTTGAGTTTCCCAAGCGAACTTTTGGTAAGTCGAAACCTGTACTGTGCTCCGCGCAGAGCCATGACGAACACATGAGCCATGAGTCTGCATGCAACGTGTCACTGTAGCCATAGCTATATATCCATGCTCTAGCTAGCAAGCACTGTGCCCACAGCTGCAGATCTATATAGCTAGACCCCGGTCGCCACATTCGTACCCAAGAATTGCACCAGAAACCACCTCAGAAGGCCAGAAATCCCAAAAATTTCCTGGGGGGTACCCCCAGACTTCCCTACAGCAGCGCGCGCATTTCTTCCCACCGCCGGTAATTAAGCCAACACTGCTCTTCAACCTGACCACTTCACATCTTGCGGCTACGGCCCTGTTCTGCCAGCTTATCTGACAAGGGTTCAAAGGTCATGTATGCGACTAAAAACGAAGCGACAGACAGCCTGGGAACGAGGCTAATTGCTACATACTTCATGGTGTAGGGTGGCAAGCTGCTCTGTGGCCGTATCCCATGGTACGGAATGGGGTCTGGCCACATAGCAACCAAGATGAGTAGTATACATGTAGGCCATGTAGTGTTTCATAATATGTTACTCTGTTGCTGCCAGCAGGCAAGAACTATTTGCTTTCACTGCGCTGATAAACTCTACCGCTACCAACTGACCTTGAAAGCAGTGGTGTTCACTATAATACTGATGGAGTGCATCACCTTGGTGAATGAAATGCTGCTGATGATATCTGGTGATATTCAACCCAACCCAGGGCCTGGTGAGTGCTTAGATCATACTGTTAGCCCTAAACTCTCACCCATCATTACCTCTTCTCATGTATACAATTCTTAGGAAGCATGCCAGATTTATGTCACTACATGTCACAATTTTGCAGTTATGTGTCAATGTATGAATTCTATATGGGGCACATAGACAGAGGATGCATGACAACCTAATGAAGGCACTGTACGCAGTGGCGTAGCCAAGGGCGTGCCTGGGCGGGCACGTGCCCGGCCAATCCTATATTGTTCTTCGCTAGTCTCGTGGTCTGGGCACGAGACTAGTTCTTCGCATGCGCAATGGGAAGCTACACATGCACAGTGAACACAGACAGCGTAAGCCTATCTTACGTATTCATAGTCCTGATTATGCATAGTAAGTCAATATTCATGAATCTAAAACCCATAATCAGTTTTGTAGAGCAAACTCAGCGCTATCAATAAGGCATCGGAAGTGGATCAGAGCCCGAGCTACATCATAGGCACTGTCGACAGACGTGCTGTCGATAGATGGGCCTTCACCAGAACATCTCTCTGCAGCATCGATCCTCATACATCTGGAACGCGCAGTGCAAAGCACGAAGGTGCCACGAGAGCCCATCCTGATAACTGAAAAATGAAGGCGAAAAAATTTTTCCGCGCTTTGCGCGGACTGATCAGCACTACACACCTCTATGCACTGCCTTCGGCAGCGTGCATATCAGCCCCTATATATAGTGCCCGCCCAATTCTACATTCCTGGCTACGCCACTGACTGTACGTGGTCACTGAAGCCTGTTCCAAAATTGATATACTGGGAAATTTTTGCGGCCATTAATTTTGGCGAAATTGCCTGAAATGGCTCGGTATAAAATTTGACGATTGACAGAAAAAGTATGACATAACTATGCACTCCGCGAGCGCGACGTGACTGGTACTTATTAAACTTAACTTCTGACACGAGATCGAGAAACCCCGGCCCACCCCAGGACAAAGATGTACGAAATGGAGAGCAGTGTCGTTGCCATCACGTTTTCAGTGGCATCTGGAGACCCACAATTGGCGAACAGCTATCCGGGAGGTCATCAGGTCAGCACTGTCCAGGATGTGTACGCTGTGGCAGTATGACACAGGCACACTGTGATCTTGATAATAATTTTCAGCAGCCTGTACGCTTGAATTCGGTGCACCTCTGTGAAGTAGTAGGCACTTCTCCGTAGACCTTGCTCTATCTATGGTTGGGTCTTGCAGTGGTCTTGCCTCACCGCGCGCGCCGACAGTCGATCTGGCCGGTCATTTAATTTGGCGATTTTTTAATTTGGCGACTGACTTCCGAATCACCAAATCACCAAATTAAAAGGGTCGCCAAAATTTCCCAGTATACGGTATGCCTGCATGTGTTGAAGTAACTACAATGGCCCTGAACAGGACTAAGGACAGTGAATCGACATGAAAGATGTGTATATTATAAGCTGCAGCACCCAGTTGTTCCATCCCCCGTTACAGCACCCAATACAGGCACACATGAGGACTGCTTTGACACTGATGCATGTATACAATGAGTGGTCAAGAGATTAGCCATTGAACCTGCTCATTAGGCAGGTGGTCAGTGCCTAGCATAGGCAACTGCCCCCCCACCAGAGAACGTGACTTGCTTACTAACTTTCCACAGCTCTGATACTATGGCTATGTTGACAGCAAGTACAGACTAGGCGCCAGTGGCTTTCAAATCCCTAATAATGCACACTGTCACATGAGCAGCCAGCTGTTGCATGTGCATGCATGTGCTGTGCCGTCCAGGTGCTAGGCCATAGACGTCTGAGAATCGATGGAGATGGTTTCCAGTTCCAGTAACTCAGCAAGTGACGGTGATAATGATGAGCCTCTTCCCAAGAAGCTCTGTCAGTCCACAGGGGGACTGAATATACTCCCAGCCCTGAAGAAATCTATTCAGAAAAGGAGGAGGTCTGATTAGAGACAATTCCGAAATGTATAATGAAGAAATTAAATATTAAACATGGGTGTGCTTCTCTATACTTAAATGACCAAAACTTTCAGGGGGAGAATGCCCCCAGACCTCCCTAGAATGAAGGCCTACTGAGTAGGCTGACTATAGACTTGCCACGTTTGGTAAACTGTTTCTGTGTTTGAAGTCAACAATCAAGTCATTACAGCTGCATGTATACAGTTGCACACTTTAAGGATGAATTATTTTTCACTGGAGGTCTCTTTTAGCCTATAGATGCACTAAACGTACCATATTCCAGTTCTGTCTGGCCCATGCAGCAATCTTCTACACATTCTGCTACACTACACCCACCCATCAAGGGGCATTCAATAGTCATGGCTCTTGATCGACCATCGCCCGGGAAAAAAGCTTCACTGCCAGAAATTGAGCCCCTACAAGGCGAGAGGACTGTTTCTCAGCCCATTTGTGCAAAGGAGGAGAGAAGTGGCCCAGTGGCTCCAACCAAGAGCTTTTCAAGGCCAAGCCCAGACATGGCCATGCTGTCTGCACCCTTCAGGTGCACCCAGCCACCTCCTCCTATCCCGCCCTTTCTACTCACACAGAACCTATCTCCAAAGGACATTGCCGGAAGTGTGACGTCACTGATGAAAATCTCATGCTGGATATATCCGGCTACATCCACGAGAGTGTCCGGACTGTCCGGACTAAATAAGACAACAAACAAAAATGAAGTAGTTGCCCTTCCTCATGAATGCAGTAGCACTTTTGCCAGACAGTGGCCGACATTTCAACCAAATTCCTGGAATGGGGTTGCACTTGTGTCGGACAGTGTCCGGCACTTGCACCAAATTCCTGGAATGGGGTTGCACTTGTACCGGAAAGTGTCCAGCACTTTCACTGAATTCCTGGATCAGGGTTGCACTTGTGCCAGACACTATCTGACACTTGCACTGAATTCTTGGAATGGGGTTGAACTTGTGCTGGACAGTACTTGTACTGAATTTCTGGAATGGGGTTGCACTAGTTACCCTGAATTTCTGGAATGGGGTTGCACTTGTGACACTGAATTCCTGGAATGGGGTTGCCGGACAGTGTGCAGCGCTTTCACTGAATTCCTGGATCAGGGTTGCACTTGTGCCAGACACTATCTGACACTTGCACTGAATTCTTGGAATGGGGTTGAACTTGTGCTGGACAGTGTCCAGCACTTGTACTGAATTTCTGGAATGGGGTTGCACTTGTGACACTGAATTCCTGGAATGGGGTTGCCGGACAGTGTGCAGCGCTTTCACTGAATTCCTGGATCAGGGTTGCACTTGTGCCAGACACTATCTGACACTTGCACTGAATTCTTGGAATGGGGTTGAACTTGTGCTGGACAGTGTCCAGCACTTGTACTGAATTTCTGGAATGGGGTTGCACTTGTGACACTGAATTCCTGGAATGGGGTTGCCGGACAGTGTGCAGTGCTTTCACTGAATTCCTGGATCAGGGTTGCACTTGTGCCAGACACTATCTGACACTTGCACTGAATTCTTGGAATGGGGTTGAACTTGTGCTGGACAGTGTCCAGCACTTGTACTGAATTCCTGGAATGGGGTTGCACTTGTGACACCGAATTCCTGGAATGGGGTTGCCGGACAGTGTGCAGCACTTTCACTGAATTCCTGGAATGGGGTTGCCGGACAGTGTGCAGCGCTTTCACTGAATTCCTGGAATGGAGTTGCACTTGTACCGCACAGTGTCGTAACATTTTGTTGGACAGTGTCAGCACATCCATTGAATTTTGGAATGGGTATGACGTTTGCCAGGCAGAGTCTGGCACTATTGCATAATTTTTGTTAACTGGTATCACCTTTTGGGCCTATTACACTGATTTCTGTAGTCATCAAAGCTCTTCAATTGATGTAAATTCCTCACAGCAATCCTGTTGAAAGGTACTTAAAGATAGCAACAGAAACTAGCTAGTGATCAGCATCAACATCGCTTCACGGATACTTTTGCCATGAAGTGGTAGCTCGCACCTGTCATCAATAGGTAAAGTGACGTATGCAGTACGCAAGTGGAATCGTAGCATCTGTTGAACAGTTTTCAGCACTTCAATTGAAATTCTGGAATGAGCTAGGATTTTGTCCAGCACTTTGTTGGTCACCACTTTCATTAAGTGATGTTTTGTACTTAAGACTCTTTTACTGTTTTATGCATTGATGATGGTAGTTGTATAGCTACCGAAACGTCTTGTTTTTGAATCAGATATTTTGACTAGTGAAACTAAACAAGCCTCGAATGTCTACTCCAGTCTGGAAGTTATAATGCTGCGTGTTTTGCATAGAATAGCTTGTGGCTGTCAATGGGGTTCTTCGGTTACCCTGTTAGCTTGATGCTGTCTGTACTACAATACTAGTGACATGCAGGGCATAATAGGGGTGAGCCTGAGCGAGTGTGTATTAATTGAAATTGATCACCCAAACAGTGGAGTTGAATGGTCGATTTGCCTATGTGCACGATATCGACCACGAGCTTGCTCCTGGTGTGTCTCTCTCTCAGGAGTGGCTCATTATGCCTCCTTGCTTCAGCTCTGTCTCTTATTAGGTCATCAACACGAGCATCTCTCTGAGGAGTGGTCTCTCTACGCCTCCTTGCTTGTAATCTTTCACGTTCTGTAAACAGCAAAAATGAAATCTCTGTCAGTGTGACAAGCTTAAAACGTAAGTACTACAACGCTGTAACTTAAAAATGAAGCACTAATTATACACTAACACTCACCCTGTTGTCGACGAGCTGCATCGCTTTCTCTGTGCCTGGAAAGCCTTGTTTCTCTCTGATCAGGCATTTCACTATCTTTACGCTCTCTGTAGCGTTCTCTTTAACGTTGAAGCCGTTTTTGTCTTCTGTCTTCTGCACTATCCATGCCGGTGAACGTTTTCTTTTATTCACAATTATATGTGGCATTTCAATTTTAATGTCGCAGTTCGAGTAATTTGCTCAATAATTTTCAATTTTTCGCAGTCAGTTAGAGTATTTTGAATGCTATACGGAAAGCTGACCACCGTATATACAATAATTTAATCACTTACAACGCTACTGTGGGGCTCGCTCAGCCTCGCCCTAAGCCTCATCCCAAGCCCCGCCCAGCTTTTGTCACTTGCAGTACGGTTGCACCGGTATGAGTCTAAAAGTCATTATATTACTTTGTTGAGGTTAGGTGAGTGAAGATATGTGGTTGACTTTGCATACTACTAGCCTCATCTAACCTTGCAGTTTGTAGATAAGAAGTACTTTCACTTTCAGCTGGCAGCATCAAAATTGAAGCAGTTGCAAATGTTACTGTCAGTAATTTTTCTCATTTCTCATTCACCCCTCTTGTTTAGACATGGCCTTGTAGTATGAACACATTATGTGCTGGTTGTTTGTTGAGCAAGGTGTATCACCAGATCCATGTATGGCAATGGGGTCTCCTGTATTAACAGTATGTGGTGGCCAATTATTTTTAAGGACAACAGAGAGCATTGTCAACCTTTCTCATTACGGCATTCCCTGCATGGTTTATGCATCAGCCAAGCAGGCTCACAGAGCCATCCCTGGATGAGTATCATTGGTCCATATAAGGAATGGCAATGTGGCTATACCTAGCTGTATACAGTATGTGCATTGTGTGTCACAGCTCAGATACATACGGGACAAATGTTTGTGACCTTATACCATAGTCACATCCCATACTCATACACAGTGCATGTATGAGTCCCAGTGCATACAACAGCAACTGACCTCCCTGCATGAACACGGACGAAGAAACTTTGTCAGGATCATAATTATTATGATTATATTCATTCCTGGTATAAAAGAAATACCGTAGTTAAATATTTCATTCAACTGTAGCACTAGCCAAAGAATTTATTATGCCAAACGTTTCGGTTGCCATACGGCAGCCTTCTTCAGTGGCAACTGACATGATGAACTAGTACAGCAAACCAAGGTAGGAAACAACCGGAAAGAGATACAGAAAAAAGGCGGGACAATAATTGTCAGGTGTTCTGCCCACGCGCTGCATGGCGGACAGGTGCGTGTGACCATGGCTGTACACAGGCTAGTTGTCGATAGGCTTGTGGTAGTTGGCCTTGATCTCTGTTGATGGTGTGGGCTTGCTGCTGAATATGCCAGGCTTCTAGGACGCATCGTTGCTTCAGATGTGGGATGACTTTCACATCATCCCAGCTGATGGTATGTCCTGTGTTAGCTGCATGTTCAGCCACTGCCGAGTTCCAAACATGTCCACTGGTTAGGGCGTACTTGTGCTCATACAGCCGATGTTGGATTGTCCTGCCTGTCCGTCCCACGTATGTTGCAGGGCAATCGGAGCAGGAAACTTGGTACTAGACAACGCCTGCCTGTGATTCTTGCGGAGTTCGATCTTTCACGTGGACTAGGATGTTTCCGAGTGTCTGATGGGGCTTGAAGCAAGTCCCTATGTTGAGGGGGTCAGGATTCTCCTGATAGATTCTGAGACATTCCGTATGTAGGGGATGGTGACGTTGGCACTTAGTGGGGAAGGGGGGCCCTGCTCTGGTCCACGGACAGGACGCCTTTGGTCATGACACCTTGAGACAACCTGATGTGGATACCCATTCAGAACCAGTGACTCAGTCACATGGAGTTGTTCCTGGGTCTTGTCTGGCACAAACGTGCAGTGTGTGTCAGCTCTGGAGAGCAGAGTCTTGACGACTGCCAGTTTGTGGGCCAGAGGGTGGTGGGAGTCAAAATCGAGGTATCTGTCCATGTGGGTCCTCTTCCTGTACACTGTGGTGGACAGGGTACCATCAGGGTGGTGTGTGACCTGAGTGTCCAGAAAGGGCAACTTTAATTTCTTCCTTCTCCACTTCATATCGATGGATGGCTCCATGGAGTTACAGTGCTCGTGGAAAGCAGCTAGTTGGTTAAGTCTCAGGGCTGTGCAGGTGTCGTCAACGTACCTCTTCCAGAATGGTGGTGTTGATGGAAACGATGTCAAGGCTCTCTCCTCCACGTCTTCCATCGCAAGGTTGGCAACCGTGACTGAGACCGGAGACCCCATAGCAGTTCCAAAGGTCTGTTGATAGAAGTTCCCTCGATATGCCAGGTATGTGGCACTCAGGCAGAACCTGAGAAGAGTCAGGATCTGGTCTGGTGACAGCAGTGTCCGACCTTCAAGGGACTCGTCAGATTGTAGACGGACACCGGCCACTTGGCACACCGTTTGGCATAATAAATTCTTTGGCTAGTGCTGCAGTTGAAGTGAAATATTTATGGATATACCTAGCCACACAGGCCTCTACAAACAAAAGAAATGTAGTGCCATGTAAAGTAATCAACTAAACCTCACAGCTCGCAGGAAAGGCCTATGAAGATTTGACTACATTGTCGTGATCACTGACCTGAACATACAATAATTGTGCTGAAGCTCACCCTGGCGACGGAATTAGGATTGCTTTTGTCTTCCACTGTCTTTCCGTTTGGCACCTTAGCTACTAGCATAATGTGTGTGTTAATTGAAACGAAATGCAAGTACGAGTCCAGTCTAGTTGTGGATGCAATCAGAGTCCGCTGAGGCATCCATGAGGTGAGAGGAAGGCCCGAGGCTTCGTCCTAAAAGGTGAGTCTACCCTACCGGTTGCACTTACTGGGAGTATACAGTTGCCAGTTGTTCAAGTATTTGCTGTGTGTTAATCGGAGCAAGCCCGTCGTTATTCTGCTCTGTATCGATCCCAAGGTGAGACTAAGACCTGGGCCATGATTCACCGGCTACTAACACTGTGGTTTCCACTCGATTGAAGACCAGACTTATTTCATCCTCTGCTGCTCTTGATATTTATTCAATCGCTTGCTCAGATTGTACCCCACATGAATTGAGTGTGTAACATCTTTATTTGTTCCTTGTAAATGTCATTGACTGAAGAAAACAGTCTAAGTTTGGCAAAACCTAAAAAAAACCTGGCTAGGGACTTGCAATATCAACTCAGACCTTTATTTTTGTTGAATTTTGTCAACTTGATTGTTGTAGCTCAATATTCAGACAGTGTTCATACCCCATGGTAGTATTCTTAAGGAGCCTTGTTAGCCTCTGGTTTGTTCCCAGGAGTATTGGGAGCTGGTTTTGTGACGAAGTGTATACTGTGTGCTACTAACAGATATAGTCCTGACAGGTGGTTGTTGTACTGTGCAGATGTGCCAACTCTTCAAGTCGTGCTGGAGGAACTTGGACCCAACTTCACTGACTGGTATCCACTCGGCGTGTTTCTTGACTTGAAGATACAAGACCTTGAAGCAATCAGAGTAAATGAGCGAGAAGTGAACATGCAGTTCATCTCCATGGTAAACTGCTGGCTACGAACAAAACCCGAAGTGTCATGGTCTGATCTTTGCAGGGCGCTGGGAAAGTTAGGTAAGCATACGCTTGAGGAATGTATATCTTGCAAGTACTGCAAACGCATTTGCCCACACAAAGCAGAAAAAGCATCTACATTACAACTCCCGACCAAACAGCTGGCCACTGCTGAGGAGATAGTAACGGTAAGTGCAAAGCTGGTGGAAAGAGAAGAGTTCAATGTCACTTTTCCCGCTGACACAGAATCCATCAGTGATGATGACGAATGGGATCTTCCGAGTGAATTTGCGGACATGCTTGCCAAAGTAACTCAACTTCTCAATAAATCAGCTGATGTTGACAATCTAAAAATGTATTTGAAATTCCTTTCTCACCCTCGAACACACCAGCGCTACATTAATATCAAAATCTATGAGCAATGCAACACTCCTGGAGAAATTCTGGAAGCACTCTATCCACAGTACATCAACTTTACACACACTCACCTCCTGAGAAGAATTGTGAACAAATGTGGGGATGATCAATCAAAATCTCTTGTAAAATGTTATGAAGAGAACTTCCCTCGTAAGAAACCTCTCAAACGAATGCGTGAACCACTTTCCGATGAAGATATTGAAGCATGCCCTGGAACCAAGAGGATCAACGTTGTATACGGTGCAGATGCTAATGTTGACAACACCACTATGATGGATGTTGAAAGAGTCCAGCAAACCATTGAAAGGAACACGGGAATTGATCGTATAGTGATCGTCTTTGCCAAGCAGACCCCGGGTAGTGTTATATTCACTTTCCTGATCCCAGAAACTGTGGTCAATGTCTTCAGTGATCTGGATGAAGATGGACATAGGGACCTAGCTGATCATGGCATCCTCAGAATTGAATTGAACAATCAAGTTATTGACCTACAACCGTCCCAGCCGGTGACCAAGACTGATATATCAACTTACACCACTTCTGGAATGAAACGAGTCCCCATAACTCAGGATTCTGCTCAGGCAGTCTACTGGAACTCAGAATTCCAGACTCTCACATTGCAAGTAGGAACATCACTTTCAGAATCTGTGGAAACTAGTAAGTTGAAGGAGTTCCTACTGAGTTTCAACCACATTTTATATCCTGAGTCTCATTACGTTGACTCCAGCCTCCTGAAACATTCTAAATCAATCTCTGAAGTGTTCACAGCTTTGAATCCACAGGTCATGAACTTTCTGAACTGGGGAATTCTTCAGAAAGTTGTCAGTGCATTTGACAGTAAACTAATGCCTGCAGTCCAGGCATACACAGCTAGGTTTCCCCCCCACACTCGATTGTTTACTCTCCCAGATCCTCTTTCCGAACAACAAATTTTGGAATTCAGTGGAGTTAAGAAGCTGCGAGTAACTGTTGATGGCGGGAATGAATGGACATTGGGTGACATGCAGCAGCTGAGAGAAGCAGTGGAGAAGGCTGCAGGCATTGACCAGGACTTCATCACCTATGCCTACTGGGAAGGAGGGTTCAACACACATCAGTTCACATTTCTGATTCCAGTGAGTATCAGTGAGATCTTCAATGAGCTCTGTGAGGAAGACCTGACCATCTTGTCTGATGTCGGTGTCCGAAGTTTAGAGCTTGACTATGAAATGGTTGCAGATGATATTCAGGAGCTGGTCAATGAACTTCCACAGACTGTCGTACCTGTGAGTGAAGAAGACAGAGCTCGGACCAAGAATTTTGGACTTGAACACTTTATTCCTGAAGAGGATATGGAACGGATGAGTGAAGCAGAGTTGAGCCACTTGACAGACCTCATTACAGGCACTGCTGAAGGTAGGCTCCAAGAAACATGTTCCAATGATTCCTTGAAGAAGTTAGCCAAGAAGATGGGAAGCTGGAAAGATTTGGCTCCGTACCTTGGAATCAGTGAATGGGATCTGGAAGATCTTGAAGAAACTTATCCAGGAAATGAATGTGAGCAGAAATACCTAGCTCTTCAGCACTGGAAGAAGTTTGACAAGAAAACTGCTACGTATGAGAGGCTTGTTGAGTGCTTGCTGACACACGGACATGTTGATGATGCCAAAGAACTGCTATTGAATGTACAATCTCCATCAGGTTGGTAAAAATATTGTTGCATACCAGAAAGTATATTATGAATAACACGCGGTGAAGAAAATAATTTTGCTACTCAGATAAATATTAATGTCAGGGTTGATTATGATTATATGATGAGGTTTCTGTAATTGCAGGTGTAATGCCCTTGGTACGAAGTTTACTGATAGGAAGATGCGTACAAGAAACACAAGCAGACAATGGAGACGATGGTGCTCCTCACTGTAAGGTTATGGAGTTCACGCGTAGCCTCGGAGTCGTGCAGGACACAGACAAGCTTCTCCAAAACCTGGACTACACTTGTCATCATGAGATGGCGGAACAATATCCCTCCAATACCAAGACAGTTACCGTAAAGTCATTCCTGAATGATGTATCAGAAAGGAAGAACAGATATTTTCTCATCAAAGGTCCCCCAGCCTCTGGCAAGACACACCTAATGGAAAAAGTGAGCGCCTACTGGGCCAAGCAGTACGCACTCCGTAACTTTGCTCTGTTGCTAAATATAAACATCCGGGAATATCCTAAATGCGAAACTTTATGTGGTTTGATTAGGCAACTTTTTGTACAGTTGCCATCGACCAATGAAATTTGTCGTTGGATTGAAGAGAAAGAAGGGGACAAAGTGCTCTTTATTCTGGAAGGATTCAACTTTCGCACTATGATTAGCACAGAAGGATTTTGCTATAAGCTGTTGTCAGGCTCTGTGCTAAAAAAGGCAGCTGTAGTTATTACCACCAGCAGCTCACAGTACACACGACCACTGGATTGCAGTAGAAACTGTAATCATTATGAGATCCTTGGACTGAACAGTTCACAGATTGCAAGGCAGATTACACAACACTTAACCCCAGATGATGCCAGCGAGTTCCTATTCTACCTTGCTGATAATCCGAACATTGGAATTCTGTCCATTTTCCCCATTTACTTGAGCATGATTTTGGATCTGCTTTTGAGCCATCCAAACGCAAAACTTCCAACTACTTGGACGGAACTGCTATCACTATTTGTGGCTAACCAGCTCAGCATTTCATCTCAGTCACAGCCACTGCAGGATACTCTGTTGGAAACTGTCAGAGTAGCTGTTGCAAAGGATGACTTCCTTGCTATCGTTAGACCATTCGTAGTTGAATCTGCCCAGTACATTCCTTTTCATGACCAGAAGGACCACTACTTTCCAATGCCAGTCATGAGGTTCTTTCTTCATTCACTCCTGGCATGCACTGCTACAACTAAGCTTTATCGTGCAAAGCGAAACACTTCTATTTATTTCTATCAATTTTTGGCTGGACATGGAACCGATGTGCTTTATGCTAAACAGCGTTTAAAGATACACTACGAAGACAGTATCTTGAGACTATCAAACTGTCTCTATGAAGCTGGAGAAGCCTCCCCAGAGGAGGTGGAACTGCTCTCCTCCATGACAGCAGAAGTCAGTGACACAGCTGTGACAACTGGTGACATTCACAGCATCCTCCACTGTTTGAAGTTCACACAGGATCCTCACAGGTTGTCTCTTTCTAACTGTGTTCTGGGAACTCTAGCATTGAAGTTGATTTCTAGACACCTGGCAGCCTGTCTTGTGACTGATGACAACAGACTTACTGAACTGAGGTATGCGTCTAGTGTATATCTATATCTTAAGTTTGGGCCTGTCCTTGTTCCCTAACCACCTCCTGTTTTCATCGTATGAGTACGTACTGTTCTATATTTTTCATAGGTTGACAAGCTGTAAGGTATCTGAAGAAGGAACCTATTTGCTTGGCATATCTCTCAGAGTTTCTCACTCACTGAAAACTCTCAAGTAAGTGCTACACTGTTCTGTGCACTATTGCCTAATTGGTACTAATCTTGGTGCATTGGTTACACATTGTGTGTGATGCACTCACTCCTTTACAGTCTTGATGGCAATGGAATAACTGACAAAGGAGCTGGCATGCTGGCAGATGCTCTGAAGGTGAACCAGTCACTCCAGAAATTACGGTCAGTTGCTGAATCCTCCATTAAAATTCTATATACGTAGTTGCCATTCATTCCGTATAATCATGTTACAGTCTTGATAGTAATGGCATAACAGCCAGGGGAGCTGGCAGGCTGGCAGATGCTCTGAAGGTGAACCAGTCACTGCAGAATTTGAGATCAGTTGCTGAATCCTCATTAACTTCATTATCACTTTTGAATCAATTGAAGAACATGGTATACACCAAGTACATAGGGTTTATATTTCAGGGGCGGAGATATAGGGGGGGCAGGGGGGCTTGAGCCCCCCCCCCCCCACTTTCAAAAGCAGGGGGGCTGAGCCCCCCCAAAACAACAGACTGGACGGTACTATCCCACGAAATCTAGCACTAACTTATAGCTATGTCACCTCGTTTCTTGGGGGCTGGCGTCTCTAACTTGCCGTGCAAAAGCACGAAGGTGCCACGAGAGCCCATCCTGATAACTGAAAAATGAAGGCGAAAAATTCATTATCACTTTTGAATCGATTGAAGAACATGGTATACACCAAGTACATAAGGTTTATAATTTCATCTCTTTGTGGTCTTGATGGCAATAGCATGCCATATGGGATATAGGCACTTGCACCTAATAACTAGTGACTATGGTATGCCATTCATTCCAGGCAGCACATGTCACTGTACATGTAGTTAATAGTATATTTTGATCTAATTTTACAGTCTTGCTGGTAATAACATAACAGACAAAGGAGCTGACATGCTGGCAGATGCTCTGAAGGTGAACCAGTCGCTGCAGAATTTGAGGTCTGTTTCTGAATCTTCCATTCTATAGCTGATGTACTGTAGTCACTCATTATTAGGCACAGCTCACTTATAGGTGCATATTTGCTGTTAGGCGAAGGTTCGACTATTCAAGGAATGTCATTCAAAATTAACTGCACCTCACTTATAGGCACATATTTCCTTCCCGTGGAGATATAGGCACTTGCACCCAATAACTAGTGACTATGGTATGCCGTTCATTCCAGGCAGCACATGTCACTGTACATGTAGTTAATAGTATATTTTGATCTAATTTTACAGTCTTGATGGTAACAGCATAAAAAGAGCTGGCATGCTGGCAGATGCTCTGAAGGTGAACCAGTCACTGCAGAATTTGTACATTCCAAGTGTGACGTGCCACTGTGACTATAGCTGCAGGCTGTGTTCTGCCTGATCACAGTCGTTAATAGTATTACATACAGTTTAATACAACTCCTTATTGAAGCTCAGAGAAATTAGCTATATACCTTGCAAATGTCTTGCAATATGCAAATAATCTTACTTCAGTTTCTGAAGAGACGTGTTCAACTTCAGAGCAGTTGCAAGTGCACCAGCTCCAACATCAGTCACATTTGTAGCAGCAGATGGTTGCAATAGATGGTTGTGAATAAGAGGGCATACGATATGGAAAACTGGGTTTTGCAGTAGTAAAGCTTAAGAACTCAATATCAGACAACGCAGTAGCATTCTCTATTTGGGATGGCCAAGGAAAGTTCGAATTTACCATAGTGATGTACTAGCTGGATAATGGCCAAAGAAGCTACAAAACCCCAAACCAAGCCTGTAGATAGAAACTTAGCAGTTCACCAAATACTCACAAACCTACCTTTCAGTGCATGGGAGTCAAGAAACAAGTCGCTGTAAAGTTTGATTTCGTCATCTTCTTCTTTCTCATAGTCAAGCATAGCTCACCAACGAAAGCAGCTACTATATGCACAAAACCACATATTGCTTTCACCGTAGTTCTCACCATGACCTCTGTTAACGTTGTCTGCAAACTGGCAAGAGCAGCAGTTTTGGCTAGCTACGATTTTGTGCGTTGCTAGCACAATGCCACTTTGAGACAACAACAGGTCAAAGATTAAGCTCTGGCAATTGCACATGTACAGTGCACATGTAAACACGTGACTGTTGACTTCTTACCCACTCCTCGTCATCTGGTGGCTCACTACTGCTACGAGGAATGCTACGTGAATTATTGCACGAGAGGCGTGCATGATCGAGAGGCTAATACAGCACAATGCAAAGCTGAACGCAATAATTTATGTATTATATGTTAACTGGTTTGTAGCGTGGCTAATGACGTCAAAAGCATCCTGTTGCCTGGCAATATGATGTCAAAAGCACATAATATGGCTACAATGTCGTAGCCTCGATATACTAGGACTACCATGTCATAAACACGTAGTTTCCTTATAGAGCAAGGGTGCTGATGATCTCCAGATGGTGATGGTTCAGTGATGGTAAACATTTATTATATATGGTTTAGCTACATTTTGGTTGAGTCGGTTTGTTCAAGCCAGCGATGGCTTCGCCGACTACCTATGCAGAACAGGTAATCGAACCGTTGTCTAAGAAGTGAAAACTTCCGCTTTTACTCCCAAAACAAGTAGCAGTCACTGTGGGAGGTTGGAAATATATCGCGATCTGCTCTCCAGTGAAGAAGAGATACATAATGAGGCCGCAAAGGGTATAGTGCCAGCAAATGCAAAGCAATGGGCTCTGTGCCGATTCAACGCCTGGGTCGTGGAATGACTCCCTTAAAAACAAGCGGCAGCCACTGTGTGAGATTCGACCGGAGATATATCACGATTTGCCTCTCCTGTGAAGAGATTTACAATGAGGCCGCAAAGGTTGTAGTATATGTATACATGTATACTATAGTTAATGTACCGTTACGAGTATACTACATGAATTATTGTGCGAGGGGCATAGTCAAGAGGCTAATACAGCAAGAGGTGAAGCTGAGTGCTGCATTAGCATGCGGAAACCAGCGCAATTATCTACATAGTATACGAGTAACTGGTTTGTAGTGTGGCTACCAGTATGGCTTTTAAAGCATCCTGTTGCCTGGCAATATGATGTGAAAAGCATTATGAGCGTATTTTGAATTTTGAATGCTGGCTACATGGAGTATCAAGTTGGTTGAGGTAGTTGTATCTCTGATTTAGCTTTTGCTTTCACTCAACACAAGCGGTGCGGTAGGTTGGAAATACATTGTGATTTGCTTCTTCAGCTTACAATGAGGCCGCAAAGGGTGTAGTGACAAAGCAGTGACACTGCTAGTAGTTCATGAGAAGAGGACTACTACTGTGGCACCTGGAGCACCTGGAGAAGCAGTGCAGAAATGATCCAGCAGTTTTCAGGAGTGCAGAATTGCATCTTCAAAATAGTCTTTGTGTGGTTTTGTATGGTTTCATCTTCAACTTTCACAGCTGCATGGTTGTGGTGTTTTGGTACTGTCTATACTGCAGTAACTGTTTCAATTATTTCTGGTTACCAGTAGGGCTTTTATAGCACTGCCATTCCTGTTGCCGGGTATGGAAATTATGTCACTGTCGGTGCCTTTGATTCACCCACGTACTAAGTTTTATTCTATAGAATACTTGACAATTTGATGGGTAAGGTATAAAAACAAAATAAGAACCGAACCTTAGAGAATTGATTCTTGGACTTTGACGGTAGTTCGCAAACAATTTATTTTTGGCAACGTTTCGATCACCGTCTTGTTTGCGAACTACTGTCAAAGTCCAAGAATCAATTCTATAGAATATTGCGGAGCACGGTAACATGACGCTAAAGGATTGTATACTACCAAGTTGTTATATGGCATTCATTCCAAGGGGAACATGTCACTGTAGTTGTAATTAGCAGTATATTTCAATCTCAATTTACAGTCTTAATGGTAATCGCATAACAGACAGTGGAGCTGGCATGCTGGCAGATGCTCTGAAGGTGAACCAGTCACTGCAGCATTTGAGGTTGGTTGTAGGGTCCTCTGTCATGTAATTATATGCTGTACAGCAATAGAACCATCAATTAAGGTTACGATGTACAATTCGATAAACGTTTTTGCTGGTAACTTTGCCGCTTTATATCTCAGGAACTATAACAGATATCAATCCGAAACAAGTTGCATTCCAACATTCCAACACCACATGAAAGAAGTATGAACATCTGGAACAGGAAAGTAAAATGCCTCAAGGCATTTGGACCTAGGCAATTAGACTCACTGTTCAAGCGCTTTTGCGCCAAATTACTGAGAGGCAGAGGGTAGCCCAACCCTCAAAAATCCTCCAGCACTAGTACACAGTACTTGCTAGGTCGTGACGAAGAGATATTCGGCAATCTGCGTCTACTTTTAGTTACATGTACAAAAACTTACCGGTTCAGCCAAGATGAGCATTCTGTAGGCATGCATAGCCTCCGTTTTATGCCCCAATTTCGTGATATCGCTTCGTGCCGCCCTGCAAAATAAATCTGGCTACACGTGCAGCATGTCAAAATTCATGAGAAACAATTTCCCTTCGTTATATTTGGCGCAAGGTTTCAAATACTGTCATTAGTCTGTTGTTAATTGAATTTGTACCGCGTTGTTTTATGTAAACAAACTGACAGCTGCCTCCTAATAGTTCATTGTAACCTTAAATTTGAAGCCTGATGTTATGATTCATAATGCATAATTAAAATGTTGATAGTTGATTTCGAATCAGTATCACAAGAAAGTGAGTACATATACATGAGTATGGAGGCTTGTGCATTGTTTGTGGGGATGAAAACTGAGTCTGCAGTGCTGTGAGTAGCTAGTCTGCATAACAGCATAAACTTTGTTGATCCAACATCCAATGCAGCTTTTGCTGCACTCAGTAAGTCTGTAATAATTTTGCTTTTCAGTCTCAGGTACAGCCTTGTAACTGACGGTGGAGCATACAGGATGGCTGAGATGCTGGAAACAAATACATCCCTACAGATTCTGGAGTAAGTCCATTGACACTTCAGAAATCAAGCAAGCAACTATTTGTTAAAGTATTTATGCATTCCAGTCAGGCAACATTGTGCACGCAAGTCCTCTCACTGAATTTGATAGAAATCTCTCTTTCTCTTTTCATAGTCTTAGGCAGAATCGACGCATTACCAATGGACATATTGCAGTTCCTGTCATGTTGGGAATGAACCGTCTGTTACACTGTAACCAAACTCCAACCAAACTTGAGTAAGATAAGAAATACTCTATCCATCATGGATTACATTCTGCATGGAGAGAAGGATAGCTATATTGTACTAAAGCACATACACTGTATACTGTTAGCAGCAGATCACTACAAGAGAGTTGTAAACTATACTGCAAGTGACACAAGGGAGATCATCAGCTTTGCAGATCCTATTTCCTTGTTCTATGTCATCTTGATTAACTGTTCTGATTGGGGTTACCAGGATTGTGGTAGAAAATAAGTAACGTCAGCACGGTCTACCAGACTAGTTATCCCACAGCACTATGTATACTGGAACCATGCTGCATAAAATGGTCTGGGAAGGAGACTAGATATCAAATTGTCTTGTTTACTTCCATATCAGATTTGTGCTAATGCTGGTGTGCAACACTCTCTCGTGTTTCAGATTACATTACATCAGGCGTGATCGTAGGTACATAGTATCTGCAGTTGCCAAGGTGATGCTAGCCAGTGATTCATTACAGACTTTGAAGTAAGTTTGAATTTTCACATATTACAATTCATAGGCAATATAGGCAGCATCATGCATGCACAGTAGCATGGAGCAATAATAGATGATTTGACTGGCAGTGTAAACAATAACCAATACATGCTTGGTATTGGATTACAGCACCGCCAGATATCCATTTTTTTTTTAAATGTGATGCATGCTTTTGTATCCTCCCTCATTTGTGATTTTACTCCATCACACCAACAAACAGCTTGAGTTCAAATGGTATGTCCGACGTTGAAGCTTGCAACATTTCTGAGATGCTAACTGTGAACACATCTCTGGAAGTCCTAGTGTAGGTTGCTGTCAGATATTTTGTGGAAGTAGTTACCCTCATTGATGTCTGTATTATTCTTGTGCAGTATATCACTGATAACATCTCATTCCACCTCAGTCTCAGTAAGAACAATATTGGTGTTGATGGAATAACTGCAATGGCTGAAGCTTTAGAATGTACAGCTTTGACAACCATAGAGTAAGTATGAGATGATTGCATGTGTAGTTCCATACATAACACCAAATAAGCCGGTTGTTCTTCTGCAGCCTGTGTGGCAATCCTATATCGGATGAAGGAACTGTGGTGATAGCCAAACACATGCAAAGAAATTGGGAAGTGGAAACCCTGCTGTGAGTTCCATTCATTCAGGCTGGCTGTCTTGCACAAAAATTAATCTGTGTTTCATTATGTAGTGAACCCCACATTCACATACTTGTACCATATACCCACCCACCAAGCCAGCTGTACAGGAGCAATACCTTATGCCTCATATTATGCGTTGCTCAAAAAATGAAATGTAATGCAACAATAGAAATTCGGTCAGCCAAACAGCAATGAACTTCGATGCATGATTAGAAAACACCTCGCTAGGTACTCAGGTCAGATGAGTGTAGACAAGGCTATTGCACAGCAGTTGTGTTTGTTCCCGGTTGTCGGACTGTCGCTGCCTTTTCTCCTACACAGGGCGTCCGTATCCTTGGGCACAGAATACATAAGTGAGATGCTTTCTTGTACCTTCACTAATGTCCCAGCCATATCGCAACTGTGCCTTTATACATCAAGTTTGCAGGCAGTGATGTGATGCAGCTTCTACTCCGTTCAACTGTACTGTGTGTTCTTTTGGGCTAGCTGCCGTGTTGCTGTTATAATCACGTTACGCAATAATAGGAAATTAGTCCCCGGAGTGCGACACATTATTGGAAATTAGCGGCTTGAGACTTTGAATATTGACACAGAATTAGAAAGGATGCATAATTAGAGCGCCTATGGTGGCACCACTCAACCATGGCCACTGCCGCTTAGGGTTTCAGGATTCTGATCTTCAACCTTGCCTGATTAGATGCCTTCAAGATTTTCATGAAGGACATCCTGGTATATCATATATCTTGAATGCAGCTTAACTTCCCACATCAAAGCTTACACGATACCATGTATACTGCCTATAGTATGTGGAGGATTCACCATCTCTTTGGGCACAGTAATGGCTTCAGTTCATGAGTATAAGGCAACAGTGCTATGTTGTTGGCATAATTATAGCGATGGTGATGATAATAGAGGTGGTACCGTATATATCTTCTAAAAATTCGGCAGGTTTTTATTAATTATTCATAAGCCTTGCCGAAATAATTGCCGAATAAGACTCGGAGGTTTGCGAGTGTACTTCAGCGCAGGGCTTTCACCCTGAACTGGACGAACTGGTTAACGTGGCACGTACGTCGAACGCGATCAGTCGACTTCCAGGGGCTCGTGTGCATTGGCGACAGCTTGGAGCTTTCACCGCTTGAGGCAGCACCGAACTCACCGATCTCTCTCCTGGCTGGCTCTGGGCTTGTATAAGCCTCTCGGACAGGACGGCAAGCTGCCGAAAATGCATTACAATTAGTATAGGTAATCACATGGGTTTCGAGTGCAATTTGGGAAATAATTGCACGAGCAACAGGCAAAGTAATTGCACGAGCGATAGCGAGTGCAATTTATGACTGTTGTGAGTGCAATTATTCCCAAATGGCACGAGAATACATGTGATTAAATACTAATCATGTACTTCCAGGCATGGCATGGTCGAAAGCAAGCGGCTTGAGCGATTAAAGCCACGCCCCAGCCACAAAAGCGCTCGAAGCGCGAGCGAACTACACGCTACTAGTACCGCTTATCTTATTCGCTCAGAGTACTGACCTGTTCTTCAGTTGTGTAGTGAAGCTTTAGGACGGAAGCGCGGTGTTGCAACTGACACCCCCAGGGTCCCAAAACAGCAGCACAGAGCCTGTGTGCGCATAACCTGAGCCACAAACAGTACGGCTGCAGCGCTACTAGCGCCACCGTTTCTGTGACAACACTTTCGCCACGCCATCATTCGGTTCTCACAGCGTTTCTTCAGCTCAGGTACAGAAAGCTTAAACAACGCGAGCGCTCACACAGTACAGCCATTTTCAACTGTTGCTAATGAAAACGAGGCGTAGCCATGACGCGGACGCTCGTTGCTAGGGCGGAGCTTCACCTGATTGGTTAGCGCGCACCGCGGCCGCTTCGTAACCGTGCAATTTCTGACAGCCCTCGGGCTACAATAACCGTGCAATTTGGAAAAAAATTGCACGCTTTTCTATGGGAGTAAATGTATGGCAACTATAATAAGTATGTGATTAGAGATTAAATTCCGAAATATTTTGGAATTCCCTTGCCGAAATTAGAGACAATTTTTCCCATTTGCGTGAAGGGGTGCCGAATAATTAGGGATGCCGAATTTTTAGAAGATATGCGGTATGGTGGATGATGAAGTAAATTACACAGAGAGCTGGGTTTGGCTGTGAACATTAGCTGCATGCATTTGCATGTTCATGTAGACTACATGCTTACATATGACTTAGAGCCAGATTCAGCTGTACATTCCAAGTGTGACGTGCCACTGTGACTATATATAGTACGTAGCTGCAGGCTGTGTTCTGCCTGATCACAGTCGTTAATAGTAACCATCTATTGTAGGCTTGCTGCTACAAATATGACTGATGTTGGAGCTGGTGCACTTGCAACTGCTCTGAAATTGAACACGTCTCTTCAGGAACTGAAGTAAGATTATTTGCATATTGCAAGACATTTGCATGGTATATAATTTCTGAGCGTCAATAAGGAGTTGTATTAAAATGTTAATCATATAGTGATAACAAGTTTCTATATAAAATGCCTATACCGCGAGAGTGCAATTGTTTGTGTAATCTGCACTGCTTTCAGCCAATCAGCTGCTGATTACACTTTTTTTGTACTGCTACGAGTGCAAAAAGTGTAATCACGAGCTGATTGGTTAATGCCGCAGCGGTTTCTACATGGTTTCTAGGTTCGAACTGAAAAGTAAACAAACGATTATCGAGCGCATATATAAAGGTAACTAAGCGTCATGGCAGAGGGTAGCTACTGGTCAAGTGAATTTTTCTGTCCCACTATTGCTGAGTTTCTTGATGAGAGCGTGTGCAAAAATACCGAAGATGTCGCTGGGGCCAGAGAACTGCCGGGACTTGTACTCAATGGTCGCGATCGCATACCGCTAGCAAGGCGATGCTGCCACACCCACTGCTCCGCCTTCTACGATGTTTACTTGGTCCCAGCAGCGCCCAAGAGTTGCCACGCTGCCTGAAGGATACCGACAGGAGTACCAACAACTGGGCACGTACGGCGGCTTGAGACGGTGGCAAAAAACAGCGTGGCATCACAGTAGCTACCACTGTCTGAGGCTAGTGCTGGTGACAATCAATTGAAGCATGCAGTACGCTACTACACAGCGTCAAGGACCTCGTGCCTACTAATAGGGACTGATAGCTGCATCCGTGTCCTTGCATATACTTTCTGTGTACAGTTATTGCTGTATCAAAGAATCTTTGCTGTGCAACTGAATGAAAAGTCAGTTTCTATAATGATTAATATGTGATAGCATGATTTGGAGTGCAATTTTGGGAATTAATTGCACTCCAAATCATGCTATTACATATACTAACAAGTAATAAAAAACATTTCAAAATGTAACAGGATGTAGGGATACCAGAATGGCAAAAAGTAAGGAAACAAGGTAGGGATGATCGCACAAAACAGTGAAGTATTCAATCCCCCCCCCCCCCCCCCCCTACAGAGATCTTTTTCCATATACGTGTATAATGAAAAAAGATGTGTAGGGGGATTGAATACTTCACTGTTTTGTGCGATCATCCCTACCTTGTTTCCTTACTTTTTGCCATTCTGGTATCCCTACATCCTGTTACATTTTGAAATGTTTTTTATTACTTGTTTATGTCTTCTTTTTTTTAGCAGCAGCGCATGCAATTTGCCATCACAGAGCAGAAGTCAGTGTCCTCACAAGTAGTAGGAGCCCTTGCTTTGGTATATGGACAATATTGACTCCAGTATTCACACTGCCAGCATTGGCTAAAGAATCCGCAGACCCAAGTCAACCCTTTTCTGGATGGATACCAAGGCAGTAATCCCTGTCTGAAGACCATAATATTAGCTAAACCAGATTTATATATTGTTGAGTCTTTAGATAGGCATTCAGCCCTCTCACAGAACACAGTAGGTAGTAAAGTACACGCACAGAGTTAGAATTTACCTCGGTTTTATGAACTACGAAATTATATCAACACAACGGCGCAAGACACTTCTAATTCAGCGATCTTGAGTAATAATTACGTTCGTTGCTAAGTGATCGCACATGCGTACAAACGAGAAAATGGCGTGACTAAAGAAGCCATAGTTATTGAGTAGGCAGCTGCAGCCGCCTGGTGAAAACTTGGAGGTTGCGAAAAAGCGATGGCCAGGTGCACTACTCGGTGTAAAATGCTGCTGTTTCGTGCAAAAACCATTGTGAGGGATTGAGGCGACGTAGAGCTAGCCAGTCTGAAAGAAAGAAGAAGAAGAAGAAGAAGAAGAAAGAAAAACAATTTGCTCGTTTTGCGAGTACCTGGTGTGGTACTTTTGCGACGGTTTTTCACGATGCGAGGAGTCTTGTTGGTCATGAAAACACTCGAAGATGAACGGTATGTGGTTAGAAAGGCTTATAGCTAAGTGTATTGTTTCTGAGATTTGGAGAGATTTTTTTGTATTAGCATATATTGCGTGTACGTCGTATCCCTACATACAGAGTCTATCGACTCTGTGATAAGAGGGCATCCGATATGGAAAAACTAGGTTTTGCAGTAGTAAAGCTTAAGAACTCAATATCGACAACACAGTAGCATTCTCTATTTTGGGATGGCCTAGGAAAGTTCGAATTTACCATAGTGATGTACTAGCTGGATAATGGCCGAAGAAGCTACAAAACCCCAAACCAAGCCTGTAGATAGAAACTTAGCAGTTCACCAAATACTCACAAACCTACCTTTCAGTGCATGGGAGTCAAGAAACAAGTCGCTGTAAAGTTGATTTTGTCATCTTCTTCTTTCTCATAGTCAAGCATAGCTCACCAACGAAAGCAGCTACTATATGCACAAAACCACATATTGCTTTCACCGTAGTTCTCACCATGACCTCTGTTAACGTTGTCTGCAAACTGGCAAGAGCAGCAGTTTTGGCTGGCATACCCGAATCTATGGAACGTGAAACGAAAACGAAACGAAATGAAACGGAATGGAATGGAGTAGCAGTAACGCACATGCGCAAATGCGCATCCAGTACAGCTACAAGCTGTGTGCGAAGCTAGTTAGCTCATAGATGGGATCGTTTGTGTCCGCGGTCTGCGTGCAGCAGTTCCGAGCTTTCACTGTAGGGGCGGGAAGCTCTGAACGAGGCCAGGTGACTAAGTAGGCCTATACCTTGCAGTTTGATAGAAGCAGCCGTACCTCATCACGTCTGTGTAGCTTGATAATAGCTATGTGCACAGTAACACTCTGAAACAAGGCGCGAGACGACCTACACACGGAGGGAATCGCCGCTATTATTAACTATTAGCTCCATGGACAGTAGTCTGGGTAGTGTATTGTCCATGGAGCTGGAGGTACCCAGCCTCGTTCCGAGCCTCGGTCGGCTTTATGCATATTGCCACGCCCACTTCCGCTGTTTCACGACTGACATAGCTAGAGCTCATTCAACAGCAAACACATAATGCAACACAAGCATCATGTCATGTCTGTAACCTATACATGTCATGAGGACCATGCAGTGAATACGCCGAGGCATGGGCACCCCAGACATGACAACATTCTCCCATCACCATCACCCTGGAGCAAACCATCAGATTCCTCTGGCCACTCTTTTTGGTAACATACGTGCAACACATCTAGAGGGAGGGGGCAATCATGACTGTATAGCTGCACAATATCTGCCAAACGTCATCGACATGACAGGCCGGTAGGATGTCCCCAAAGAATACAACACCGATGCACACCCGTTCGAGGTACATGTAGCTAAGTCTTTTGGGCTTGCACAGGTACCACAGAAGTCTTCGAAAATAAGAGCTCTCTCCCAGCTCTCGGTGGCATGTCCCCAAGAAAATCACAGCGCTGCACACTCCTTCGAGGGGCTCTCACCACAGTCTTATCTTCGAAAGTAAGAGCACTCTCTCACTGACACAGCTAGCTGTACTACAGCTAGCTAGCTAGCTACCTGTATACAGATACATGTTTTGCTTTAGCTACTTATTCGTGCACGTGCGTGCTCGGTCCTTATTCCATTCCATTTCGTTTCGTTTCACGTTCCATAGATTCGGGTATGCCGTTTTGGCTAGCTACGATTTTGTGTGTGAAGCCACTTTGAGACAACAACAGGTCAAAGGTTAAGCTCTGGCAATTGCACATGTACAGTCCACATGTAAACACATGACTGTTGACTTCTTACCCAGTCCTCGTCATCTGGTGGCTCACTACTGCTACGAGGAAACTGTTCTTGTCCGGATCAATTGGATTTATTGTGACTGGCTTTGTTTTCTTGGCATAGCTAAGCTATACAGTCCAGAGCATAATTTACTCTGACTGGAACTGACTGGAGTTTTCTGTTCATGATATAGCTATGCAGAAGCTTGTAGCCATTGCAAGCAATGGACTGACATGACTATCATCGAGCTGTCTCATGAGGGGTGATGCCCCAGCTGTCATTGTTGATGACTGGTTTATAAATGTAATTCACGAATCATGGACAGTCTGCCTCTTGCCATATACTACCCTAGATACACGTGTCCATGCAAAAGGTTTGAATTATGCTATTGCAGTGTCCTTCATTCAGTTTTTGTAGTAGTGTGAATATCACGCTTTGAGCAGATGTCCAGTGCATTTACTGGCCTTGTTGCACTCGTGAATTTGTCATTATTTTTTTCAGTCTCAGGCGCAACTTTATAACTGAAGATGGAGCATACATGTTTGCTGAGATGTTGGAGGTGAATACATCCCTACAGATTCTGGAGTAAGTCCATTGATATCTGAGAAATCGAAGCAAGCGGCTGCTTATTAAAGTGACTAAGTATGATCAAGGGCGTATCGAGCCGCCGAAGGCGGCGAGAGGGCATGTAACTCCGCAAACGGCATAATCCAAATCGATTCTATTTTTAGAAATCACGTGCTACATTGTTTATTTCATATCCGCGGCGCGCGCAGCTCTGGCACACTAACCGCGCTAGTCACAGCCACAGTTCCTGAAAATATCCATTCTCTAGTAAGTCAATGAACTGCTATCTAAACTCACTGCTGTTACCCTGTAATACCACTCAGACTGCCTTCTCCTTGCCTCAGTTTCACCAACGAACCGTGTCATTCAGTGGAGACGGTCCCGAGCGAAGCCTACGGCACCTGTGTGAAATGGCTGCCGCATGTAGGACGGACGGGCACGTTGTTTCCAGTCGTCAAAACGTGGATGGCGTCCATTCATCCACTCTACGCGCTCGATCTAGCTAGCTCTGACCTGCTCTGCGATATTCCACGTAATCGGATAATTGCATTAATTCACATATATATATATATATACGGTTACATACCAGCGTCTAAAAATAGTATATCCGGTGGCCGCATTTGGATTTTGCCGTTTGCAGAGTCAATACGAGAGTTGCATGCCCTCTTCCCGTCGATGCGCCCTTGGTATGATGTAATTTCACTCTGTGCACATGCATGCAAGCCTCATTGGATTTATCTATCTTTCTTTTCTAGTCTTAGGGAGAATCCTCGCATTACTGATGGACATATTGCAGTTCCTGTCATGTTGGAAATGAACAGTCTGTTACACTGTAACCAAACTCCAACCAAACTTGAGTAAGATAAGAAATACTCTACCCATCATGGATTACATTCTGCACGCTTCATGCATGGAGAGAAGGGTAGCTATATTTTACTGAAGCTGCACTATATACTGTTAGCAGCAGATCACTACAAGAGAGTTGTAAACTATACTGCAAGTGACACAAGGGAGATTGTCAGTTCACACTTTACGTAATGGCCTCTTGCCGTATAAGTAAATTTTGGGATGTGTGAAGGACTACTACTTCGGCTAGTGCACATGCTGAGTTCGACGCTCCTTCGCCGCCTTCAGCGGCTCATGCGCTCCTGGTTCTAAATAGCTTATGTCATCTGTTCTGATTGGGGTTGCCAGTTGGAAAACAAGGAATGTAGACACAGTCTACCAGCGTAGTTTTCCCACAGTATATACTGGAACTATGCAGTAATGTGCTGGATGAAGTGGTCTGGAAAGAGACTAGATATCTCTTTACTTCCATGTCAGATCTGTGTTTACACTGGTGTGCAACACACTCTTGTGTTTCAGGTTGCGAAACATCAGCTGTGATTGTAGGTACATAGTATCTGCAGTTGCCAAGGTGATGCAAGTCAGTGATTCATTGCAGACTTTGAAGTAAGTTTGAATGTTTAATTATTTTTTACCTTTCTGTTGTCGCAATTCATAGGCAATTTAGGCAGCATCATGCATGCACAGTAGCACAGAGCAGTAATTGACTGGCAGTGTTAATAATAAGGTATCGGTTCACAGCACTTCCAGTTATCTACTACAAATGTGCATGATGTATGCATTTGTATCCCCCCACACTGTGATGAGGTATTTTTACTTCCTGACACCAACAAACAGGTTGAGTTCAAATGGTTTATCCAATGTTGAAGCTTACAACATTTCTGAAATGCTAACCGTGAACAGATCTCTGCAAGTCCTAGTGTAGGTTGCTGTTATTAATTATTTGGAAGTAGTTACTTTCACTGATAACATCTCGTTCCACTTCAGTCTCAGTAAGAACAATATTGGTGTCGATGGAATAACTGCAATGGCTGAAGCTCTACAATGTACAGCTTTGACTACCATAGAGTAAGTATGAAATATTTGCATGTGTTCTATAATGTATTTCAATACAAAGCACCTAGTATAATCCTATTGTTCTTCTGCAGCCTGCGTGGCAATCCTATATCAGATGAAGGAACTGTGGTGATAGCCAAACACTTGCAATTGCAAAGAAATTGGGAAGTGGAAACCCTGCTGTGAGTTCCATTCATCATTGATCATTCAGGCTGTACATGTCTTGCAAAAACAAATCTGAGTTTCACTATGTAGTGAACCCCACATACACCATACACTAAGCCAGCTGCACTGGAGCACATAGCACCACTCAACCATGTAGCCTCATTCCCAGACCTCCAGTTTTTGATCGCTTGCAGTAGGAAGGGGAAGGATTTTTCACGTGATCCGCGGCACGACCATCATATATCGTCACGCCTCATATCAACCAACAGTCAAAGTCATGTAAGAGATCGATCTTGCATTCTGCACTAGCTACGAAGATGGGACAAGCGCCAACTGAGAGCTACATCGAGCATATGAAGCATATCCAGGCTACAAGCCGTGACTCCAATAACAAACATGAAAATGCCCAGCTATATGATGCAATCTTCTCGTGGAGCGAAAAGATGGCACTATTTGGAGTTTCACCGCTTGTATCACACCTATCCTTTAGCGTTTTGCTTTGGATTTGGATATGTTTTACAGGTAAGACCGACCTCTTCTGCCTTTCCCCTTCGTTTTTGCATAGCTACTGCAAGCAATCAAAAACTGGAGGTGTAGAAGGCCTGGGAACGAGGTTACAACCATGGCCACTGACTGACACTTAGGGCAAAACTGTTGGGGTTTCAGGATTCTGATCCTCAACCTTGCCAGATTAGATGCCTTCAAGAACTTCATGAAGGATATATCATATATCTTGAATGCCAGAGGTTACACGATACCATGTATAGTGCCTATAGTATATGGAGGATTGACCATCCGATTGGGCAGCAGTAGACTCACGTTGGACAGTAACAGCTTCAGTTCATGAGTAGCTATAATCAACAGTGCAGAACTGTTGGAATAATGATAGTGATGGTAAGTGATAGTAGAGGTGGTATATAGTTGATGATGAACTAATATACACACAGAGAGCTGTGGACTAATTTGCTGTGAACATTAGGTGCATGTTCATGTAGACTACATATGTACACATGACGTAGAGCCTTATATTCAACTGTAGATGCTGTGTTCTGCCTGATCACAGCCATTGTGACAGTAGCTAACCATCTCTTGCAGGCTTGCTGCTACTAATATGAGAGATGTTGGAGCTACAGCACTTGCAAGTGCTCTGAAGTTGAACACGTCTCTTCAGGAACTGGAGTAAGATTATTTACATACATGTACTGCTATAGTTTCTCTGAGCTCCAGTAATGAATTGCATTTGTATTATATGTTACTTACTATGTGAATAAGAGGGCATCCGATATGAAGAAACTGGATGTTGGGGCACAAGGAAGTACTGTCTGAACACAATGAGTACAGTAGTAAAGCTAAGAACTCTGATATTGAGAATGCAGTAGCATTCTCTATTTGTGGATGGCCAAGAAAATCCATATTGATGTATTAGCAGGATAATGGCCAAAGAAGCCGCTGCAAAATCCCAAACCAAGCATATAGATGGAATGATTCTGCCTAGCAGTTCGCAAAAACACTCCTTAGAGTCTGTGGGAGTCGAGAAACAAGTCACTGAAAATCCGATTTTGTCATCTTTGAGTATAGCTCTCCACAGTTGTTCAGCAAATGTATGCACAAAACGACATCACTTCGCTGTAGTGCTTGCCATGACCTCTGTTAACATTGTCTGCAAACTGGCAAGAGCAGCAGTTGTGACTAGCTACGATTCTGTGCAATGCTAGCACCGTTGACGTCATTTTTTCAGAAACAGAAGGTCAGAGGTTAAGCCCTAGCAATTGTGTATGCACAGGCATGTGCAAACGCATGACTGTTGAGTTCTTACCCAATCCTTGTTATTCGGTGGCTCACTACCGCTACGAGGAACTGTTCTTGTCTGGATCTTTTCTTTTTTGGGGGGGAACTGTGGAGTTTCTGTTCATGGAAGCTTGTCTAGCCATTGCAAACACTTGACTGCCATGACTGCCACCGAGCTGTCTCATGAGGGGTGATGCCCCAGCCCCTCCTCCCTAAGTATAATAACCACAACAGCAACATGTACCTTAAGGTTACGGGATCCCTGCGCGCGGATACGCGCGCCGTATACTTAATTAAGCGCTATTTCATAGTTTTTTTTGTCGCCAAAAATAAAGCCGTGTGATCCGACCTGGACTTGGAAGACCGTATTGAAATAGGCACAAACTGTATAGAAAGGGCCGGACGAAGTGTTTTTGTAAATACTGATGACCGTTCCGATGTTATACGATGCTGTATTCCAAAGAGGGGAGTCAAGATGGCGGTTATTTGCACTCAAGAGTCGTTCTTTCGAGGACTGCTCAACCTAGCCACAAAACGCTTACGTCCCGCCCTAGAGCTTCCTATGGTGTGTCTCCCAACAGTAGAATCGAGTTGCTCGCGGTCTTCGCACTGGATATTTTTGGCGAATAGTTTGCTGGAACTGATTTAACCTTCGTACAACAGCTACAGTGTGAGCTACTGTAATGATGATTAGTCTGCATGTTGACTACCCTCCCTGCTTTGTGTCGAGTAAGTTTGATTTCACTAGCTTAATTTTTTGTGGGAGAAAAATGGGGCTGAACAAATTGTCTGGCCACGCCCACCACGCGGGGATCCCGTAACCTTAAGGTCGCTATTATCTGTGGGTACTAATTTTAGGTGATTGGGCATGTAGCGGATTTGGCGGGTATTAATTTTAACTGATCCAGAGCTGATAACAACTGGTTTAGCTACGTATTACCAATTCTCGAAATCCGTTCAAGTGGCAGCCGTGCTTCTCAGTCTGCTGGTAAAGGCTAAAGGCTAGTGTAACAGGTAGGACAAACCCACTTTCAGAATGACGTCTCAGGTCTTGCTCTCACCTCGTAGATAGACTCTGATTTGTACTATGCAGCTAACCTCCTCAGCTCGCTTCGTAGAGTAGACATAGGCAGCTAACGTATGACTTGCTCCAATTATTAGTAGCTATGTGATGTCACATGCCGCCAATAGTATTGTTTGCGGGTTCAAAATTTAGCGAATGTTTCGAAAATTATAACCTGCAAATACTAATGGTGTAGTGCATGGCATAATTGAAACAGAATGAAGCATCAAAGTCTGCTGCCCAGAGAAATAGGTTCCTTATCACTTTGCCATCATGGGAGACACAGCTTTCCTTTCTTGATATGGTGATGAAATAACAAGACTTTAGAATCATGACATCAGGGCATACATCTAGTACCCATACCCTTAGTAGGTTTAAGTTGCACTTACCATTACTGCGAAGTCACCCTATTAGCTATGCATTTCGTACATTCTAACAAACTAAAGAACTTAAAATGGATTTAGTGATGGCCTGTTGTACATCACCTCTCAAAGAAACAAGGGAAATTAGCCTCGTTCCCAGGCCTTCTACACCTCCAGTTTTTGATCGCTTGTAGTATGCAAAAACGGAGGGGGAAGGCCTGGGGAATCTTCTCACATGATATGTGGCACGACCGTCGTAATTGTCACGCCTCATATCAACAGTCAAAGTCATGTACGAGACCGATGCTGAGTGAAAATTCCCAGCTATGACGCAATCTTCCCATGGAACGAAAAGACGGCACTATTTGGAGTTTTACCCCTTGTATCACAGCTATCCCTCAGCAGTTTTGCTTCGAACCTGGATATGTTTTACAGGTAGGATCATCATCTATCTCTTCTCTGAAACTTGTTTCAGTTTCCTAGCTTCTCTATAGCTGTGGATGGGAATGTAAATAAGCCATTGCGTCTAGAATCCGTGATGTCAGCTGTGCCGCGTATCACATGAAAAGATTCCCCAGGTCTTCCCCCTCCGTTTTTGCATACTGCAAGCCACTAAAAACTGGAGGTGTAGAAGGCCTGGGAATGAAGCTAAGGGGAAATGCCATTACCCATCCCCATGCAGTCAGTTTATGAATGGGATGGTACGGAGGTGAGGTAAGACAGCAGCAAAAGATCAACGGCTCAGACAATGGTATTGTGCGTGTGCAATGCAAACACAAATGTGGTTCAAGAAGCTTAAGCAATCTGTGTTGATTCGTCATCTGGTGGCTCGCTGCTTGAATAAATTTTTACCAACCTGATCACCTTGTCCAGGGATAGCATGGCTATGCCATCATGGAACCGTGGCAACATTGTTCCGTTACGGATCAGGCTAAACTAAATTTACGACGTTATCATAAGCTAACAAACAAGAAAGCAAGAAGTTTCTCCAAAAAACGAAAAGGAATTGAGATGGTCTATCATATCCTGCCTCTTGAAAGGCAAAGAAACAAGGGGTTACACATCCTCAGTCCAATCCCATCCCTAA
This sequence comes from Axinella damicornis, assembly GCA_963931865.1. NCBI lineage: Eukaryota > Metazoa > Porifera > Demospongiae > Axinellida > Axinellidae > Axinella > Axinella damicornis. The sequence continues at coordinate 12,525,975 of OZ007514.1, read as the reverse complement.
GTTCTACATTCTTGAATGGGATGTGACTGAGGATGTGTAGACCCCTTCTTTGGCCATCGCTAAATCCTTTAGTTCTTTGGAGAAACTTTTACTTTCTTGCCTCATTGTATAACTAACTGAACACTGAAAAGATAATCCTTAATACTGTAATCTGATTGGATACAATTTTGTGCCGCAGCTAAAGTAGTGGCTGAATCAAACATTCAGTTTTTTGCCTGACCAGAATGGGTGTTGCTGATTGGTTGCATCATAATGAACAAAAACCGCACTGAATATCACTGTGGGTACTTTTTCTCTGAAGTCAATGGAAACGGTTGAAGGCAGACCTGCTTCAGAGATTGTTATGCCAACGAACTGTAGCCTTGCTCCTCAGAATGATTTGCCAGGCCTGTCGATCAAAGAAGCTAGTGTTGCATGAGATATAGGGTTTACAGTGATATTCACAGTACTCACACAGTTACAAAAACTGAATGAAGTACACTGCATTCACGAAACTTTGCAAGGATGTATTTCTACGATATTATATGGCAAGAGGCAGACCGTATGATCGAGCAATATGATTGATGACTTACATAACATTACCACTTCTTAGAAGATGATATGAACTTAATGTTTGCAGTTCATCAACCTGATCATATCATAGTGTTAGTCATTCTGCAGCTGTCATTGTTGAGGTTACAGTAGTGCAATGACCGTTGAGAATTTCATGACATTGATCAACCAGTCATATATTTACATAGCTACATGTGTTGAACAGATGTCCAGTGCATTCCTGCCTTTGCTGCACTCGGTGATTTTGTCATTACTTTCCAGTCTCAGGCAAAACTTTATCACTGAAGAAGGAGCATACAGGATGGCTGAGATGCTGGAAACAAATACATCCCTGCAGACCCTGGAGTAAGTCCATCGATACCTCAGAACCCGAACAAGCATCTAATTATATGGTTTCGCTCGGTATACATGCAAGTCTCTCATTGAAATTTCTTTGTTTTCTAGTCTTAGGGAGAATCCTGGCATTACTGATGGACATGTTGCAATTCCTGTCATGTTGCAAATGAACCGCCTGTTGAAAAGTGGCAGAACTCCAACAAAACTTGAGTAAGATAAAATACTTTCACTCTAGACTCTTATACTAAACTGACTTGTTTGGATCAATATTTTACCCTAACATGCAACTACAGTATCAGAAGTGTGTTTACAATGGTGTACAACATACTCTTGTGTTTCAGGATGAAAAATATCAGGTGTGATTATAGGTACATAGTATCTGCAGTTGCCAAGATGATGCAAGTCAGTGGTTGGTTACAGACTTTGAAGTAAGTTTGAATGTTTAAATTATTTGGCCATTCTGTTATCACAATTCATAGGAAATTTAGGCAGCATCATGCATGCTCAGTAGCACAGAGCAATAATAGATAATTTGACTGGCGGTGTAAATAATAAGGTATCGGTTCCCATACAGCACTACCAGTTATCCATATTTAATACAAATGATTGTGATGCGTATCCATCCATCCACCCTCTGATGAGGTACCATAGAGTAAGTATGAAAGAATTATTTGCATGACTTTTGTGTTCTGTATTTCAATACAAAGCACCTAGTATAAGCCTATTGTTCTTCTGCAGCCTGTGTGGCAATCTTATATCGGATGAAGGAACTGTGGTGATAGCCAAACACATGCAAACAAGTTGGGAAGTGGAAACCCTGCTGTGAGTTACATCATTCAGGCTGTACACGTCTTGCAAAAACAAATCTGAGTTTCACTATGTAGTGAACCCCACATACACCATACACTAAGCCAGCTGCACTTGAGCAATGGCACCACTCAACCATGGCCACTGACACTTAGGGAAAAACTGTTGGGGTTTCAGGATTCTGATCTTCAACCTTGCCAGATTAGATGCCTTCAAAAACTTCATGAAGGATATCCTGGTATATCATGGACTCGGTAGAGTCTCTATGTAGGGATGGAGCAGACACGCAATAATTATATATGCAAAAATCTTTCAAAACCTCAAAACCTGGTCAACTTACCATTCACCTTCGAGTGTTTGAAAGTGCCCACTCGATCACTATGGCTTCATCTGCGAAGCCATTTTCTTCATTTGTACGCATGCGCACAGAGCAACTTGAACTTTGAATTCTAAATTGTGCGGAGTGAATGCTGTCAGGTATGCAGCTACAAAAATGAGGTAAACAAGTGTAACAAGTGAGTCTTTGATGTGTCTCGGCACGACTTGGTATCAGCTCAGTGTCATGCAGAGGACATGGCAGCTATTTAACCCTTTATGACCGCAAAACCTGTTAAGCTATGAGACTTTCAGCTTAAGTCTGCGTCAATATCCTTGGAGGCTCTGTGTAAGCACACACAGGGTGGGTTAGGGGGAGGTGGGAATGTTCACCCAAAGGGTGAAAGCAGCATGGCTGTGTCTGGGCTTGGATGTTCAGTCGGAGCCATTGCAGGTGGGCCGTTTTAAGCATTATGATAGTAGCTAACCATCTATTGCAGGCTTGCTGCTACAAACATGACAGATGTTGGAGCTACTGCACTTGCAACTGCTCTGAAGTTGAACACGTCTCTTCAGGAACTGAAGTAAGATTATTTACATACATGTACAGCTACATGATATATAATTTCTCTGAGCTCCAATAATGAACTGTATTTATATTATATGTTACTTACTATGTGAATAAGAGGGCATCCGATAGGAAGAAACTGGATGTTGAGGCTGAAGTGCTGTCTGAACATGATAAGAACAGTATTAAAGCTAAGAACTCTGATATTGAGAATGCGGTAGCATTCTCTATTTATGGAAATCCATATTGATGTACTAGCAGGGTAATGGCCAAAGAAGCCACTACAAAACCCCAAACCAAGCAAATAGATAAGAATGATTCTGCCTAGCAGTTCGCAAAAACACTCCTTAGAGTCTGTGGGTGTCGAGAAACAAGTCGCTGAATAAATCCGATTTTGTCATCTTCTTTGTCATAGTCAAGTATAGTTCACCAACGAAAGCAGTTGTTCAGCAAATGTATGCACAAAACCACATCACTTCGCTGTAGTACTCACCATGACCTCTGTTAACGTTGTCTGCAAACTGGCAAGAGCAGCAGTTTTGGCTAGCTACGATTCTGTGCAATGCTAGCACCGTCGACATCATTTTTTCGGCGACAAATAGTCAGAGGTTAAGCCCTGGCAATTGTGCATGCACAGGCACGTGCAAACGCATGACTGTTGAGTTCTTACCCAATCCTCGTTATCCGGTGGCTCACTACCGCTACGAGGAAACTGTTCTTGTCCGGATCTATTACTGACTGGAACTGTGGAGTTTCTGTTTATGGAAGCTTGTAGCCATTGCAAACACTTGACTGCCATGACTGTCATCGAGCTGTCTCATGAGGGGTGATGCCCCAGCCCCTCCTCCCCAAGTATAATAACCACAAGAGCAACATGTACCTTAAGGTCGCTATTATCTGTGGGTACTAATTTTAGGTGATTGGGCATGTAGCGGATTTGGCGGGTAGTAATTTTAACTGATCCAGAGCTGATAACAACTGGTTTAGCTACGTATTACCAATTCTCGAAATCCGTTCAAGTGGCAACCGTGCTTCTCAGTCTGCTGGTAAAGGCTAGTGTAACAGGTAGGACAAACCCACTTTCAGAATGACGTCTCAGGTCTTGCTCTCACCTCGTAGATAGACTCTGATTTGTACTATGCAGCTAACCTCCTCAGATCGCTACGTAGAGTAGACATAGGCAGCTAACATATGACTTGCTCCAATTATTGCATAATATTATGTAGCTATGTGATGTCACATGCTGCCAATGCTATTGTTTGCGGGTTCAAAATTTAGCGAATTTTTCAAATTCGTTAAAATTATAACCTACAAATACTAATGACCTTATGGTGTAGTGCATTGCATAATTGAAACAGAATGAAGCATCAAAGTCTGCTGCCCAGAGGAATAAGTTCCTGATCACTTTGCAATCATGGGAGACACGGCTTTCCTTTCCTTTACATCTAGTACCCATACCCTTAGTAGGTTTAAGTTGCACCTACCATTAATACAAAGTCACCCTATGCTATGCATTTCATATACGTTCCGAAAAGCTAACAAACAATAAAGTAATGAAGTTTTTCTGGATTTAGTGATGGTTGTACTTCACCTCTTGAAAAACTAAAGAAACAAGGGGATATGCCATTACCCATCCCCAGTCAGTTTATGAATGGGATGGGACTGAGGATGGGTAATGGCATTTCTCCCTTGTTTCTGTGCTTTTTTGAGAGGTGAAGTAAGACGTCATCACCAAACCTTTCTGGGAATTTCTTGTTCTATCAGAGAACATGGTAGTATTCTCTGTTTAGGGATGGCCAAGGATATTTTGAATTCACCATGTTGGTGTACTAGCAGGATACCAGGCTATGAAGCCAAAACCAAGCATGCAGATGGAATTATACTGCCAGCAGGTCACATAAATAGTCTCAAATATACCTTAGAGTTCGTGGGAGCTGAGAAACAAGTCGTTGAAATCTTCCAATATCTTCATCTTCTCATAGTCAAGCACAGCGATGGTTTTGGCTAGCTGCGATCTAGCTATATGATAGAAATTGGTTCTACGGTAGTTTGCAAACAAATTTTTATTTTGCAATGTTTCCATCACTGTCTTGTGCCCGAGGAAGATCACAAGACGGTGATCGAAACATTGCAAAAAAAAATGTTTGCAAACTACTGTCAACGTCCAGTAACCATTTTCTATAGGATATTGTTGAGTACAGTGACATGACGCTAAAGGACTAGCTATACGATCTTGTAAACAAACGCCATTATATAGCAGCAAAAGGTCAATGATTCAGACAAAGGTATTGTGCATGTGCAATGCAAACAAGTGTTGCTTATGCAGTCTTTGTCAATCCATCTTCTGGTGGCTCGCTGCTAGAAGAAAGTTCTGCTGACCTGTTCTTGTCCAGGGATATCATGACTGTACCATCATGGAGGTGTGGCATCCTCACAACATTACTGACTGGAAATGTGATACTGAGTCAGCCTAAAGTCATTGGGCTCTAATGACTTGAAACCCATCATGGATGGGCATGTCACCCTAACCAGATAACCATCGGTCATAGTGCATGGCATAACATGATTACTGGAAATGATGAAATAAAAGCCTGCTGTCCCAGACGAACACATTCCTGATCCCGAGTCCATCAACACCATCATGAAGTAAGGTGTAGCTTCCTTTCCTTGAGATGGGGCTAAATTTACGACGTTATCATAAGCTGCGCATTTTATGCACTCTATAAAGCTAACAAACATGAAAGCCTCCAAAAAAAGATGGCCCTTCATATCCCACCTCTTGAAAGGCAAAAAAAAAGGGGGTACACATCCTCGGTCCCATCCCATCCCTAAATTCCACATTCTTGAATGGGATGTGACTGAGGATGTGTAGACCCCTTGTTTCTTTCCACAGCTGTCATTGTTGAGGTTACAGTAGTGCAATCACCATTGAGAATTTGGTAACCTACTCGTGTGTGATCAGATTGATGAACTGCAAAAATTAAGTAAAGAAGTTGTAATGTTATGTAGTTCATCCTCGATCATACGGTCTGCCTCTTGCCATATAATATCGTAGAAATACACCTTGCAAAGTTTCGTGAATGCAGTGTACTTTATTCAGTTTTTGTCACTGTGTGTGTACTGTGAATATCACTGTAAAACCCTCTACATGTGTTGAAAAGATGTCCGATGCATTTCTGCCTTTGCTGTGCTCGGTGAAGTTGTCATTGCTTTCCAGTCTCAGGCAAAACTTTATCACTGAAGAAGGAGCATACAGGATGGCTGAGATGCTGGAAACAAATTCAACCCTACGGACTCTGGAGTAAGTCCATCGATACCTCAGAAATCAAAGCCAGCGACTAGGTATTTATAGATTATGTAATTTCACTCCAGATGCATGCATGCATTCAAGTCTCTCATTGGATGTTAATGTCTTTTCTAGTCTTAGAGAGAATCCTGGCATTACTGATGGACATCTTGCAATTCCTGTCATGTTGCAAATGAACCGCCGGTTGAAAAGTGGCAGAACTCCAACCAAACTTGAGTAAGATAAATAATCTCACTCCAGACTCTTATACTAAAGTCAGTTATACATTATTATTAGCCGACTTGCTGTAAGTATGTAGCATGCACTTTTTGATTAGCGGTTCTGCTGTCTGATTGGGGTTACCAGGATTCTGGCAGAGAATAAGGAATGCAGACTTGGTCTCCCAGACTAGTTTTCCCATGGCACTATGTATGTATACTGGAAGCAATAACTTGCTGGATAATATACATGGTCTGGGAATGAGACCAGATATCGTTTACTTCCATACCGTAGTTGCACATTAAGTGCTCATAAGGCGCAGGATTGGCTCTTGTTCCAAGCTACTTGTTATCAAGCGCTGAAGTCTTCTTCCAGAAACTCTGCCATTTTCAGATCCTATGGAGTGGACTCGAAAGCTATAGCTAATTCTTATTGAAGCGCTGTTCTTATTTGGTTAATGTAATTCAAAGGTAAGTAGACTTCTACGCCTCATTATCAGTAGGTACATATTTTCTTCCTGTGGGGATACAAGGGGCATATTCTTAACCCTTTAAGGGCGGCAGCCCCCCCTTCGCACATCGTGGGCGTTTTTTTTGATTTTAATGAGATTCATTGGTCCGAGGATTTTTGATTTTAATGATATTCATAGACCCCAACCAGGGCCTCAAGAAAACATGCAAATTGGTGGTGTAAGGTGTGCAATCAGTCGATGTGGCCCAAGTTTAGGGAAATGCTGGGCGAAAATCCGGCTGACATCAACCTTTGACCTCCGATTGCTGGGCTTGTGGGGGGTCATGAATATCATTAATGGTATTGCCAGAGGAGTCTTTCCATGTGTGCGGGCTCCACCAAGTTTGGCCACTAAGGAGCGAATGCTGTGGGAGAGGAGTACCTACGAAAGTGGTGTGCGCTGAATACATGAAAATGTGTTGTCTTGGTGGGAAGAATTCGGTGGTTAAAGGGTTGATAATGTGTGGCTACGGTATCAGAAGTGTATTTACAATGGTGTGCAACACTCATGTGTTTCAGGATGGATAATATCAGCTGTGATTGTAGGTACATAGTATCTGCAGTTGCCAAGGCGATGCAAGTCAGGAATTCATTGAAAACTTTGAGGTAAGATCTTCTTTTAACAATATAACCTATCTGTTGTGAAACAACAGTCGTAGTGTAATTAGCACATTATAGTTTAGGTTTAGAGTATCGCAGCCATGTTAGAATATCATTACCCCGTGTGCGCATACGCAGCAGGAATAAAGCATTGCCTTCAATGTGTCTGTCTGTCGGCAGAAAATGTCTCCAAGCAGGTTAGCTAAAGCGTTTACAGGCGTCATACTCACTGTAAAACACTGAACATATCACGTGGACGTTTCTGTACCTGATACAAGTCAAGGCAGTTCTTTTCGCCGTTATTTCAGCTACTTCCTATTATCTGTTTCCTCGCTCCACCACTTTCAGAATCGCATGCTTGCCGCAGGTTAATAATGATGGCTTATTATTAATTTTAACATCAACACAGGTATTCCTTGGTAGCTAGCAGTGGGCCAATGATATGAATAGCTATGAAAACAACCTTGAGTTCACAGCCAGATAGATATCCATAAAAGGACCATAATACTACAATAATTTGCCCATGATGATGGGTATTTTTACCCCACCATCATAGAGTCAGTTGACGAGATAACACAGACATGCAATATATGACAATGCAAAAAAATCTCTCAAAAACTGTAAAACATATAACCCTTTATAATATCCATCCTCACCTGGAATGTAACTGTTGTTGAGGTGGACAATTGATGGATTACACTAAGTTAGCCCTCTGCACATTCGCGCAGAGGGATATTATTGTAATCCATCTGTGTGGAGCGCAGTTCACGTTGGAGTGGTGCTATAGCTAGATTACAATCAGATACGTTCCTGGTTAGAATGGGAGTAGAATCATAAGTAGAATGGGGGTAGAATGTTGTCTCATTCATTCTTCCAGACTGAGTAATAACGTGATTGGTGTTGATGGAATGACTGCTGTGGCTGAAGCTTTACAGAATGCAGCTTTGACAACCCTGTGGTAAGCATAAGTGTAGCTAAGTCACTGCAGACTTTGATGTCAGCTATAATTATATTCTTGGTGTATAACATTAATACCAGGAGTGCATTAAGCCATTGTAGGTATGGTGTATTTTCACTTTACAGTCTTGATGGTAATGGAATAACTGACAAAGGAGCTGGCATGCTGGCAAAGGCTCTGAAGGTGAACCGGTTTCTGCAGAATTTGAGGTCAGCCACTGCATTATACTATAGGTCTATGTCATGCATGCCAGCTGCATGTGACATTGTAGTTAGCAGTATGTTTTCACGTTACAGTCTTGATGGCAATAGAATTACTAACAAAGGAGTTGGCATGCTGGCAGATGCTCTGAAGGTGAACCAATCGCTGGAGAGTTTGAGGTCAGTCACTGCATTATACTTCTTACATGCCAGCTGTATGTGCCATTGTAGTTATCGGTATGTTTTCATGTTACAGTCTTGATGGCAATGGAATAACTGACAAAGGAGTTGGCATACTGGCAGATGTTTTAATGGTGAACCAATCGCTGGAGAGTTTGAGGTCAGTCACTGCATTTTTGTTTTTTCTATGTCATGCATGCCAGCTGTATGTGCCAGCACTATGTTTACACGTTACAGTCTTGATGGCAATAGAATTACTAACAAAGGAGTTGGCATGCTGGCAGATGTTTTAATGGTGAACCAATCGCTGGAGAGTTTGAGGTCAGTCACTGCATTTTTGTTTTTTCTATGTCATGCATGCCAGCTGTATGTGCCAGCACTATGTTTTCACGTTACAGTCTTGATGGCAATAGAATTACTAACAAAGGAGTTGGCATGCTGGCAGATGCTCTAAAGGTGAACCAATCACTGGAGAGTTTGAGGTCAGCCACTGCATTATACTTGGTCTATGTACTTGCCAGTGATGCGTGCCGCTGAAGTTATCGGTATCTTTTCATGTTACAGTCTTGATGGTAATAGCATAACAGACAAAGGAGCTGGCATGCTTGCAGATGCTCTAAAGGTGAACCAGTCACTGCAGAGTTTGAGGTCAGTCACTGTACTATACTTGGTCGATGTCATGCATGCCCGCGGTATGTAGTTAACAGTATGTGTACGCTCCTGGTCTATCAAAACAATCTTGTGTATAAGCCATACACTAATTGGTTTGTACTATTGCAGCGTTTTAATATGATCAAGAAATTCAGAGGTACAGCGACGGCTTTATATAGTGACACTGTAGATTGCGACATGATTACAATTCACAAGTGTATTGTGCCAAGTTTATGACTCAGTTGACACAATGAAGTAATGTCCACCACACTATGACTGGTTTGATCCAGTTCCCAGTGGCCGCGGAGAAAACCCAGACCGGACTGAACCGGATCGGAAGTGAAATAGCAAAATATGTTAATTGGGGCGAGCCTCAGCGAGCCTCACATAATATTATATGAGTTTTCTATGATTATAACGTATTGTACGTCGTGCCATATATCTTATTTTGCAATCAACTTACCCTGCACATCTCACATGCATGCCACATTCTTAAGTAGTCTTGTGCCCAAACCCTCCCGCATGTGCGAGGAAAGAGGGTCTGGTGTTCTGAGCTACATTTCTTGTCACAAGGGGTGCACAGGGTCGCTCTCGGATTTGAGATCTGATGGCAGAATGCCAATGATGTAGGCAATCAAGCAGACGACCTATGGTAATAGTCTCGTACATAGTGAAAGCTTGTCTTGTAGCCTGTTTTCAGCTGTCCCAATAGATTTCGTGGCCATCTCAGGCTTTTGTCAACCGTGCTGTGTAATATTGAGGTGTCGGAAACATGACTTCTGGAGGGTCTGGGAACAAGACTAGTTCTTAAGGTCGTCATAATATTACTTTGCAATTTGTGTATGATCTGTAATTTGTGATGGAGTCTTCAAGCATCCCACATGTTGTCATTGTTGGCTTAAGCTGTGGGTGACATATACTACTGCTTCCGCTAACCAGACTCACAGTTCCTGTGTTGTGCATGAGTGTATAATGTGTCAGTTTGTGTAACGGCCTGATGATGTGCTATTCTCAGTTGCATTCTGATGACACATGCAAATGCTCCATGTTCTGCATATACAATCGCTCGAGCTCAGGCTCGCCCCACAATGTCATGTATTCTTCTAGTTAGTAATTGTAGCGAAATAGCTGAAAGACTAGACTTGGATGCACTCGGATGTTTTGCACAAACCTTGCACTTAATTGGAGGCAGCTGCGCTGTTGGAGGAGTTTCGTGCGACTGCATTTGTACTTAGTGTTTATTTCAAGCAGAGCATGGGGTGAGTCTGGTCTGACAGACAGTAGAATAGCTAGTTCTCGAATCTCATTGTAGTGGAGAGTACTCACACTCGCTTAGCTCAGCTCTCTGACTTCCCTAGCACCATGAAATGCCAGCAACTGCCTGGTTGCCTCCGAGTCATCCTCGAATTCGGGGTCATTGGTGTTGGCAGACTTGGACCTGCAACGGTAACCACAGCTACCTCACTAGTGCTCCTATGGTTTCAAAGTACCTTGCAACTACATTGTACACTGTTCTCTGACTTCCCTGCACATGGCAACGTCTACTTCACACTAATTCCGGTCGGTCTGGTCCTGTCCGGGTTTGTCCATGTGGCTGCTCCCGGTGGTATGCCACTAATGAGTCTGTACACCTCCCTGTGTGTGTTCATACTTTGTGTACTGAGTGGTTTACATGTATACTCCACTGGCGATGTTTAGTCTAGTCATAGTACAATTTCATGTTACAGTCTTGATCGCAATCAAATAACTGACGAAGGAGCTGGCATGCTGGCAAAGGCTCTAAAGGTGAACCAGTCACTGCAGAATTTGAGGTCAGCCACTGCATTATACATTGTCTATGTCATACATGCCAGCGGTGGTATATTTTCATCTCCTTTATAGATTTGATGAAATAACTGACAACAGAGCTGGCATGCTGGCTAATGCTCTGAAAGCAAATCGGTCACTGAAGAATTTGAGGTCTATAGCATGCCAACGGTACATGCCTCTGTCATTAGTGGTATAATTATTTTCATCTGCTTTACAGTCTTGATGGTAATGGAATAACTGACAAAGGAGTTGGCATGCTGGCAGATGCTCTGAAGGTGAACCAGTCACTGCAGAATTTGAGGTCAGCCACTGTATATTCCATTGTGCTCATGGTGTATGCCGTGCATGCCACTGTAGTTAGTAAAACTAGGAATACGCGTGTGCAGTGTCTTTGCCTCGCGCGTGTTTGCAATATGCATTCCGCTATAAACGTAGGCGTGGTTTCGTGGGCCAGTGCACGTGCAGCAAGGTGCGAAGTTAGTTCAGTTGCATTAATGTGATGTTGACCGAGTTCATGAGAAGCTGGAAAGCGTCCCCTCAAGGAGGACAAATACGTTAGCGAGGTTCTGCATCCCTTGCCTAACGCGAGGATCCACGCTGAGTTGGCTCATCGGTTCTTGCATCATACCGGTACTACCGGAAGGCCTCACCTAGTTCACACTGCGGAGTGGTTGAGTGGGGACAGCTATAGCTCTGGCTCCATCGTATAGTGCCAGCAAAGGTCCACACTGCAGTACCTACACATGTGCACGTGCCTCAAACCAGTAAAGTCTGGGGACGAGACTGCAGTAACCGCCCCCACGCAATTAAAGTATGACGGAAATTTCAGTGTGACGTATATATATATACAGACGCGACGTGACTACACTGCACGATTAGTTGCCTCGCGCTAAGGCGCTCGGCAATTACATAGTACCAAATATCACAATTTCTGCCCACAAAGTACCTTACAGATATAATTATCTATGAAATCTTGTACATTTACGAGGGGCAACCGCACTCCTGGTAGCCGCGTTGCAACTGGTTGCAACTTGCTGGACGCGCAAGCTAGGTAAGGTAGGGCGGGGTAATTCGGGCCACGGTATAGTACGGGGTAATTCGGGCCACTTCAACGTTGCAACAGGAAAGAAGCATCCTTTGTATTCTTGCTTCTAGTGAGTTGTAGGCAGGTTGAGTCCCTGGATATACATGGCCAGAAGTTTGCCTAAAGTCTGTCCGTTTTTAGTTACCGTTGACCCGAAGTTGAAGTGGCCCGAATTACCCCGTGGCCCGAATTACCCCGCCCTACCTTATTGCAGCTCATTCCAATTAACGCACATGTCACGTGAGGACCATGCTTGGTCGATTGAGCCAGCAATGGCGTCCAAAAGTAAGACCAGAGCTTAGTACACAGCTAACAACTTTGCCAGCACGGTGAGTTTTGGCTTGTAAGCATCAGTGCGGTGGCCCTGGAGGTCGCGTCTAATGCATAGGGCCTATGGCCTAACGACGTAATACCCATACCTAATACCCAATGCGCAATACCTAATACACGATAGACTTAATACCTGACACCCGATGCATAATACGCCTAATACCTATGACCTAACGCGCAATACCCAATACGCGACAGACGTAATACCTGATACCCGATACACAATATGCCTAATACCTACGACCTAACGCCGCAATACCCAAAGCGTAATACCTAATACCCAACACAGAATAGCCCTAATGTCGCAATGCCCCGCAATTGGGGCTCACTGAGTTCGCACGATCTGAGGATATGATGTCATCGCAAGAATGAACCCTGACCTTGCGATGGACGCCAACCTCGATGACCTCCACCTGTACCTGTTGTGAAGAATGGCGTAGCTACTACGGAAGCTTCACCTTGGGCTTTAGAAGTGGGCTGTACTAAGAAGACGCTGGAACTTCATCGTAACAACTTCTGGCACCAGAACTTCCCGCAAGAAAAACAGGAATGTTGTAGCTAGCTATCTTGTGTAGGGACTCGGAGACAGCCAGTGATTGTCAGAAAATTGACTGGCAAGTAAGGAGTTAGCTAGTTTCCAACCAACGGGGACATTATCAATCATGATTGCCTGTTTCTTTGATGAACAATTTGTGCGTGGAAGTGTGTGTGTATGTTGGTAGGCTATATTAAATATAGATTCGTCGTCCAGAAGAGGCTCAACAGTATGAGATGTATATGACATGATTATATATAGCTAGGAGATATGCTAGCCTAGGACACAAGGTAGCCTCTGAGAGAAGACTTTGGCTGAACTGTACATAAGCAAGTTACTTGCAAAACAGAAATAGGCAATTACAGAGTGTGTGTGCGGGGGGGGAGGGAGTGGTTGAGTCTCAGCTCAATGAGTTACAAATGTGGAATGAACACACATGCAATTCACATCTTCGGCAGAATTGCTTCAACATAGCAAAGGTATCGGCCAGAGATTTCATTTGCTGAAATGGTTGTCCCAGAGAGCAAATTTCAAGGGGACTGAAAGGTCTCAGTTGGGTGAATTTTCCTGGCAGCTTGGAGAGTCTCTCTGGTGTTGGTAGGGACAAGTTTGAGAAAGCAGTCTTTGATCAGCATTATGCTGAGATCTAGCTTGCCAGGGTGGTGGTGCTGTTGATCATCAGTGTCACAGGAGGAGAGTCAGAGGCTCTCCACGAGTAGATATATATCTCCATACAGCTGTGCAGTTAAGGATATCTCCTGATGGACACTGGAGAATTTGTCTCACAATCAGTCTCCTAGCTAGCTACATGTTTCATTGATAGCTAGCTAGATAGCTAGCCTGAAGAAAGTCTTACGATGAAGCTCCGGAATTCTTACGATGAAGACACCGGCGTCTTCTCCAGGTTCTCTTAGTACAGCCCACTTCTAAAGCCCAAGGTGAAGCTTCCGTAGTAGCTACGCCATTCTTCACAACAGGTACAGGTGGAGGTCATCGAAGTTGACGTCCATCGCAAGGTCAGGGTTCATTCTTGCGATGACATCATATCCTCAGATCGTGCGAACTTAGTGCTAGTGAGCCCCTCCAGGGCCACCGCACGTCAGTGAACGATAGCGATCACGGCTGTGTGGTCTGAATCTTTGTGGGGCCTTCATAAGGCTGTACTGGCAACCAACGTCGAAGGGAGCGATCGAGCAATGGTGGCCGATGATACGACAAAAGCGCTTGTATCTCCACCACCAAAGTGAGTTTCAGCACAATTATTGTGTGGTTGTGTCACTGCATCATGACGATCACGGCGGTGCAGTCAGAATCATTGTAGGCCATTCCAAAGTAGTCAAATGTTTATTATTTACATTAATTTCGAGGGGCAACCGCACTCCTGGTAGCCGTTGCAACGCCGGCTGCGACTCGCCGTAGCGCAAGCTAAGTATCACAGTTATTCCCAATTAACGCACATGCCACGTGGCAACCACGCTCAGTCGATCGCTTGCAATGACGACCAAAGGGAAGACACGAAATTATAACAGCACTTACAACTTTGCCAGCACGGTGAGTTTTGGCATGTAAGCGTCAGTGAACGACAGCGACCACGGCCATGTGGTCAGAATCTTCGTGTGCCTTCCTAAGAACGGTACTGCCACCGGAAGTCGAAGAGAGCGATCGAGCAATGGCAGCTGACGGCACGACAAAAGCGCCTCTATCTCCACCACCAAGGTGAGTTTCAGCACAATTATTATGCGTTTGTCTAACTGCATGATAGCGATCACGACGGTGTAGTCAGAATCTTTGTAGGCCTTACCTGCGAGCTATGAGGTTTGATTATTTATTTACATTACGCGGCACAATTTTTCCCCTACCAGGAGTGTAAATACGGCACAATTTTTCCCCTACCAGGAGTGTAACTATAGCTGAATCTTTAGTTCGAATCTCAGCAATATCAATGTACTGTAGTCTCTTGAAAATACACCCATGGGCGATGAACTTAATGGCTGCTCAAAGAGGGGGATGGGCATATTTTCGAGGACCCCTCTCCCAAAAATAGGCCCACCCTTGACTCGAAAGTAGGCCCACCCAAGTACATGCAAATCAAATATACGAGAGCCATACTGCAACAGTCATTCTATCAAGGCTTTGCTACTAGCTACTACTTCCGGAGTTTCTTAGTGAGCAGGAGCAATGTCTTTGTGTGAATAGCTGCAGGTTCAGCAAAGAAGACACAGCAGGAGTGCTTGAATGACGTGGAGCGCGCAGACCATCTTCGGGACTTGCCAATTACTGCTGCTTCCGAGAAATCCGTAGTGCGCTGTTAGTGCTATGCTAGGCGATTGCTCATACGAAGACGCAAACATGCAATGCACAGCGCCCACCCTATTAGCTCGAACAGGAAAGCACTTGAATAGCACAGGAAGAAGTACTGTCAAAGAGGTTGGACTAAGAAATGAAGGCTGGCAATCGCAGTACTAATTCCAATGAATTTCATTATGTTGTATGCCATTGCATAATCAGCTGTGTATGAGTGCATGACGTGAGACCGTGCACGCGTACTTTCGAGTAATACGCTTTGCAACAACTTGTCGCGAAAAAGGGGGGTGGGCGTTTTTGAAAGACTACGGTAGTTCTGTAAGTTACTAACCATGCTGTTCCTTCACTACAGACTGCACAGTGCTGGAATGTCAGATGCTGGAGCATGTGTATTAGCAGAGGCTTTACAGCACAATCATTCTTTGGAGCAATTGGAGTGAGTTTGTAGTCCGTATGACTCAAAAGTTTAGCAATCTCAGTAATCAGTCCATTCTTGTTTTATATCATTCTCAGCATCAATGATAGCTCAATATCTGATGAAGGAGCATTCGTCTTTGTAGAGATGTTAGAAGTAAACACATCCTTGAGCAACTTTAGGTGAGTCTGTGAAAGACTGAATGCAATGGCTACATGTACCTTAAACTTTTCCATTGCAGTTGCCAGCAAATAAAAGGTGGAGATGTTGAACTGTCTGTGATGCTACAAATGAACCAACTAATGCAACAGAACCGACTGCAAGATGTGCAACAACTCATGTAAAGATCAACACAACTATTTGGTGACAGGTTTACAGTCTTTGCCTCACTGTGCAATAAATGTCTGTGTTTCAGATTGACAGGAAGCCAATATCCACAGTTTGTTATGTCTACTGTCACCAAGATGATGCAACTAAGCAGCTCATTGACAACTTTAGAGTGAGTTGTACACAACTCTCTGCTAATATCGAAATGAAATTGCCTGGCCATAAGATGTATGCATCTTCAACACAGCAAGTTGATCAATCAATCTACAGTTGGCATTTGGTTATTCCATTGAATAGGGATAGGGATCACCCCCAGTTGATGAGGTAGCATACCCCAGGATAGAAATTGCCTTCTGTCGGACATTATATATAGTATATGGAAATATGTGGAGAAATTTACTGAGGTTTACAATGGAATACGGAAACTCTGCAAATCCCCCCAAAGACAACTTTATTACTCATCAATGGCGGTGTATCTCTATGTAATGAGATAGCCCATTTTGATTTTGGCTAGCGTACTTCAACTTGACTACATTTACCTATTATAGTTCTGGGCATATGATACCTAATCAAGTACATGCCGAACGATGTAATGTGGTGGTACAACATTAATTATCTATTACACTTTGTGATCAATCAGTAATTAGCTGTAATGGGTCAAATAGATGTGATTTGTCACTTTGCATACCAACCAACAGTTTGAGATCAAATTCCATCTCTGATGTGGAGGTGCGTGCAATCTCTGAGATGCTGTTAACAAACAAATCTCTTCAGGTTCTTGTGTGAGTTGCTAACAAATTCTGCTCATCAGGTTATGTACATGTGGAAAGCTATTAAGGTGTATCATTCTTATTACACTTTAGGCTCCGTGGTAACCTGGTTAGTGATCAAGGAGTCACTGCTATGGTTAAAGCTCTCCGACTCAACGTCCATTTTAGAGTATTGGAGTGAGTTATGATGGTGCCTATTCTCTCATGCAATCCAAACCATCTAAGCTTGTCATCCTTCTGCAGCCTTGGTGGCAATCTGATAACAGATAAAGGAGCTGTTGTGATATCCCAAAACATGCAAAGGAAGTGGAAACTTGAAGTTTTGTCGTGAGTTTTTGGGAGTGTACAGTCACCCAAATGAACATAATTAAGCTCTTGGAGGATTGAAATCACAATATGTA
The DNA here is from genome assembly GCA_963931865.1 of Axinella damicornis. NCBI lineage: Eukaryota > Metazoa > Porifera > Demospongiae > Axinellida > Axinellidae > Axinella > Axinella damicornis. The sequence continues at coordinate 12,508,818 of OZ007514.1, read as the reverse complement.
CACTGTGTGTGCAGTCCATAGACTCTAAATGTAGGGGTAGAGTGGAAATCTCATATACTGTAATAAGCCTTTATAACAATGTACCGTTCCTCTTCGAGCATTGCAAACGTACCAAACCAGAAAGTCACTAAACGGCAAAAATATTTTTGCGTCGTTCTTCTTTCTTCGGACTGGCTAGTTCAAATTGCGTGACTCTCTCACAACGGTTTTCACACAAAACAGCAGCATTTTACACTGATCAGTGCACAACTTTACTTCAAAGTGTCATGAGGCACTTGAAACCACTCACTCAGGAACTATGGCTTCATTTGCAACGCTATTTTGTTCATTTGTACACATGCGCACAAATCAACTTTGAAGTTTGAATTCAAAACCATATACTCTGTCAGGTATGTTATAGTCACTACAAACTGCATTGGGAATCTCCAGACAATGAGAGCTGTCCATCTAGAGAAGTTAAGTTGGTGCTTGAACAGATGCCTGGGTCAGTGATTCTGCTGCATGACAGTGAATCTGAGTCAATTGTCCCTATCTCTATACCAAGGGCAGGACTAAGGAAGCCTCCTGTACTTATGTGAAGGCAAACTTGTGCTGCTCTGTGATAGACGGCAAACTTTAGCTCAAGTGTGAACTTGCTGCTTAAAAAAATGAATTATATTACGCAAAGAGATATGTAGGGTGTGGTTGTATACTGAACTGTAACTCACATTTTTATGTTTTATAACTTTGGTATGTACTGCTTTGTAGGCTTGCCGCTACAAATATAACAGATGTTGGAGCTACTGCACTTGCAAGTGCCCTAGAGTTGGAGATATCTCTTCAGGAACTAGAGTAAGATACTGTTATGCATAATATAACTACACTGATTAATGTATGCATTCAATACTAATGATTATCCCTAATTAGCCTCAGCTGGAACATGATATCGCCGGAAGGAGCAGCAGCCCTAACTAGGGCTATGTCAGTTAACCAGTCACTGAAGATCATGGAGTAAGTTAATGGCAAGCATTGTGAATTAATCCAGCTTATTGTTTGTATTTTACTCTTTTATAGTCTCCATGGCAACCCTGTATCTAATACTGAAGATTGGAATGTTGTCCTCATCAAACCAGTCAAATATATATTGTAAGTTACCTTGCTTTGCTGTTTTCTGAGTCTATATATCCAGTATGAGATCAAATTATGGTGGGAACACTTTATCCTATAGTGCAGAGAATACAAACCTGGTGACATTAGCATCTGATGAAATAACTCTGTCGGAATCAAGCCTGTGAGTGCTATTAAGTTTTCTGCAGTGTGCACTTGTCGATTTAACTTAGCTTTTTTAATCGTGACATGCTGGCCTATCACATACAGATTATGTATGCTGCAGAAGCAAAACCCAGGTGTAGAAAAGTTTCTACTGTAAGCTCGAGCTCCTCACTGTATTCATATGTACCCTACGTTCTGACTGACTGAAAATTTTGGTACTTTTGTTTAGGATCACTGGTCACCTCCAAGATAAAATTTTGGGAGATCAATCTTTACTAAGTTGCAATGTGAACGTGGTACTGACTTTTTCCAGTAAGTTGTACAGGGTTTGCAGAGAATCTACACCTGTGGATGCTCTCGTACAGGAGACAGACCTCTCCCAAATTATGCACCCTTGTGAAACACTTGCACACCACTTTGTTTATGTTAACATACTATTCTTACAAAATAATTATTGCTTTTATAACTCAGGTTCAAGGATTTAAAAGATGACGAAGTTCGTGTGCTATCTGAGATATTATTGAGATTCAGTTCTTCACAGCTGAGGTCACTGGAGTAAGTCCTTTACTGTGTTTTACATACTGTATTCATTGACTGTCTTGAAGCTTGTGGCATCTTTGACTGCATGCCGTTAGCAGCCAAGTGTGTGTTATAAGCATAATGTAAATTGTCCACGTATTCATAAATCATACAATTTCAGCCTAAGTGGAGGCAAAAGCATGTGGTGGTACGTATGCACGTGGTAGTACGTACGCACATGGTAGTACGTACGCATGTAGTGGTACGTACGCACGTGGTGGTATGTACGCACGTGGTGGTATGTACGCACGTGGTGGTACATACGCACGTGGTGGTACGTACGCACGTGGTGGTACGTACGCACGTGGTGGTACGTACGCACGTACCACCACGTACAACTAACCCTGAGTGACAGGAGTTCAGGTTTGTCTAATATATAGGCCACATGTGCTCATGAATTATGAATGAGCATTACGTGAGCATAATAAGCAATTCTTATAACATTACACTCCTGGTAGGGGAAAAATTGTGCCGCGTAATATAATATAATAATGTAAACGAGGGGCAACCGCACTCCTGGTAGCCGTTGCAACGCCGCGATTGCCTCGCCGTAGCGCAAGCTAATTATTGCAATTTGTTCCAATTAACGCACATGCACGTGGCAACCACGCTCCGTCGATCGCGAGCAATGGCGGCCAAAAGGAAGACAAGACATTATTACAGCACTCACAACTTAGCCAGCATGGTGAGTTTTGGCATGCAAGCGTCAGTGAACGACAGCGATCACGGCCGTGTGGTCAGAATCCTCGTGTGCCTTCCTGAGAACGGTACTGCCACCGGAAGTCGAAGAGAGCGCTCGAGCAATGGCGGCCAACGGCGAGACGAAAGCGCTCATATCTCAGCCACCAAGGTGAGTTTCAGCACCAACTTTTTACATTCAGATCAGTACATGATAGCGATCACGGCGGTGTAGTCAGAATCTCTGTAGGCCAATCATAAGTACTCAAACATTATATTATATTATTTATATTATTTATTTACGCGGCACAATTTTTCCTCTACCAGGAGTGTAATAACTCGTTCGAGTGATAGGAGTGGCGTACGAAGATTCTGACTACACCTTCATGATCGCTATCATGCACTGTCCCAACCGTACAATTTTGGTGCTGAAACTCACCTTGGTGGTGGAGATACAGTGGCGGATCTAGGGGGGATCTAGGGGTCACAGTGCGAGCGAACCCCCCTTTTGACCCTTGTTAACATAAACTACTTGTATTATTGTAGCTGTGGTTGGTAATACCTTGACCGTTCGCGGGCTGAAAGCCTGAAGGCAGACATAGTCTTGAGCTAGCTAGGTTTACGCTGCTACACAATTTTTTAATTTTACATCAATTATTTTTGTTTCTGTATAATATTATACGTATAATTAGAAAATAAAGCAATAACGCAGTGTTCAATGACTGTCCACGTACGTGGTTGTAATGTCGACGATGAAAAGAAGGAAGCTAACAGCCCCACACATCGATACTTACTGGTTACTTAGTCAATCTTCTTTGCGTCTGGGAACGTGTCCAGAATGCGCAGAGATGCTACGAGAGCACTTCCTGATCGCAAAAAAAGAACACGTAAAAAAATAATTTCCGCGCTTCGCGGGGACTAATCGCCGCTTCGCGGCTCTGCGCTGTGTATGTGCCAACCAACCTGACGAACCTCCCTTTCAAAATTTCTGGATCCGCCACTGAGATATGAGCGCTTTTGTCTCGCCATGGACGCCATTGCTCGAGCGCTCTCTCCGACTTCCGGTGGCAGTACCGTTCTTAGGAAAGGCACACGAAGATTCTGACCACACGGCCGTGATCGCTGGCGTTCACTGACGCTTACATGCCAAAACTCACCGTGCTGGCGAAGTTGTGAGCGCTGTAAAAGTTTCTTGTCTTCTACTTTGGCCGCCATTGCTGACTCAGCTCAATCGGTCGATGTCGACGACCGAGCATGGTCCTCATGTGGCATGTGCGTTAATTGGAATACGTTGCAATACCTATCTTGCGCTACCGTTGAGTTGCAAACAGTTGCAATGCGGCTACCAGGAGTGCGGTTGCCCCTCGTTACACTCCTGGTAGGGAAAAAATTGTGCCGCGTAAATAAATAATCTAAATAATTAACGTTTGACTACTTAGGAAAGGCCTGCAAAGATTCTGACTACACCGTCGTGATCGCTATCATGCACTGTCCTCACCGTACAATTTTGGTGCTGAAACTCACCTTGGTGGTGGAGATACAAGCGCTTTTGTAGTGCTGTCGGCCGCCATCGCTCGATCACTCTCTTCGAAGTTCATGAAGTTCGTCGCCAGTACAGGTCTTACGAAGGCCCGACAAAGATTCTGACCACACAGGTGTGATCGCTGTCGTTCACTGACGCTCACATGCTGAAACTCACCGTGCTGGCTAAGTTGTGAGTGCTGTAAGCCTGTAATAATGTCTTGTCTTCCTTTTGGTCGCCATTGCTCGCGATCGACTGAGCATGGTTGCCACGTGACATGTGCGTTAATTGGAACGAATTGCAATACGCGCTACGGCGAGTCGCAACCGGGGTTGCAGCGCAACGCGGTTTTATTCGGTACTTGAGAGGCTGAGCACTCTAAATAATTTCTGATCTTCCCTATATATAGCTATCATGGTACTCACGTCATGTGTGATAATTGGAACGAACTGTCACACTTAGCTTGTGCTACCGTTTAACCGCGGCTACCAGGAGTGCGGTTGCCCCTCGATAATGAATGTAAATAATTAATGTTTGACTAGTTAGCAATGGCCTGCAAAGATTCTGACTACACCGTCGTGATCGCTAGCATGCACTGTCCTCATCATACAATTTTGGTGCTGAAACTCACCTTGGTGGTGGAGCTTTTGTCTCGCCATTGGCCGCCATTGCTCAAGCGCTCCATCGACTTCCGGTGGCAGTACCATTCGTAGGAAAGGCACACGAAGATTCTGACCACATGGCCGTGATCACTGTCGTTCACTGACGCTTACATGCCGAAACTCACTGTGCTGTCTAAGTTGTGAGTGCTGTAATAATGTCTTGTCTTCCTTTTGGTCGCCATCGACTGCGCGTGGTTGCCACGTGGCATGTGCGTTAATTGGAATGTATTGCAATACTTAGCTTGCGCTACGGCAACACAGGGTTGCAACGCGGCTAATGTACTTTATGAATGGTTTTATTCGGTACTTGAGAGCACTCTAAATAATTTCTGATCTTCCCTATATTATATAGCTATCATGGTACTCACGTGATGTGTGATAATTGGAACGAACTGTCACACTTAGCTTGTGCTACCGTTTAACCGCGGCTATCAGGAGTGCGGTCGCCCCTCGTAATTAATATTATTTAAATACCAGTTTGCCACAATCTAGTTACCGGTCCAGGACGAGATAATGCATGAGCCGAAGGCGAGTGCATTATCTGCCTGAGACCTAGAGGACATACCACTGTAGTTACTGGTATCAGAGAACGCGGTAGCGTTCTCTATTTAGGGATGACTAAGGAAATTTCGAAATACCATACTGATGCACCAGCAGGAAAACGGCCAAAAGGGTTAACCAGCCTCAGTCCCATCCCATCCCTAAATCCTACATATTTTAAATGGGATGGGACTGAGGCTGGTTAATGGCATTCCTTGTTTGTCTGCTTTTTTGGGAGTCGATCGGGGTGGCCATCACTAAATCTTTTGTAATTTTTGTAAGAAATCTTTTGTTTCTAGTGTAATAATATGTATGTTACCATTTCACTTACAGTCTTGATGGTAATAGCATAAGTGACAGTGGAGTTGGCATGCTGGCAGATGCTCTGAAGGTGAACCAGTCACTGCAGAATTTGAGGTCAGTTGCTGACTCATCCATTACACCATGCATATCAGGGGTGCACACCGTTGAGTGTTCTTCATGGAATTCTATTTTCATCTCCCCTACAGTCTTGATGGTAATGGCATAACAGACAAAGGAGCTGGCATGCTGGCAGATGCTCTGAAGGTGAACCAGTCACTGCAGAATTTGAGGTCAGTTGCTGACTCGTCCATTACACTATGCATATCAGGGGTGCACACCGTTGAGTGTTCTGTGTGTTCTAACGTACAGACTTGATAGTAATGGCATAACAGACTATGGAGCTGGCATGCTGGCAGATGCTCTGAAGGTGAACCAGTCACTGCAGAATTTGAGGTCAGTTTCTGACTCGTCCATTACACCATGCATATCAAGGGTGCACACATTGAGCGTTCTTCATTTGATGCATGGAATTCTATTTTCATCTTCCCTACAGTCTTGATGTTAATGGCATAACAGACTATGGAGCTGGCATGCTGGCAGATACTCTGAAGGTGAACCAGTCACTGCAGAATTTGAGGTCAGTTGTGGGATCCCCCACGATATAACCTACGAAACAGTTCAGACTCATAATCGATGGCAACGAGAAGGAATACATTAACAGGGACTTGGCTGAGAAGTCATCAAAAGTGCAGAAGACAAGACCAAAGAGTAATTAAACAACCAGGATGGAAGGACAAGTGTAGCTAGTTTAAGTTAACCCTCTGCTTTCCATTTTTAACCCACTGCTTGGGTTTTATCCTGCGCATGCATGCCTGAAGTGGGGTTAAGCAATTGGTTTTGTCCGTCTGTCCGTCGTCTGTCTGTCCATCTTCTGCTGTCTGTCCAATGAAAATCATTGAAGTCTCTCGACATAGACCCCCAAAAAGGTTGTAAAAGACCAGCAGTTGGTCACTCCCACACCTTGGATATGGGCATACACGAACACTGTATACGCGATAGCATGTGTTCCCCCCCCCCCCCCCCCCCCCCCCCCAAATAATCATGCATTGGCTGTAGAGATGCCCCGGCGATTGTAGCTGCTTGCTATCCTTCCATGTGGGGTACCAGGAATGTGTTCTATCTAGTTTATATACTTATATACTGCTATGACAATCTGTGGACCTTGCTGACTCAGACCCCATCACTCACGCAAAGTACATACCTGGTAATGGTGTCATAATCTCATCTGAGAACTTTGATAGCTTAACCACAAAAGTTATTACATGCATACGTATTGTCAATCTTAGTTGGTGTCATTTTGCGTGGGTGGATCAAAGGCAGCGCCAGTGTAATTGTAGGACTGTGGTCAGTGTTACAACTGCACACTTACAGGGATTCTGTTTTCAACTAAGCAGAGAAGCAGATTCATGCTTGCACCTAGCCTCGTTCCTAGGCCGTTCCCACCGCCAGCATTCATCGCTTCTGGTATGAAATACGGCGGGGGAAGGCCTGGGAGATCTGGTCACGTGCGATGACGTCAGGTAGACAGATGGTAGACACGGGGGGGGGGGGGGGGGGGGGGGGGGGCAGTGCCCAACTGTTATATACCTGTTTCGCGTTGATCCGTCCCCGGCGTTGTGAACAACGAACCATCTGCTTTACGAACGCTCTGATATCCAGCCATTGGACGGACAGTACAACACAGGACATCGAGATTCTTTGTTGGGCACCGCCCTCCGTGTGTCTACCATGTGACCATCTGAGCTTATCATTCTTCTGCAGCCTTGGTTGGGATAAAGGAGCTGTTGTCAAATCCTAAAACATGCAAATGGAAGTGGAAACATGAAGTTTTTGGGAGTGTACAGTCATCCTAATTAAACTATTGGAGGATTGAAATCATAATGTATGTGGGATACATGCAGCCAGTAGACTTTATAATAGTGTTGTGAACCTTGTCCTTTTTACACTAATTTGTTATTGAAGCCTCATATTGGCTGGTTAATTGGCAAAGTGGTATGCTATGTCAACTCATAAATAGTAAACTTGTTAGTACAGCTTGCAGCCTTTGCAGGTTGGTCTCTGAAGGAGGTGATTGGCATAGAGAGTGTCCTTATTCAATCACATCCTTGAGAGACCCCACCTATCTAGTAAAGAACTTCAGAAATGCATGTAATGATGGTTCAAAACGTACTAAACAGACCATGGCAGTAGCGGATCCGGGGGGGGTTCCGAGGGTTCCATGGAACCCCCCTTTCAAGGAGAACCAAAAAATGTATTTGACTCAGACCGTACACTCAAGGCAGAAAAGCAAGCTGCATGAAATGTAAGAGCAACTTACCTACCTTGACCGTTCGCGGGCTGAAAGCCTGAAGGCAGACATAGTCAAGTTCAGCTAGCTAGGTTTACGCTTGCTACACAATTTTAATTTTACATCAATTATTTTGCCAAGTTTCTGTATATACGTATAATTAGAAAATAAAGCAATAACGCAGTGTTCGTGGTTGTAATCTGTCGACGATGAAAAGAAGGAAGCTAACAGCCCCACATATCGATACTTACTGGTTACTTAGTCAATCTTCTTTGCATCTGGGAACGTGTCCAGAATGCGCAGAGATGCTACGAGAGCGCTTCCTGATCGCTAAAAAGAACACGTAAAAAAAATTTCCGCGCTTCCCGCGGACTGATCGCCGCTTCGCAGCTCTGCGCACCACCTTCGGCGGTGCGCTGTGTATGTACCAACCAACCTGCTGAACCCCCCTTTCAAAATTTCTAGATCCGCCACTGCATGGGTCCAGTACAGACAACAACTGGCAGTAAGCCAATAATTGATTGACAGTGTAAATAACTGGTCAATAACCAATTATTGGCTACAGGTTCACAACACTACTTTTGTATGTAGGGATTGAGGAACAAGCAATATATGACAACTAGTGCAAAGAAATCTCAAAAACTTATAAAACCCTTTGAACAATGTACCATTCATCTTCGATTCCCAGTGTTGTGAAAAAGCTTTGCAAAGAAAGTCGCCAAATGCCCAAAATTAGTTTTCTTCTTTCTTCAGACGGGCTAGTTCTAAATTGCATGACTCTCTCATGACCATTTCACACGAAACATCAGCATTTTACACTGAGCAGCACATGAACCCATACTACTTTGCAGTCTAATAATGTGCTGGCACTTGAAACCACTCACTCAAGAACTATGGCTCCATTTGTGACACTATTTTCTTCATTTGTACACATGTGAAGTTTGAATTCAAAACTATGTACTCTGTCAGGTATGGGTAGGATAAATGTCACATATTTAGACAGGGAGAGCTGACTTTGTCATTGATGTAGAGAAGGGTTGAACAGATGCCTGGGTCAGTGATTCTTCAACCAATGCTGCATGACAGTGAACCTGAGTCAATTGTCCGTACGTATATATATATACCAAGGGCAAGACTGACATCAGCTAAGGAAGCCTGCTGTATGTGAAGGCAGACTTGTGCTGCTCTGTGATAGATGGCAAACATCAGCTCAAGTGAACACCTGCTGCTTAAAGAATGATATAAAGAAATCATTATTATGACTGTAACTGTATTATGTGAAGAGATAACTGTTTTATGCTATCATCTCTACCTTGCTTCCCTACGTACTTTTATTCCACTATCTTGCATGTCACATTTTTACATATAACTTTGGTATGTACTTCTTTGTAGGCTTGCAGCTACAAATATAACAGATGTTGGAGCTAGTGCACTTGCAAGTGCTCTAGAGTTGGAGACGTCGCTTCAGAAACTAGAGTAAGATACTGCATGAATATTATACTGCATATAATTATGTATGCATTCAATAAATCCCTAAGCCTCAGCTGGAACATGATATCAGAGGAAGGAGCAGCAGCCTTAACTAGGGCTATGTCAGTTAGCCAGTCACTGAAGATTATGGAGTAAGTTAATAGCAAGCATTGTGAATTAATCCAACTTATTGTTTTAATATTTTACTCTTTTATAGTCTCCATGGCAACCCTGTATATAGTACTGAAGATTGGAATGTTGCCCTCAAACCAGTCAAATGTGTATTGTAAGTTGCAGTGCTGTTTTCTGAGCCTATTATATCCAGTATGAGAATTATAGTAGGAACATTTTATCCTATAGTGCAGAGAATATAAACCTGGTGACATTAGCATCTGATGAAACACCTTCAGTGTCAGAGTCAAGGCTGTGAGTATTAAGTGCTTAACTACCAAAGTGGGTAACTATATAGTCTTACCAATTTGTGGATATTTGACATCGTAGAGCTCTATGTCTCTGAAGCATTTACAGTACTCATCCATGCAGGACATGAAGTGGCAGCTGCAGCTAGTCATACTATAGCGCTGTCATCTTCTGCAGTGTAGACTTGTCCATTTAACATAGTTTTTTAATCGTGACATGCTCACCTCATTCCTATCACATACAGATTACGTACGCTGCAGAAGCAAAACCCAGGTGTAGAGAAGTTTTTACTGTAAGCTCCCCACTGTGTTCATATGTATCCTACATTCTGACTGACTGGAAATTTTGGTACTTGTTTAGGATCACTGGTCACCTCCAAGATAAAATTCATGATTTTGGGAGATCAATCTTTACTAACTTGCAATGTGAACATGGCACTGACTTTCTGCAGTAAGTTGTACAGGGTTTGCAGACAATCTACACCTGTGGATGCTCTCATGCAGGAGACAGACCTCTCCCACATTATGCATCCTTGTGAACCACTTGCACACCATACTATCCTATTTGTTCATCTGGTCGTCTCATAGCTAGCATTGGCCTACAAAAAACAACACAACCAAATGCAGAATCAAATCAATCTGTGTCTTGGGCATATCATGCAACAAGAAAGTGATTGCTCCTGGTTTGGGTGTGTTCCACAACCAATTCATATGCCGAAAATATATTTTATAACTCAGGTTCAATGATTTAAAAGATGATGAAGTTCGTGTGTTATTGGAGATATTGTTGAGATTCAGTTCTTCACTGTCACAGCTGAGGTCACTGGAGTGAGTCACTTACTGCATGTGTTCTACATACTGTATTCATTGACTGCCTTGAAGCTTGTGGCATCTTTGACTGCATGCCGTCATTCTTAGCAGCCAACTGTGTGTTATAAGCATACTGTACATTGTCCACGTATTCATAAATCATACAATTTCAGCCTAAATGGAGGCAAAAGCACGTGGTGGTACGTATGCACGTGGTAGTACGTACGCACGTGGTGGTACGTATGCACGTGGTAGTACGTATGCACGTGGTAGTACGTATGCACGTGGTGGTACGTACGCACATGGTGGTACGTACGCACGTGGTGGTACGTACGCACGTGGTGGTACGTATGCACGTGGTGGTACGTACGCACGTGGTGGTACGTACGCACGTGGTGGTACGTACGCACGTGGTGGTACGTACGCACGTGGTGGTACGTACGCACGTGGTGGTACGTACGCACGTGGTGGTACGTACGCACGTGGTGGTACGTACGCACGTGGTGGTACGTACGCACGTGGTGGTACGTACGCACGTGGTGGTACGTACGCACGTGGTGGTACGTACGCACGTGGTAGTACGTACGCACGTGGTGGTACGTACGCACGTGGTGGTACGTACGCACGTGGTGGTACGTACGCACGTGGTAGTACGTACGCACGTGGTGGTACGTACGCACGTGGTGGTACATACGCACGTGGTGGTACGTACGCACGTGGTGGTACGTACGCACGTGGTGGTACGTACGCACGTGGTGGTACATACGCACGTGGTGGTACGTACGCACGTGGTGGTACGTACGCACGTGGTGGTACGTACGCACGTGGTGGTACGTACGCACGTGGTGGTACGTATGCACGTGGTAGTACGTATGCACGTGGTGGTACGTATGCACGTGGTGGTACGTATGCACGTGGTAGTACGTATGCACGTGGTGGTACGTATGCACGTGGTGGTATGTATGTACGTACGTACAACTAACCCTGAGTGACAGGAGTTCAGGTTTGTCCTCATGAATTATGAACGAGCATTACCATAGAGTACATATTAAGTGCCCAGGGTTTGGGGACAATAGAACGTCACTGAACAGGGGGGTGGGCGCTAGATGCGTACTCAGACTACTTAGGCATGTGGTATCCGCCCACCCATTCAGCACTGTATAATTAATGAGACGAGAGAAAGAACCGAAATGTGGGAAAAAAGTCCAGAGATAAGCAAGCTATAGCTGAACTGAGCACTGAACCTCTGTCCAACCATACCCTGACTGTGACTGCGACAAGGGACGTAATCTGTCTTATTTTGTGGATCATGAATATAATTAACAGCCTATTCACTATTATTCTGTGTGTTGGAGGGTGTGCCTGTGCCGTTGGTACCCTGTGAAGCCCCAACTGTGGCTAACCTTGGTTGCAAGCTTGTACTTGACACAGTCTGATACAAATCTGGGGTCCCCATGAATATCATTAAATAGCTCCATTTTTAGGTGAGCTGCTTTCCCCCATTAGCCCTTTAAGACCTAACGTTGCATATTTGCAACGTGAGACTTTCATCTTCATGATGTTACATCCGGCAATGTCCTTGGGAGATAGGCTCTGCGCCAGCAGAAAGGGCAGGGCAGGGGGAGGTGGGTGGGTGCACCCGAAGGGTGCAAACAGCATGGCCGCGTTTGGGCTCAGCTTTGAACAGCCCTTGGTTGGAGCCGGGTAGGCCATTTCTCGGGTTTTAAGCATAAATGGACTTAGAAAGTAGCTGTCTTACCTTGTAGGCCCTCCATTTCCAGTGTTCATGGTCCGTTTTTTAGCTACGGCAGGTTGGCCACTTCTCGGGAGGCTTGATTGCAAGTTCGTTAGTTGGTGGGTGTGGTTAAGTCACGTATATGCTTAGTGTAGCTGAAATTACCTGTGTGAGCAGTTTCGAGACCAGCAACGCCAGGGAACAGAAATTAGGGTATGATTAAGTGTTCTATAGACTGAAAATGACCTAGAGAAAGAAATTTAGGCCCTAAAGAGATAAACAACAAGGGCTGCGGTAAGCTGTGAATATCAATGACCAGCTATGAATATCTAAGTCCATTTTTCACGCATAGAAATTGATCGCGCGTCTTTAAGCTCGCCGTAATTGACTGTAAATAGGCCTTTTTGAATGCACAACCTCGCCCAGAGGTTAAGAAATGCTGCTCAAAACTTTTGTGATGGGTGGGCCCTTACTACACTGCTTTTGGACCCTGTGCAGTAACTTTCGCGTGAAGAGGGGGGTGGGCGCTTGATACGTGGTGGGCGCTTGATACGTACACTACGGTACGTGAGCATAATAAGCAATTCTTAAAACATTACACTCCTGGTAGGGGAAAAATTGTACCGCGTAAATAATGAATGTAAATAATATTAATGTTTGACTAGTTAGCAATGGCCTGCAAATATTCTGACTACACCATAGTGATCGCTAGCATGCACTGTCCTCACCATACAATTTTGGTGCTGAAACTCACCTTGGTGGTGGAGATATGAGCGCTTTTGTCTCGCCATTGGCCGCCATTGCTCGAGCGCTCCATCGACTTCCGGTGGCAGTACCGTTCGTAAGAAAGGCACACGAAGATTCTGACCACATGGCCGTGATCACTGTCGTTCACTGACGCTTACATGCCGAAACTCACTGTGCTGGCTAAGTTGTGAGTGCTGTAATAATGTCTTGTCTTCCTTATGGTCGCCATTGCTCGCGATCGACTGAGCGTGGTTGCCACGTGGCATGTGCGTTAATTGGAATGTATTGCAATACTTAGCTTGCGCTACGGCAACACGGGGTTGCAACGCGGCTAATGTACTTTATGAATGGTTTTATTCGGTACTTGAGAGCACTCTAAATAATTATCTTCCCTATATTATTATAGCTATCATGGTACTCACGTGATGTGTGATAATTGCAACGAACTGTCACACTTAGCTTGTGCTACCGTTTAACCACGGCTACCAGGAGTGTGGTCGCCCCTCATAATTAATATTATTTAAATACCAGTTTACCACAATCTAGTTACCAGTCCAGGACGAGATAATGCATGAGCCGAAGGCCACATTATCTGCCTGAATGAGTGTATGAAAGTGGCCATTCTGCTTTTCTGCAAAAGTGTGCTAGAAATTCCCAGACACTGTAACTTAACTGTTTGTGTTTTGTTGAATTCCTGAAAGCACAAGAACTGCAACCTCAGAGATGCCTTGTGGTAAGGCTTCTCTAGTTTTCTTTATTTCCAGATTTGCAGAAACAGCAACTCCAGAGATGCCTTCTGGTAAGATTTCCTGATTTCTTGATTTGCAGAACAGCGACTCCAGACCACCGACTGATGCACAGTTTCACCGTTTTCTGCAATTTTTCCTACAGTGATCATTTATTATTAATTACTTAACATGCACAGCACTGACGTCATATTAATACCCCTCCTCTCCCTAGTCTAGTTGCTGCATGCTGCAAACACTAACATGCACAAAGGTGACCTTATAAGTGCTGGGTCTTTATTCCTGCTCTGCTTTTCTGTGTGTGCATGCCGTGACCTTTAATCCAAGGTGGCGCGCGCCTTTGGTCTTGCTTTTCATGCTTGCAGCTGCAGGTGGCCAGATTAGTCTGAGGTGGTGTGAAATTATGATTGTGCTCAGGGATCAACAGCAGTCTGGTCCCAGACCTCCATGCTGTACCATTTGGGAACCAGACTAGGGAGGGGAGGGGTATTAATATGACGTCAGTGCTGTGCATGTTAAGTAATTAATAATAAATGATCACTGTGGGAAAAATTGCAGAAAACGGTGAAACTGTGCATCAGTGGGTGGTCTGGAGTCGCTGTTCTGCAAATCAAGAAATCAGGAAATCTTACCAGAAGGCATCTCTGGAATTGCTGTTTCTGCAAATCTGGAAATCAAGAAAACTAGAGAAGCCTTACCACAAGGCATCTCTAAGGTTGCAGTTCTTGTGCTTTCAGGAATTCAACAAAACACAAACAGTTGTTACAGTGTCTGGGAATTTCTAGCGCACTTTTGCAGAAAAGCAGAATGGCCACTTTCATACATTCATTTGCCTGAGACCTGGAAGACATACCACTGTAGTTACTGGTATGTATGTTACCATTTCACTTACAGTCTTGATGGTAATAGCATAAGTGACAGTGGAGCTGGCATACTGGCAGATGCTCTGAAGGTGAACCAGTCACTGCAGAATTTGAGGTCAGTTGCTGACTCATCCATGACACCATGCATATCAGGGGTGCACACCGTTGAGTGTTCTGCATGTAATTCAATTCTAACGTACAGACTTGATAGTAATGGCATAACAGGCGAAGGAGCTGGCATGCTGGCAGATGCTCTGATGGTGAACCAGTCACTGCAGAATTTGAGGTCAGTTTCTGACTCGTCCATTACACCATGCATATCAGGGGTGCACACCATTGAGTGTTCTTCATTTGATGCATGGAATTCTATTTTCATCTCCCCTACAGTCTTGATGGTAATAGCATAACAGACGAAGGAGCTGGCATGCTGGCAGATGCTCTGAAGGTGAACCAGTCACTGCAGAATTTGAGGTCAGTTGCTGACTCGTCCATTACACTATGCATATCAGGGGTGCACACCGTTGAGTGTTCTGTGTGTTCTAACGTACAGACTTGATAGTAATGGCATAACAGGCGAAGGAGCTGGCATGCTGGCAGATGCTCTGAAGGTGAACCAGTCACTGCAGAATTTGAGGTCAGTTTCTGACTCGTCCATTACACCATGCATATCAAGGGTGCACACATTGAGCGTTCTTCATTTGATGCATGGAATTCTATTTTCATCTCCCCTACAGTCTTGATGGTAATGGCATAACAGACTATGGAGCTGGCATGCTGGCAGATGCTCTGAAGGTGAACCAGTCACTGCAGAATTTGAGGTCAGTTTCTGACTCGTCCATTACACCATGCATATCAAGGGTGCACACATTGAGCGTTCTTCATTTGATGCATGGAATTCTATTTTCATCTTCCCTACAGTCTTGATGTTAATGGCATAACAGACTATGGAGCTGGCATGCTGGCAGATACTCTGAAGGTGAACCAGTCACTGCAGAATTTGAGGTCAGTTGTGGGATCCCCCACGATATAACCTACGAAACAGTTCAGACTCATAATCGATGGCAACGAGAAGGAATACATTAACAGGGACTTGGCTGAGAAGTCATCAAAAGTGCAGAAGACAAGACCAAAGAGTAATTAAACAACCAGGATGGAAGGACAAGTGTAGCTAGTTTAAGTTAACCCTCTGCTTTCCATTTTTAACCCACTGCTTGGGTTTTATCCTGCGCATGCATGCCTGAAGTGGGGTTAAGCAATTGGTTTTGTCCGTCTGTCCGTCGTCTGTCTGTCCATCTTCTGCTGTCTGTCCAATGAAAATCATTGAAGTCTCTCGACATAGACCCCCAAAAAGGTTGTAAAAGACCAGCAGTTGGTCACTCCCACACCTTAGATATGGGCATACACGAACACTGTATACGCGATAGCATGTGTTCCCCCCCCCCCCCCCTCCCCCCCCCCCCCCCCAAATAATCATGCATTGGCTGTAGAGATGCCCCGGCGATTGTAGCTGCTTGCTATCCTTCCATGTGGGGTACCAGGAATGTGTTCTATCTAGTTTATATACTTATATACTGCTATGACAATCTGTGGACCTTGCTGACTCAGACCCCATCACTCACGCAAAGTACATACCTGGTAATGGTGTCATAATCTCATCTGAGAACTTTGATAGCTTAACCACAAAAGTTATTACATGCATACGTATTGTCAATCTTAGTTGGTGTCATTTTGCGTGGGTGGATCAAAGGCAGCGCCAGTGTAATTGTAGGACTGTGGTCAGTGTTACAACTGCACACTTACAGGGATTCTGTTTTCAACTAAGCAGAGAAGCAGATTCATGCTTGCACCTAGCCTCATTCCTAGGCCGTTCCCACCGCCAGCATTCATCGCTTCTGGTATGAAATACGGCGGGGGAAGGCCTGGGAGATCTGGTCACGTGCGATGACGTCAGGTAGACAGATGGTAGACACGGGGGGGGGGGGGGGGGGGGGGGGGGGGGGGCAGTGCCCAACTGTTATATACCTGTTTCGCGTTGATCCGTCCCCGGCGTTGTGAACAACGAACCATCTGCTTTACGAACGCTCTGATATCCAGCCATTGGACGGACAGTACAACACAGGACATCGAGATTCTTTGTTGGGCACCGCCCTCCGTGTGTCTACCATGTGACCATCTGAGCTTATCATTCTTCTGCAGCCTTGGTTGGGATAAAGGAGCTGTTGTCAAATCCTAAAACATGCAAATGGAAGTGGAAACATGAAGTTTTTGGGAGTGTACAGTCATCCTAATTAAACTATTGGAGGATTGAAATCATAACATGCAGCCAGTAGACTTTATATTAGTGTTGTGAACCTTGTCCTTTTTACACTGACTTGTTATTGAAGCCTCATATTGGATATTGACCGGCTAATTGGCAATGTGGTATGCCATGTCAACTCATGAATAGTAAACTTGTTAGTACATACAGCTTGCAGCCTTACAGACCTTTGCAGGTTGGTCTCTGAAGGAGGTGATTGGCATAGAGAGAGTGTCCTAGTTCAATTACATCCTTGAGAGACCCCTCCTATCTAGTACAGAACTTCAGAAATGCATGTAATGATGACAATGGTGGTTCAAAACGTACAAAACAGACCATGGTTCCAGTACAGACAACAACTGGCAGTTAGCCAATAATTAATTGGCAGCAAAGAAAGTCGCCAAATGCCCAAAGTTAGTTTTCTTCTTTCTTCAGACGGGCTAGTTCAAAATTGCATGACTCTCTCATGACCATTTCACACGAAACATCAGCATTTACACTGAGCAGCACATGAATTCACCCATACTACTTTGTCTCACAAAGTGCCGGCACTTTAACCACTCACTCAAGAACTATGGCTCCATTTGTGACACTATTTCTTCATTTGTACGCATGTGAAGTTTGAACTCAAGACTATGTACTCTGTCAGGTATGGGTATAGGGTAAATGTCACGTATTTAGACAGGCCAGAGAGCTGACTTTGTCATTGATGTAGAGAAGGGTTGAACAGATGTCTGGGTCAATGATTCTTCAACCAATGCTGCATGACAGTGAACCTGAGTAAATTGTCCGTACGTATATATACCAAGGGCAAGACTGACATTAGCTAAGGAAGCCTGCTGTATGTGAAGGCAGACTTGTGCTGCTCTGTGATAGATGGCAAACATCAGCTCAAGTGAACGCCTGCTGCTTAAAGAATGATATAAAGAAATCATTATTATGACTGTAACTGTATTATGTGAAGAGATAACTGTTTTATGCTATCATCTCTACCTTGCTTCCCTACGTACTTTTATTCTACTATCTTGCATGTCACATTTTTTAACTTTTCGTATGGACTGCTTTGTAGGCTTGCAGCTACAAATATAACAGATGTTGGAGCTAGTGCACTTGCAAGTGCCGTAGAGTTGGAGACGTCGCTTCAGAAACTAGAGTAAGATACTGTTGTGATGCATGAATATTATACTGCATATAATATGTATGCATTCAATAATTATCCCTAATTAGCCTCAGCTGGAACATGATATCAAAGGAAGGAGCAGCAGCCCTAACTAGGGCTATGTCAGTTAGCCAGTCACTGAAGATCATGGAGTAAGTTAATGGCAAGCATTGTGAATTAATCCAGCTTATTGTTTTAATATTTTACTCTTTTATAGTCTCCGTGGCAACCCTGTATATAGTACTGAAGATTGGAATGTTGCCCTCAAACCAGTCAAATGTGTATTGTAAGTTGCAGTGCTGTTTTCTGAGCCTATTATTCCAGTATGAGAATTATAGTAGGAACATTTTATCCTATAGTGCAGAGAATATAAACCTGGTGACATTAGCATCTGATGAAACACCTTCAGTTTCAGAGTCAAGGCTGTGAGTATTAAGTGCTTTAACTACCAAAGTGGATAGCAGTATATAGTCTTACCAATTTGCAGATATTTGACATCGTAGAGCTCTATGTCTCTGAAGTGTTTACAGTACTCATCCATGCAGGACATGAAGTGGCTAGTCATGCTATATCGCTGTCGTCTTCTGCAGTGTGCACTTGTCCATTTAACATAGTTTTTTTTAATCGTGACATGCTCACCTCATTCCTATCACACACAGATTATGTACGCTGCAGAAGCAAAACCCAGGTGTAGAAAAGTTTTTACTGTAAGCTCCCCGCTGTGTTCATATGTATCCTACATTCTGACTGACTGGAAATTTTGGTACTTTTGTTTAGGATCACTGGTCGCTTCCAAGATGAAATTTTTGGGACATCAATCTTTACTAAGTTGCAATGTGAACATGGTACTGACTCTCTGCAGTAAGTTGTACAGGTTTTGCAGACAATCTACACCTGTGGATGCTCTCATGCAGGAGACAGACCTCTCCCACATTATGCATCCTTGTGAACCACTTGCACAGTATACTATCCTTTTTTTTCATCTGGTCGTGTCATAGCTACCATTGGCCTACAAAAAAAAAAACACAACCAGGTGTAGAAAAGTTTTTAAGTAAGTTGTACAGGGTTTGCAGACATTCTACACCTGTGGATGCTCTCGTGCAGGAGACAACCGCTTTGTTTAATTTAACATAACTAACATACTATCTTTATTCATCTGGTCATGTCATATTGTCCTACAAAAGAGGCCATATACCGGATAGCAGAAATTTTCGTGGGTACAACTTTTTGCGAAAAATCTTGCGATTTTTAATTTTGCGATAGAGTCACGACCTATGACCACACCCCCTCCTACTGCACATATCATGCACGTGTACTACTGGAAAACCCAACGAACACTTCAGCGTGGAAGCGAAGGTAAGAGACTAACATCGGCAGACGGTCATATGCATTGCCATGGAACAAAGCATATTTGGTGATCAATGCCTGTTGTTCGCTCGAGATCTTGCTATAATTATGGTTCTCTCGCACGACGATGTGCTATGCACGATATGCAGCTGCTTGCTCATGCAACTGTGGGACTGTTGGTGGTCGATAAGGGCCCTCGCCGCAGTACTTGTACAGGTCGGAAGTAGCGAGACAGCGACAGAGCTAGCTACTCCAGAATCCAGATGGAAAAGTGTTTGTGAGAACAAATTTTTGTGGGTACGAATGTTCGCATGTTGGCATTCAATCGCGAAAAATGTTAGCTCAATGTACTGTTCATCTGGTCATTTCATAGCTACCATTGGCCTACAAAGAGTATAGTACTCCTATGCATACTAAACTATACTCCTGTTCAAAGCCAAATAATATTATGTCTTGGGCAGTAAGAAAGTGATTGTTATAGTTTGTTTGGGTGCTAATTTCTGCAACCAACTCTTATAATGAATGATGCTTTTATAACTCAGGTTCAATGGTTTAAATGATGATGAAGTTCGTGTGCTATCTGAGATATTATTGAGATTCAGATTCAGTTCTTCACAGCCGAGGTTACTGGAGTAAGTCACTTACTGTGTTCTTGAAGCTTGCAGCATCTTTGGCTGCCCCCATTCTTAGGGGTCAAGTATACAAATGCTCAATATCATTATCTATACATTATGTACATTGTCCAAATCATACACTTTCAGCCTAAGCAGAGGCACAATCACAGATCTTGGAGTGGTTGCACTTGCTGAAGTTCCAAGCAAGATCTTATTTCTGAAGTGAGACTGTCTTACCTGAAAGAACCTATGCAATGATGATATGGTTACGTACCATGTTAGTTGTACGTACAACAATTTTATACCACACAGGCTCAGTTTCAATTCCATCAATATGGAGATTACGGTAGCTGCAGCTAGGCCTTGGCGAATTATGCTCGAGCATAATAGTAGGGTGGATGGATATACTGGCATAACGAACAGCTGTTTGGAGCAGGAAAGGTCTGACTTTGTTGGTGCTTTTAGTTTATGTGTGATAGAACAGCTAGAACTAGGCTGACCATCAATGTCTACTTTTGGTACGGGGCTAATTTCGTGACTACCACAAGGCCAGCTGTGCTCATGAATGAATGAGCATAATGTGAGCACATCTTGGAAGCATAATTAAAGCAGGTAAGAGCATTGGAGCATAGCATAATAGGACAATTTTTTAGCATAATTTTGCCAAGGCCTAGCTGCAGCACTGGCTAAAATGATTGAAAATAACTCTTTATTCTGGCTTACTGATAGTTATATTCTTCACTGCATTCAGTTTGAATGACAACAAAATACAAGGTGGTCCAGGACTTACACTATTAGCAGAGAAGCTGGAATCCCACACTTCAATAGAATTTGTTGAGTAAGTTTCTGTGTGCTATCATTAAGCCGTACAGGGGTCAATGTGTATTGTAGGTACGTGCAGTTCAATTTAAAAGTGACATGATCTGTCGTAGTACTATAAGTCTTGTGGAAAATCCATAGTTGTACTGCTACAAGTCTTGCGAGAAATCAGTATGAGAACTGCAAGTCACATACACGGTAGGAAGGCAATCTGATAGTTTGTGGCAGAGATTGACATTCCTGAGATGGGATGATTTTACTGGTCAGGAATCTAGTACTTCCGGAAGTGGAAGTCAAATTTAGGGCTCCAACGATAAATTAAAGATGAGTTACAACACAGCCGTTTTGTGAGCAGAGCTAAATTTTAAGTCATGGATGTATACAAAGTGGCCAAAGTGACCCACTCAAAGTCAGAAACCAGTGGTGCTACTAGTTACCATCAGTAGCTAGCTGGACCACTGGTGCTGGAGGCGTACGCACGTGGTGGTACGTACACACGTGGTGGTACATATGCACGTGGTGTATGCCTCCCAGTGAACTCACCCAGGATTGATGGGATCGTGTAAACTGTTCTCTTTTTATTTTCCTGCTCCTATTTTTG
The DNA here is from genome assembly GCA_963931865.1 of Axinella damicornis. NCBI lineage: Eukaryota > Metazoa > Porifera > Demospongiae > Axinellida > Axinellidae > Axinella > Axinella damicornis. The sequence continues at coordinate 12,487,310 of OZ007514.1, read as the reverse complement.
ACATTTGTAAACTTTCACTGATTATTTTCACAAAAAAAAAAGAAGTGGTATGTATGTACGTACGTACTACTAACCCTAAATTATGAACACGTATGTATGTACGTATGTACATACGTACACATTCATAATTGTTGGAGGTGTGTTCCTGTACAACCTCCCATATAAAATCAAACCCTGACTTATCCTTCCATTTGGCAATGTACGTATATTTCAAGCTAAGGCTCCCCTATTGAATTCGTCCATATACTCGTGCATCACAAAGTCGATTGGATACCATAGTACAAAGCTACATAATTGTACTGGAAACACGATTATCACAAGTTTGGCATTGTTACATGTGCTGCACAACTATACATATACCAATACCGCAGCAACAAACTTTAGATAGCATTTTTGTGATTAATCTTCCCTGTTATAATGATTCTATGCTTGAATTGGCATCAACGCGGTGAGATCTACATTATGCAGGCAGCATCAGCATTACAATTAACATTGGGATGTAAAAGTGCTGTCAACATGCATAATGTAGATCTCACAGCTGAGCACATCATGATCATCATTATACACATTTTTCTTATACAGCCTCCGCAACAATCCTCTCTCAGCAGAAGCAAAGGACATGTTGGCTGGTGTTGCAAGACGTAGTGGTATTGACATTGAATTTTATATGTAAACGTATAACTCTAGAGTTGCACTGTTATTCGTAGTTGTGTAATCCCAACTGAAATATTAATTGTGATAGCTTGATTGCTGTGCAATATACGAAGTGATGCACTTTGCACAAGGTGAATTGCACATTAAATCATGGTAGCACTAGTTAATCACACTGGCCTACTTACAGAAGCAGATGCACGGCCATAACCAAAGCTTGAGCTAAGCTCCTGGTGCAAATATAGCTGCTCTGTTTTACCAAAGGAACCAAGACTTCGTGATGAAAGAGGAGACCTCAGTGTGTTGAATGGAAGAGGGTCATTACTACGGCAACAAAGCAGACCAGAGTGCTATCCTCATGCCTGGGCCTTCCAATTAAGGTTTTGATTGCTTGCAGTATGCTTAGCGATCAACGACTGCACGGGTGAGACACAAGGCTTCCAGACCTGTACCGCCTTCAGTGGCTTACAGTATATTATGTTGTAGGGAAGATCATGCAGTTGTTCCATTGCTTTCATGGTTCCATAAGCTGATGAAAGGAACAGAATCAATAGACAGTTCTCTGCAATATCAAAAGAGCTAGTGCTGACAATATTCTGATAAAGGAAATCCACATGCAGTCCATTTCCTTTGGATTGTTGCCCCGGGACTGGAGTGTATGTCCCTTATGATATTGTAAAGGGTATACTCGATCGTTACGGTTTCTATCCCAGTCCAATCCTTTCCCTATCAGAACTGGTCCTTCAACCGATCCTTGACAGTGTTCTCACGAGTCATATTACTATATAACACTCACCTGTTTCCATAATTGGTATACTGACACTTTATATTACGTAACCTGAATGGCTACTGCATGTGTGAACACAAGAATTTACTGCACATGCAGTCGCATTCATATCGAGTCTGTGAGCGAGAGTTCTAAGTGGAGTTTGTACATATATGGCAACAGATGAATCAACACTCGTCCTTCACACTAGCTATTATTATTGCTGTATATATAGTTTGTGATTATTATTGTGTTCTACAGTGAGTATTTGGAGAGTCACAGGAACACTATACAACAGATAATTATTGTACTATGAGGCCACATTCAGAGTAGCAATGATGTGGAAATAAAATTATAATAGCTACGTATTTACAGTACCGTGAAAATGCTATGTGCACATGTAGCCAATAGAAGAATTCACTGCACAGTCTCAGAGTCTGAGAGGAAGAGCAACTGTTCTAAGTGGAGTTGTGCATACAGCAACGGACACAGAGAGGATTTGCACAAGACATTAAAATGCTGGCAGTGATCAAATCCTAACGGATGGCTGTCTGTCCAACTCTGCATGTGCGTTCTCAATGCTCTGTGTCAATTTGTGGAGGTGTCCCGCTAGTGAGATCCCCATCTCCTCCAGATCAACCTTCATCAGCTGCATGCACAGGTGGGTGCTGTTTACCCCATTCCTATGGAAGATCGGGATGTATATATAGCGTTCCATCTTGATGGCCCTGAGCCAGTCGTCCACTGACTGGAAGTCCAGAGGGTTCCTTGCTTGTACGTTGGTCATCGTGCCGTTCCTCTTCTGGCGAGGCTTTGGCTTGGGACTGGAGATGGAGAGAGGGAAATGTAGGAAACGGGAGAAGAGAAGAAAGATGTTATCCACTGCTGACACATAACTCACAAAAACTAGAAGGTAGCTCTAACCCCCCCCCCCATTGTTATTGAATACTTGTAGTATTTCCTGCTTCTGTGTATGGAGTAGGCAAACCTTATTGCTGCAGTGCAGAGTCTGAGATGAGCAGCCTGACTGAAGGTGAATACCTGTGAATTGTATAGTGTTTCCTGTTTATGTATGGATCTGTAGTGGCTGCCAGGGCAGGCTTGCTGCTGGAGTTTAAGCGTCTGAGGTGAGTGTCCTGATTGATAGAACAAGATGTTTACTTGTCCAGCTAGCCCAGGGAATAACTTCAATTGGCTGGCAGAGATACTGTATACTCAAAACCTATACACAGTCAGAACATAGTATATAAATATATAAATTTTAATGACAATGGAAGGCCGGGGGACCCATATGTCAAGAGTACAGATTAATACATATGCAGATACACACTTGTTAAAGTGAGAGTTTACGTTTTTCCATGAAACTATGGTACACAAACACACCTGTGAGCCAAATGATATGAACATTCTTAGAGTGCAAAATATATATTAGCTTGTCCATAGAGCTCATGTGGGGAAAGGAACTGTTGAGGGATCTGCAGCAGTTAAATAGTTCGTCTCTATACAGCCGGCAAGTGATCAGAAAATGGGTTTCATCCTCAATTTCGCTACATCTTGGACAGAGGCGTTCCTCCAGTGGAGTAGGTTTAGGGAGGGAGTATCGGCCCGTTTCAATCCTTAGTTAGTGGGAACTAGATCGTAGTCTAGCCAGTTGTATACGAATATGTCTTGGGAGGTTGAGGTATGGTTCAAATTCAAGCCTTGTTTTGAACAAACGGTATGTTCTCAATTTTCTGGATGTGGCCAGATCACTTAACCATTGTTGTTGGTTTTGGTCCCAAAGTCTTTGCGTAAGCTTTTCAATGAATAGGTCATGTGGAATACTGTCTGGGTTGTTCCAGATATGGGAAAACCCTGCTTTGTCGAGCACTGTCTTGACTGTCTGTGCCCACTGACTGGGCTGCTCACAAATATTTAGTTGGTACGCTTCCTATTTGGCATATTGAATATACTACTACGGGTTATGAATTGCACATGGGGTGTCACTGTGGTGTGTTCATCATAATAACTATCTGCATGGCAGTGAGTGTGTCACTCACCAGTTTTTCATAGGCTTTGACATTATGACTTTGACAACAGGGTATATAGCTATAACGTATATTCATCCAAGATTAAGACTAGACCACCATGCAAAGTAAGTTCAATAACTACAGGCTCATCGTTAGCGGCAATGAATTCTGCAAACCCACTGGGGTAAGATATCTTGCTGGTGTAGTTCCTGCTGAACTTCGTCAAGCACATACGTGTGTACATGCGGCTACCTACATGCAGACAACTTAATATGGGTAGGGAGAGTTGGCATGCCAACAGGGATCGTTTGTTTATCAATAGCTACCTATCTTTTTCAAGGATGTACTCTCTTTGCAAGGCAAATGACGCTGTTGAAAGTATTAATGTTTGTGAGTTTCACGCTTAGATTGCTCACATGCCAACTGTGAGAGCCAACTAACTTCCCCTCATTCCACAATCCAGCTTTTGTCATAACAAAGGCTGAAACTTGAAGCAAATTGGTTTGGCCTTTGTAAAAAATTGAGAAGCAGTGTAAGTATTAGCATATACAGGTAGCACTGTGGTCCACTTTCAAGCTTGACACACACAGCAAACAGTGAAACCCTACTAACGTTTCCTCATTCTGAGCGGCTCCAGGAGTTGTCATGTATGTACTACATGATAAAACAGTTAGGGTACTACATTCCAAGATCACCATATGGTTGACAACAGATCCTTGTAGCAGCTGCTGTTGTCAACCGCACAGTGATCTTGGAATGCAGTACCAGCTAAGGAAGCAGTATGTCTAGCCTGGTCAGAGGAATTGCACCTGGTTACCATATAAGGTGAAAGAGTATGTTACTGTTATGGCTTGTGTGTAGCTACAGTACACTATGCATGTGTGCAAGTGTATAGCTTCATTCCCAGGCCATTTCTAGGTCTGCATGGGAATGAGGCTGTCTACAGCCATAAAGCATCCCCTAGATTCCGGGTTCTATAATATGAAGTGGCAGTGGCTATCTCATTTTCAGTCATCAGAACCCCTAGATCCAATAGACCCCCCCCCCCCCCCCCCCCCCCCCCCCCCCCCCCCAAGACTGGCTGGCTATGGACCTACTGTCAGTCAGCTATAGCGTATATAGGAGTCTCTTCATTTCGAATTGTATTGTTAACAATGCTGTCAATCTGACTGGTACTCATGCAGCCTGTCAGTCTGGGGAATCTGAAGATGAGGAAGAGGTTGGTCCTACTCCAAGCCCTGGCTATTCTGATGGCCGTGTTCCAGTATGGCGTGAGGGACGCAGGACAGGAGGAGGGAAGATACTCACCCATGGGCAGGAGTCTAAGCACCATTTTCTACCCCTATCTATTGATAGCCAGGTATGCACAGAACTGTATACCGTCTTCACAACTGTATGGCAAGATTACCTCTTTATGCATTATCCATTATAAAGTATACAGCCATTGATTTACATACATATTCTGTGCCTATAATCTGCATTCGTCCCTCTCTAGGATACCTTCTGGCATTGATGAGTGGCTGGAAGCTACAGGTTATACTGTGAATCGTGCTCATATTCGTGGACATCGAAAAGGAGTCAGGAAACGGCATGACAGAGTGCCTCTTTGGATGGTGCTCCCCCAAATACTCATCGGGATCTTAGATACTTATGGAACAAGAAAGGTCAGTTTTCTTTTACACTATACCTCAGTAGAATGGAATATCAATATTCTGCTAGCTGCAGTGATTTTTATACTTCTGTGATACAAGTGTCTAGGTCATGCGCTATTCACTCGTCATAATTGCTGAGCGCCCTAGCACGAGGCAACTAATCGTCACATCGCGTCTGTATATATTATATAATATATCCGTCACACTTTAATTGCGCGGGGCAAGGGGCGGTTGCATCGCTGCGGTTTCTGTGGTTCCGATAGCCATGTGCATGTACTGCGTGTGCGAAATGTAGAGTTGAGAAAGAAGCGTTCCCAGGCCGTCTGCCACTTCGAGTCGCATACGTGACCGTTGAACCCAGCTTATCTGACAAGGGTTCAGAGGTCATGTATGCGACTAAAAACGAAGCATCAGATGGCCTGAGAACGAGGCTAATTGCTACACACTTCATGGTGTGGGGTGGCAAACTGCTCTATGGCCGTATCCCATGGTACGGAATGGGGTCTGGCCACACAGCAACCAAGATGAGTAGTATACATGTAGGCCATGTTGTATTTCATAATATGTTACTCTGTTGCTGCCAGCAGGCAAGAACTATTTGCTTTCACTGCGCTGATAAACTCTACCGCTACCAACTGACCTTGAAAGCAGTGGTTTTCACTATAATACTGATGGAGTGCATCACCTTGGTGAATGAAATGCTGCTGATGATGTCTGGTGATATTCAACCCAACCCAGGGCCTGGTGAGTGCTTGTATCGTGCATACTACTAGGAATACGTATCCGCATGCTACCACATGCGTACATGTGACATTGACCACGTGCTTGCGAGTTCGTATCTATGATCTATAGCTAGTGTGAGTTTGAGAGGGTGGAGCTGAGATAAAGATGTTGATTACGCTCACTGTTCAACTCCACATGTAGCTGCTCTAGCTCTGCAAGCCCTGAAGGCCCCACTCATTTGTACCGTAGCCTCTGGCTATGCGAGACTATTGTGGAGTTGCGGTATAAACAGATGTTGACTACACTCATTGTTTGACTCCATATGTAGCTGCTTGAGCTCTGCAAGCACTGGAGGCATTGCATGCATGTAGCTGAGTCTCAAGGTTGTAAATCTCTCACTGTCGAGTCCTCGTGGCAAATCAAACTGTGAATGTTAAGGTTCCGGGATACCCAAATGTAATTAACGTGTGATTAATTAAGTGGGCGTGACTTCCTAGTTTTACAACTAATGTGGAGCTCGCTCAGGCTCACCCTAGTAAGCAAGCAAGATGAAGTACAAGAGATGTACCATTGGATGCTGCGGAGATCAGTGGTACAAGCGCTAGGGCACATGCACTGCGTGCAGTTATCGTACGACTCGGTTAAAAGGATTTTTTTTGACATCAAGCTTTGCACATAGTAGCTAAGGACATTCAGTGCACAAATCGTACTTTATCAAGACCTACCTTGCCGATAGCGGTGACAAAGACCATAGTGAAAGCCCAGGGAGGTCTACGATGAGAGATAGAAACAACGGAAGTCGAAAGTGGAAGTCACTGAGGTCAAACCGTCCCCCCTTCAGCACGTACTACTTCACCGAAAGAGCCTACTATTGCTGTCCAGCTGTCTCTGGCACTGCAACAGGTACCTCACTTTCACTCGCGGTAACAGCGCACACCCTACACTGAACGGCAGAGAAGACGTTTGACGTCGAAAATCAGTGGCCATCAGGAACATGTCTTCACTATGGCAAGACAGCAGCTGTCTTGGTTAGGCGCATGCGTACAGGAAGTCACGCCCATTTAATTGCCCTAATACAGGAAGTCACGCCCACTTAATTACCTACTTAGTTATTGGGTATCCCATAACCTTAAGCTTGCATTTTGGCTTCAATACTGTCGACGTCACTGGGGCTGGCTCCTTATGAAGAGGTGTGAAGCAAGTTATTCCTTCCCTCGATACAGCATTGATGACTGCCGTTAAGTTTGACATGATGAGCATCAAGATTATTTCTTCATGTGCGTTACCTGCGGCATGCAAGATGCACTAGCTGGCTACAAGTAGCCTCGTTCCCAGGCCTTCTCACCCCAGCGTTTGTCGCTTGCAGTACTAACGTTAGTACTTAATAATTTAATACCTGCATAAAATGAATAGCAGTGTATAGTAAATGACGAGACTGAAGTCCACCTTGATAGGAGGGTATATATCTATCAAGCATGTAATTTTGTTATTGTCGGGGTCCCTGCATTGACTTTGTGCCTCAACTGCCAAGACTGGTTTCTTATACAAATGTGAAAATCTGTTGTCTCATTGGAAAGGTGAGGCCAAGTTACTAGCTGAATTAGTGTCAAAGTCACACAGCTGTTGCATGGCAAGCAGTTCATGCAGGGTAAACTGGTTTTACAATCCAGAGGAAGAATTACTCACCAGAATTGTTTTGTTCCAAGTTCAGTACTCCAGGGTCAGCAGGATTGTTATAGAATAGGGACACGGTAATCTGCATTGAATGGCTACCAAGACACACAAATGGTTTCAGGAAGTGAACGGTTGTACCAGACCCAGCTAGACTGCAATGTCCACAAAGCTTCCTACAACTATATTGTGACACTCAGCAACTTCATTGTCTCCTCGTTGACTAAATGCTTGCAGCTAACACTCACCCCACAATGTCCTGCATTCACCAGATATATGCATGTTGTATAATGATGTGGAGTATCTACACCAGATGTCATGCATGTCCATATAGGTTTATCCAGAGCTCAACTTAATGCTGTCGAGGTCCATTTCGCCTAACATCCTTTCAGAAACCGATCGTCCACCAGAAGGACCGTGTAATGGGAAGAGATTGGTTTATATAATTATTGGTGAAATAGATTCAACAACGTTTGTTCTGTTGTGTGTACATTGTTTTGAAGTTACATGACACATGCAAACTCTATTGCATTTTGGGCATGCAATCTGCCACACATCTGCCGTGAACTGCAGGAGATCTGTTATGATCAACCGTTAATGTACCAAAGGCTCACTAATCCAGAACTTTGCCAGGGCATTTGCATGAATATCATTTCTCACAGCATATTTTATATCATATTTTATTGTTGGCACCTTTTGAGGGGCTAACGGGACAGCACCCGGGGCATCTAGGACCATCCACCTGACTCAGTGGAATCAGAGGATTGACCAGGACAGCCCGTGAAGGCACTGGCCGCTGCCGATGCAATAGGTGTAGAAATATGCAAATGCATGTACAGTGTCTATGTGGTGAGGAGGGTGGGAAATTTTCAGAGCAGAGATACTTGGCACTGTGGTGGCATCAAAAGTGAACCTGTGCGAATTGCGCATGCTTATTTAAGGATGTGAGACATTCCGCATAGTACGGACGTATTGTAAGTTGAATGCCTGCATTCTAATTGACCATAAAATCTCTTGCCAATGCAAAATCCTGGGGTTCAACCTTTTGGCAGGATCAGGCACAGCCTTCTTCTATTTAACTACTTAAATACGTTTTTTTTTCCAGTTAATGGTCAAGTGTTGCTCTCTCTAAAGGCTATAGCTATATACCTTGCTGCAAATGCATGCAAAGACATTATTCCCACAGTTAAGTCAGGATGTTTACAATCTTATTAACAGAAACACAACAACTTAGACTCGATGATCTTGGGAGCTTAAAGCGGTTGCTTCAGCCTGTTTCTGCCTATTGGGTTCCAATTGCGGATCAGCTGGGAATGACCTCACAAGTGGCTGTTATTCGGGGCACACCTGACAACACTGGTCCCGCAGCCTTCATGAGGGACTTGCTTAACAGGTGGCTCAGTAGGGAACACCCTTCACCTACGCTCAAAACCCTCTGTCAAGCTCTGAGAAGTGATGATGAAATTATTGGAGGATCTATTGTGGCCAACAAGTTGGAAGTAGAGTTTCAAGGCCAAATAGGTTAGTCAATGAACATGTACTTAGCAGTGAAACTGGCTGTTACTGTCTGTAGGAGATGGTAGACTCGATGTGTGCTATCTGACAGTGGTCAAGAGAAAGAGACAAATCAAATGCACAGAAATTCTGGGATTCTGACACATGCAAGACCTTAATTTTCTGAATGCTAAGTCAGGTGCTCTTACCACTAAACCACTGTGCCCACGGCAGAGAAGCAACCCACAAACTGTAGCTATAAAGGAGCATTGTGTGGAGGCAAATTCACATTCTTTCTCTCAGTAAGACCATCTGACTAGTGTTCAGGTTTTGAATCCTAGAATTTTGGTGAATTTGATTCTTATTAGCTAGCTAGTGACATTCTTTTAGCATGAGGACTTGGCACATTTGTCCAGCGTAGCACATCACCAACCAATTGTAATTGCTATCGTAATCTCATAGGTCCGACTGCATTACCCCAAGCAATAGCATTACAGTCACCGGCTGAAGGACACAACAATACCCCCATGGACACGCAGTCCATCAGTGACGATGAGGAATGGGATCCTCCGAGTCAATTTGCTGACATGCTTACCGAAGTTGCTAAGCTGCTGAATGAATGGGCTGATGTGGATGACCTAAAACTATTTTTGGAATTTCTCTGCCATCCACGCACCTGTCAGCGGTACATCGATGTCAAGCTCTATGAGCACTGCAAAAACACTAAGGAGATTATTAGAGCACTTGTCCCCCAGTATATTAACTATATGCACACCCATCTCCTGAGACAGATTGTGAGAAGGTTTGGAACCGGCCAGTCAACAACCCTTGTCAAACTGTATGAAGATAGTTTTCCACGTAAGAAACCTCTCAAACGAATGCGTGATCCACTTTCAGATGATGAAATGGGGAGATGCACTGGAATGAAACGTATCAAAGTGAAGTATAACGGAGATGCCACTGTTGATTCCACTACGGTACAGGATGTTGACAAGGTTCGGAAGACCTTGGAAAGGAACACAGGAATTGATCAGAGTATGATCGTCTATGCCAAGCAGGACCCGGGTAGTGTTATATTCACTTTCCTGATTCCAGAAACTGTGGTCAATGTCTTCAGTGATCTAGATGAAGATGGACGTAGGGACCTAGCTGATCATGGCATCCTCAGAATTGAATCAGATGATCACATTATTGACCTACAACCCTACCAGTCAGTGACCAACACTGATATATCAACTTACACTCTTTCTGGAGTGAAACGAGTCCCCATAAGTCTGAATTCAGCTCCGGCAGTCTACTGGAACTCAGAATTCCAGACTCTCACATTGCAAGTAAGAACTTCACTTGCACAGTCTGTGGAAACTAGTGAGTTGAAAGAGTTTCTACTGAGTTTCAATCATGTCTTGTATCCTGAGTCTCAGTACGTTGACTCCAGCCTCGTGAAAAGAGCTAAATCAGTCTCTGAAGTGTTCACAGCTTTGAATCCGCAGGTCATGAACTTTCTGAACTGGGGAATTCTTCAGAAAGTTGTTGGTGCATTCAACAGCAAGCTAATACCTGCAGTCCAGGCATACACAACTAGGTTTCCCCCTCACACTCGATTGTTCACTCTCCCAGATCCTCTTTCTGAGGAGCAAATTTTGGAATTCAGTACGGTTCGGAGGTTGCGAGTGACTCGTGGTGGTAGTGGTAGAATTGAGTGGACCCTGGGTGATGTACAGGCAGTGAGAGAAGCAGTGGAGAAGGCTACAGGCATCGACCAGGACTTCATCACCTATGCCTACTGGGAAGGAGGGTTCACCACACATCAGTTTACATTTCTGATTCCAGTGAGTATCAGTGGGATCTTCAATGAGCTCTGTGAGGAAGACCTGACCATCCTAGCTGATGTTGGAGTCCGAAGTTTAGAGCTTGACTATGAAATGGTTGCAGATAATATTCAAGAGTTGTGCAATGAACTTCCACAGACTGTCGTACCTGTTAGTGAAGAAGGTGGGGCTTGGACCAAGAACTTTGGACTGGAACACTTTATTCCTGAAAGTGACCTGGAACAAATTAGTAAAGAAGAGCTCAGTCAGTTGAATAACCTCATTGCAGGCACTGCCGAAGGTAAGCTCCAAGAAACATGTTCCAATGAGTCCTTGAAGGAGTTGGCCAAGAAGATGGGAAGCTGGAAAGACTTGGTTCCGTACCTTGGGGTCAGTGAATGGGATCTGGAATATCTTGAAGAAACCTATTCAGGTAATGAGTGTGAGCAGAAATACCTGGCTCTTCGGTGCTGGAAGAAGTTTCATGAGAAACCTGCTACCTATGAGAGACTGGTTGAGGGCTTGCTGACACACGGACATGTCGATGATGCCAAAGAACTACTGTTGAGCATTCAGTCTCCATCAGGTAGGCAAAATATTGTTCATGCATGTCAAAATTAATCGTGAAAAATAGTTTTGCTACTCAGTAATACAATGTCAGGTTTGATTATGATGAGGTTTCTATAATTGCAGGTGTAATGACCTTGGTACGCAGATGTGTACAAAAGAGGCAGGCAGACAATGGAAACCATGGCGATCCTCGTTGTAATATTATGGAATTCACACGTAGCCTCGGAGTCATGCAGGACACAAGAGATAAGCTTCTCCAAAACCTGGACTACACTTGTCATTATGAAATGGCAGACCATTATCCCTCCAACATCAAGGCAGTTACCGTAAAGTCATTCCTGAATAATGTATCAGAAAGGAAGAAAAGATATTTTCTCGTCAAAGGTCCCCCAGCCTCTGGCAAGACACACCTAATGGAAAAGGTGAGTGCCTACTGGGCCAAGCAGTACGCACTCCGCAGCTTTGCTCTGTTGCTAAATATAAACATCAGGGAATGTCATAACTGCGAAACTTTAGACAATTTGATTAGGCAAAGTTTTGTGCAGTTGCCATCAATCAATGAACTTTGTGATTGGATTGAAGAGGACGAAGGTAACAAAGTACTCTTTATTCTGGATGGGTTTAACCGTCAGACTGTTATTAAGAGGGGAGGATTTTTCTATGGGTTGTTGTCAGGCTCCGTGCTGATAAAGTCAGCTGTAGTTATTACCACCAGCAGCTCACAGTATACATATCCACTGGATTGCAATAGAAATTGTGCTCATTATGAGATCCTTGGACTTGACAGTTCACAGATTGCAAGGCAGATTACACAACACTTAATAACCTCAGAGGATGCCAGCGAGTTCCTATTCTACCTTGGTGATAACCCAAAGATTCGAACTCTGTCTTCATTTCCCACCTACTTGAGCATGATCTTGGATGTGTTTTTGAACCATCCGAACCGACAACTTCCCACCACATGGACTGAACTGCTATCACTGTTTGTGGCTAACCAGCTCAGCATTTCATCTCAATCACACCCAATGCAGGATACTCTGTTGGACACTGTCAGAGTAGCTGTTGCAAAGGATGACTTCCTCGCTATTGTTAAACCATTTGTAGTTGAATCTGCCCAGCACATTCCATTTGATGGCCAGAAAAACCACCACTTCCCAATGCCACTCATGAAATACTTTCTTCGTGCACTCCTGGTATGCACTGCTGAAACTAAACGTAAGGTACATGATCCAAAGCATAACACCTCTAATTATTTCTATCAGTTTTTGACTGGGCATGGATCGGATTCGCTTCAGAAATTTGTGAAAGAACAATTAAAGATACACTACAAAGATAATATCTTGAGACTATCAAACTGCCTCTATGAAGCAGGGGAAGCCTCCCCAGAGGAGGTGGAACTACTCTCCTCCATGAAAGCTGAAGTCAGTGACGCAGCTGTAACAACTGGTGACATTCACAGCATCCTCCACTGTCTGAAGTTCACACAGGATCCTCACAGGTTGTCTCTCTCTTACTGCATTCTGGGACCTTCAGCACTGAAGTTGATTTCTAGACACCTGGCAGCCTGTCTTGAGAATGATGGGAACAGACTTACTGAACTGAGGTATGTGTCTTGTAGATTGCACTCACTCCCACACTACAAAAGTTTCCCTTCTTGCATGTTTATTAATGATTGTACTATTGCTTGTGTTTCATAGTTTGTCAAACTGTATGATATCTGGAGAAGGAACTTACACACTCACCGTATCTCTCAGAGTTACTCACTCACTGAAAAGTCTCAAGTAAGGACTACAAAGTTGATCTGTACATTTTCACACTGTTGTGTACCTTTCATCCATTGGACATTTGGGTCCTTCATCGGATGCCCTATATATCTTTCCTCATAGTAGTGTGGGGTTGTACAATTTAGCTGTCGTCCCTACCTTGTTTCCATACTTTTTTCTGTTCTGCGGTACTTAAAATTGCAATGTTTTTGTACAGTTGGTGTCACGCCAGAGATAACTGACATGGGTGTTCTTCAGTTGATGTGTAGATCATAACTAGAGTAATAGCTAAATTTCATCACCTTTGCAGTCTTGATGGTAATAGCATACCACACAGTGGAGCTGGCATGCTGGCAGATGCTCTAAAGGTGAACCAGTCACTGCAGAATTTGAGGTCAGTTGCTGAACCCTCCATCATAATAGTATGCCGTCCATGCCAGGGGTACACGCCACGAGTGTTCTTCTGATGTATTTATGATATTTACTCATCTCCCTTTCAGTCTTGATAGTAATAGAATAGCTGACAGAGGAGCTGGCATGCTGGCAGATGCTCTGAAGGTGAACCAGTCACTGCAGAATTTGAGGTCAGCAACTGTATCTTCCATTACACTTGGTGCATGTATGCCATGCATGCCGGGGTACATGCCACTGTATTTAGTGGTATATGTTATACAATACATGCAGTCTTGATGCTAATAGCATAAGAGACAAAGGAGCTGGCGTGCTGGCAGATGCTCTGAAGGTGAACCAGCTGCTTCAGAATTTGAGGTCAGTTTGCAGGATCCTTTATCTAGGCAAACTTTATCTAAAGCATCCCGTGAAGCTTCTCTGTGTGGTCAACCACATAAGCACTGGTTGTACATAATATATAGGTTGCTAAATGGCTCAGAATTAAAGGAATGGCTCTCTTCCTCTTAAACATTATATATTTGAGGGTGTGCATGTACTTTGGATATATATTTTTTCTACTTAATATAGCCTCAGTACCAACCTAATAACAGACAAGGGAGCCGGCGCAATAGCAGATGCTCTGAAAGTGAACAATTCACTGCAGAATTTGAGGTGAGTCCTTCCATTGTACCTAATTGGTGTGCGCTATTCCAGGACTATACAGCTTCATTAGCTTCATTTGATGGGATTGAGATGCATGGTCTTATGTACTATGCAAATGCCTCTTAATTGTGCAGGAGCATGCTTGCAACTTGAAAGCTTTTAGCAGGCACTGACAGAATGAACATTCAGCCTATAGCAGTGATTTAAACCCCCAAAGACGACTATTGACCCTTTGCCCTGGTAGGGCTTCTTGTCAAGTGCCCTGTACATGCATGGCTTAAGGCCAATGTTTAGGGCCATAGACCCCACCGAGGGCCCCAGAAGGACATTTGGCCCTCTGGCACTCACGAAAACATGCACACCAATAGTGTGTGAGGTCCTGTGTGAAAATGGGCCAGATCTCCATCATTGACACCCAATATCTTGCCTTCTGGGTGGTCATTAATGGTATTGCCAGGGAGGGCTCTTCATGTGTGCTTTCCTGACTAAGTCTGGGCCCTGAGAAGCGTGAAAATGTGTTAGGAAAAGAATTGCAACCTGAATGGAAAACAGATAAGACTTTTGAATGGCATTGACTTCTTCAGGACTTGTCATAGTGCATCTCAACTTGCATAGTTATGTATTAATATTGTGTATCTCAGCATGTGCTGAGCAGACATCCAATCAACCTTACCTATCATATTACTTTCCAGTCTCAGGCGCAACCTTATTACTGAAGAAGGAGCATACCAGATTGCCGAGATGTTGGAAGTGAATACATCTCTACAGAATCTGGAGTAAGTCCTTGATATCTCAGGAATTATAGCAAGTAGCTGCATAGTTTCTATTGTACTTGAGTGACAGCATTATACACTCATGGAAGTCTCTTGTTGAATTTTCTATTTCTTTCCTTTTCTAGTCTTAGTGAGAATCAAGGAATTACAGATGGACATATAGCACTTCCTCTCCTGTTGCAAATGAACTGTCTGTTGCAATACAGTGAAATTCAAACAAAACTTGAGTAAGCTAATAAATAATGTCACTCAAAAGCTGCATTAATGTTAGCAGACTTGTTTAAACTACAAGCAGGTGGTAAGCTGTATACCAAACACAGGTATCACGAGAGATTTTGAGCATTTGGATTATCCCACATTCTAAGTATGTACGTAGTTGATTAGCTGTTCTACTATCTGATTGGGGTTGCCAGGATTCTAGCAGAGAGTAAGGAAGTGGATTCAGTCCACCCGACTAGTTTTCCCACAGCACTACGGATACTGAAAGCAATAGTTGCTGGACAATATGGTCCTGGAATGAGGGAAGTGTCTTGTTTACATATCAGATTTGTATTTGTGCTCTCTCTTGTGTTTCAGGTTACAGAATATCAGCTGTGATTGTAGGTATGTAGTGTCTGCAGTTACCAAGGTGATGCAAGTCAGTGATTCAGTACAGACTTTGAAGTAAGTAGTATACCCTCAGAGTAGATAACACTCAGCTTTGCCTCATAGCAACATCTATACCCTTATTCAACATACTGTGTCTTTCAGGTTGCAAAATATCGACTGTGGTTTTAAGTTTTAGGTACGTAGTATCTGCAGTTGCCAAAGTGCAAGTGATGCAAGTCAGTGATTCACTGCTGACTTTAAATTAAAATTTGGGTGAGAAGCCTTCTGTTCTCAAAGTTTAGGCAGCTGGTAAAGCTGCAGCTGGCAAGATAGCATTTGATTTTATAGATGGTGAAGTTCAAGCTTGGCGGTGGGATCTGAGTGCTTCAAAACATAGCTAACACCATACACACACTCTGGTCAGACCAATTTGCTGGATTGCCGCAAGTTAATGATAACAGCTCATCACTATTTCAGTACATTCGTTTTTGGCATGCATTCGGTTTAGTCATGCATACAGAGTCTTATACAATATACAGAACGGTGAACTGTATAACAACATACCATTCATCTTCAAAGCATCGCGAAAGTACAAAGCAGAAGGTTGCAATCTGGGTATTTCTTTGGAGTTAATTTTTACTCAAGCTTTTCGCTTCATTGGCTAGCACTTACAATTGCTTGACAGGGCATAGGTGGACAAATTGTAGTTGTTGTTGAGAGGCTGCCCTCATCTAGTCTCGTTCCCAGACCCAAACAACCCCAGCCAGGATCGCTTGCAGTATCACTCGCGGGGAAGGAGGGTCTGGTGACTTGAGCGGGGCAACGCAAATGTTGACATATTCATTTACACGAGACGTCATTTTTGTAGGAGGAAATTTCACCCCATGGCCATAATGTATACATGTTGCTAAGTTCTCTGTTCGTTTGTTCATGGTTTGTTTATGAGTGCTTGAGTGTTGATGCTGTGACACTACGTACTGCTTGATGAGATGTCTGACTGTTGTGATCGTCTGATTCTGCACATGACTTCACCAAGCACCTGCTGTTGCAGTGTACTTCACAGAGTTTTTTTGTATTGGCTTCTGCACGGTGCCTACCTTCTGCCATATGATGTAATTGTTGTTGAGGTGTTCATTCATTGATGTTCCATCATTCATTCTTCTAGTCTGAGTAACAATGTGATTGGTGTTGATGGAATTACTGCAGTGGCTGAAGCTTTAGCGGGACAAAATGCAGCTTTGACAACCCTACAGTGAGTATGAGTTTAAGGTCACTTCAGAATGCCACCATCATACAGTGCATGTTCTTCATTTGATGCATACTCTAGTTAGCTACCGTATTTATGCTAATAAAACGGTATAAAACAAATAATTTCAAAATTCACTAAAGTAGGATTGGAATCGTAGAAATTCCAGGAAATGAATTTGTATCGCTAGATTGGATGGACCGTTGTAATAGATAGAAATTGTCCCGCTGCGTTTGGAGAGAAGTGACCGCTGCTATTCCAAGAAATGGGCATCAAACTGCCATCCCACGTACTGCATTTCGAGCGTTTGTGACTGTTGTAGCTAGCTGCACTATTCCAGGAACTGGGCGTCTACTGCCGTGCCATCATTGCCATTCGCTGCATTTCGAGCGTTTGTGACTGTTATTCCAGGAACATGGACATCAACTGCCACTGCCACATGCTGGCATTCCGCGTTTGTGATTGTTGTGACTACACTATTCCAGGAAATGGACACCCACTGCCATGCCACACGCTACATTTCAGCCCTTGTGGCTATAGTAATTCCAAGAAATGGGCATCATCAACCACGATGCCACGCGCTTAATTTCGAGAGAATTCGTTTGTGACCAAGGACTGTTGTATTCCAGGAAATAGGCATCAACTGTCATGCCACGCACTGCATTTGGACAAATCAGACTGCATAGTGTATTTTTGTAAATGTGTACTTAAAACTCGTGTTGTTTGGATAAGCATTTCCTGGTATTAGCATTTCCTGGTATTAGCATTTCCTGGTATTAGCATTTCCTGGTATTAGCATTTCCTGGTATTAGCATAAATACGGTAGCAGTATATTTTCATCTCCCTTACAGTCTTGATGGTAGTAGCATAACAGACAGTGGAGCTGGCGTGCTGGCAGATGCTCTGAAGCTGAACCAGCTGCTTCAGAATTTGAGGTCAGTTGCTGAATCCTCTACTATGAATACTTGGTATAAGCCGTTCATGCCAGGGGTGTTCTTCATTTTGATGCATACATCATACTGTAGTTAGCAGATAATTTCATCTCACTTTAATACAGTCTTGATGGCAATAGCATAACAGACAAAGGAGCTGGCATGCTGGCAGATACTCTGAAGGCGCACCAGTCACTGCACAATTTGAGGTCAGTTTGCAAGTTATGCTGTACAGCAAGACAACCATAAATAAGTTTGAAGCCAGATATTCACACCGTAACTCATAATATAATTGCCAAGTGCCTTAGCATGAGGCAACTACTCTGTGCACAAGGGCGTCGGAGGCAAATTAGTGTTAGTCCGGTGAGGGTTGGTGCCCGATTTTTTATAATTATTCATGAGCAGTCGCGCATGTATTACGGGGTATAGCTGGGCTTTGTAGACTAGTGGGAGAATTGTCACTTCAGTCTGCGCTCGCAGAGTATGATGCCTCACAATTATTACGAACGTGTTAAGGCCATTGCTTATTCAGGCCGAAAATTGTATGGTAATTCAATTCATAAGGGTTCGGTTTGTGGTTCTGTGATCGCGCGAAACGCTGACTACTTTACACTATGAATTTTAAATAAATGCTTGGTCAGCATTGGTCTGGTGGCTGCGGGACCTGCGGGAGCGGCTCCAGCGCCCCTGGTGCAGTGTAGTCAGTTTGTGTTATATTTGTATAATACAAGTGTATAAACATTAAGATAGCTGCAGATCAGCAAAAACTAAGCAGGGATGATAGCATAAAACAGTTCAGTATACAACCCCATCTTACATATCCATATCTTTCCACATAATAATGCGAAAAATATGTAGGGTGTTGTATACTGAACTGTTTTATGCCATCATCCCTGCTTGTTTTCTTACTTTTTGCTGTTCTGTTATCCCTACATCTCCATACATTTGTAATGTCTTTTACACTTGTTTACTCAATTTTGTAGCTCAGCATACAGGCCTGTAGCCGGGGGGGGGGGGGGGGGGGGGGGGGATCGAGAACTGCCGGACATTGGTCAAAGACTGAGCAAAGTAGTCAAAAGACCGCCCATAGATAGATAGATAGATAGATAGATAGATAGATAGATAGATTTTAATTTGGGAAGGAGTGTCCCTTCAGCCTGTGGCTGGTCCACCAGGGAGTACAGTCCTCATATACATCAAACAATACAAAGTACAACGACAGTAACTCACACATTGACAGAAATAACAAGTGAGTCTTTAAAAAGACTTGATGTGTCTCGGCACGACTTGGTATCAGCTAGAATCATGCAGAGGACATGGCAGCTGTAACCCTTTATTACTGCAAAACCTGTTAGCTATGAGACTTTCAGCTTAAGTCAGCGTCAATATCCTTGGAGGTTCTGTGTGAGCAAGGGGTGAGTAAGGGTGAGGTGGGAATGTTCACCCGAAGGGTGAAAGCAGTATGGTTGTGTCTGGGCTTGATGTTTTGGTCAGAGCCAGGTGGGCCGTTTTTTATTTCATAAATGGTTAGACAACACCTTGGCCAATTCTTTTAGCAATTATCTATCTAGCCAGCTAGCTAGAGCTGAGTGTGTGTAGTTAGTATACACTTGGGATGGCTGAGTGCAGCACACTGTGTATGGATGAGTGTATGAATATTCATTGTCCTGATTTGCTAGCAGTCTTGGTAAGTGGATTCATGAGAAGCCAAGCAAAACCCATAATCACTTTTGAGGATCTACTTGCAGGCTATAAATATGTTTGACACCCTATAGAGCAGGTTGCTGCACTTGTGCGGGGCATTGCGAAAAGCGACGTACGTACGTGCCACGTACGTACTTTCCACGCATCCAGCACCATGTCTTGGCAGTTCGGTGCCGAGACAAAAATGGAACGACTATAAAATATTGAACTAATGGACTGACATGAAGACCCGCCTACTTGTGAGGGCAATCAATTATCAGCAGCTGAATAGTGCTAATTAGGAAGCCTAGCAGGAACAGGGAACCACTGATCATATTCACTGAGGTTATTTTAAAGGATGCTGTCTGTCAGACCAACAATCATTATGACCATCCAAACTGAGGTCACTAGTAATTAAAAGTGGGAGTTGCTATCTCATTTTCACTCGTTTAGAACCCCCCTAGACCAATTATTAGGCTGTAGAAACCGCTTAGACTAGTGGCTGGCTACAGGCCTGGCATACATTCCCAACGCACACCGTACACAGTTTTGAGTTCAAGTTCAAAGTTGCTCTGTGCGCATGCGTACAAATAAAGAAAACAAGTAACTTCGCTCGGTTCGCTCACTCAGCTACTTTCCCCTCGTTCGCCTACATGAGTAATCCGGAGTTCTCTGTGCAGAGCTGCTGCTCCTCGGTTACGTCCGCTTCAACTGCTGCTCCCCGTTTGTGTCCGCTTCAGCTGCTGCTCCCCGATTGCATGCATCCACTTCTAGCCCAGCTGGATTCCAGCCTATGCCCGGGCCCATTGCCAACGTTCTCGAACATTCTTCGCGGAGTTCGAGGTTCAGTAAATTGAAGTACGAAGGTCGTGCGTCACTAATCTAGTCCCGCCTCACGAACATCCCACTTCCGTCACGCACAGACAGACACACACCCACACACACATGTCAAAATCCTAATGTATTGATCACCGGGCGTTGTAGATGAAATCATAGTTATTGAATGGGTGGTTTCAAGCGCCTCGTGAGACTTCGAAGTTGTCAAAAGTGATGGGGTCGTGTACTGCTCAGTGTAATTTAAAACACTGCTGTTTTGTGTGAAAACCGTCGTGAGGGAGTCAGGCAGTTTTGAACTAGCCCGTCTGAAGAAGAAGAAAACTTTTGTCCTATGGAAGCCTGGAACGAGGCTAGATGATACAGACGATACACAAATTGGTATCAATAATTCACAAGAGATATTCACATTGATAGCTAATATATTGTCAACACAAACAGAAGAACAGACATGGGTAAGCATGGGAACGAGGCTATTGATAATACATACATGTAGTAGTCTACGATGTAGTTCGCCATACTAATATGCAGGAGTAAGGTATGGCTGAGAGCTCGAGCAGTGAGGTGACTGATGGTCAGCAACAGTTCCAAGTCAGAGCCAGAGGAGGAGAGTGATACCCAGAGCGTGGAAAGTGGAGGGTACAAGTACGAGGTGCAGCCGAATGACACCACGGGTCTTAGCTTGCAGTGGCTCAAACTGAAGGATGTTTTGTAACTAGGAAACCGGTGTTCAGTCCCTTGGGAAAGAGCTAACTACCATTTGCACGTCTTCAGTGTTTGCTCCCTCTGTGGTACAGTGCTTGCTCCCTCTGTGGTACAGTGCTTCAAAGATGCGCTGTATGGTCCACCCACCCCGAACTTATTTCAAACTCACCCACAGGCCTCTGTTCCTACTATATAGTTTAGTCGTTCCGGATGATGTCAAAGCTAACCAGCTTTCACAGGCATGGTCTATCTTGTTACTTGTTTCCAAGTCTGTAGTGTCACGCCCTTCCTTGCCTGCCGCGAGCACTCGATCTAGCAGAGACGGAGCTCTGGAGATGCCAGCCAACTGTCATAACCTAGAGGGTTTTTGCCAATCGAGTTCTGAACACGTGCTCCTTCATTTCTCCATTTCTCCATTTCCTCATTAACATTTCCCATTCCTACTTTTAGAGTGACCCCTCTGCTTGACTGGTATCGGCCAGCAGCATGCAGGGGGTTGGGACAAGGTACGTGCACACGCGGTATAATTAACATTCCATAGATATTATAATGCTATACAAGAAGTAGCAGAAGTACAGCAGACCAGTAACAGTTCTAGAACTGACATTTTGCTGGGGTTCAATTGCTGTTTACCTGATGCTGATCAGGATGGATTGAAAGCACAAAAGTAATTTAGCATTACATTATACAGAATGACAACGCACGTGATCTTCTCCCTACCCCCAAGTCTGCTGTGCTAGTACAAAGCAATTGAGCCAGCACTGTTCCTGCTCAATCAGTCCGTAGTGTGAGCTACTTATGTGAGATCTATAATAAATTATACTAGTATTGAAATTATGCTTCCCAGCCCAATGGTGCTACCCTTCACACCTTATGAAAGCGTGCCTACTAACAAGCTGGCAGTTGGCATGTGCAACGATTGTGCGTGACTGTGTATGCCTATTCCTAGGTATCTACTGTTTTAGTTTATGAATTTTTATGCTTGGTAAAGAGTCACCATGTTATCTTGGTTGTACCGTAGTTGCCGATTATTTCGCGTGCCAAAAATTTCGCGGTCTAGCCAATAAACGTGACACACAAATATTTCGCGGTGGGAAATTTTCGCTGATTACTTCCGCGAAAACAAAAAAATTCCGCTCGTAATAACTTCCTATTGACACGTGCGATCGTGCTGATGGAGCGATCGATTTGTGTATGCGTGGCTACCACGTCTACAGCGAAGCAACTGCCGGGGAAGTGCTACTGTGTGAGCGTGAGCCCAGGAACACGAAGG
Organism: Axinella damicornis; assembly: GCA_963931865.1. Taxonomy (NCBI): domain Eukaryota; kingdom Metazoa; phylum Porifera; class Demospongiae; order Axinellida; family Axinellidae; genus Axinella; species Axinella damicornis. The sequence goes on along the minus strand of OZ007514.1, from coordinate 12,465,116 downwards.
ACAGTAACTCTTATGCCTAACGCTAGCTGTGGAAATATCTTTCGCGGGTTTAATATTCGCGGTCTTACTTCATCCGCGAATACCGCGAAAATTTCCCCACCGCGAAATTAACTGCAACTACGGTAAATATGATGAACTGTAGGTATGAGATAGACAAATTGTTTTGAAACAGCGAATAACAGTGTTGAAAGGAAATGATCTAGGCAATGCACTTGTGCAAGAGCGCATGATGACATCATTTTCATTGTGGCAATGATGATGATGTCATATCCACTATTGACTTGTGCTACTGTATAAATTCAACTCTATATAACCCCATAATTTCCTTGTTCACCCTCCAGAAATTCTTTTGGATGTACAATTGACTTCCATAATGCTGTATTAATATGCGTTTTTGTAGTGATATAGGTTGCAAAATGGCTCAGAGTTTTTCATACGTCAATGTTAATTAAGGAATGGCTCTCTTATTGTACTGTGTGAGGGTGTGAATTCACTTAAAGATTCTCTACTGATTACAGTCTCAGTGACAACCTAATAACAGACAAGGGAGCCGGCGCAATAGCAGATGCTCTGAAAGTGAACAATTCACTACAGAAGTTGAGGTGAGTCCTTCCATTGTACTTGGTGTGCGCTATTCCAGGACTATCAGTGGGATTGAGATGCATGGTCTTATGTACTATGCAAATGCCTCTTGTACAGCAGCATGCATGCTATATTTACAACTTGAAAGCTTTAGTAGGCACTGACAGAATGAACGTTCAAGCTATAGCAGTGACTTTAAACAGCTGCCAATGACTAGCTAAATGACTCCACTAGGGCTTGTATCTCAACTCACATAACTCATGTGCATTGTTGGAGAACTGTGCAGTGCTGTGTGTAGTGTGAATACCAGTATAATCCCAACATGTGTATAGCAGACATCCAATGGGCCTCGGACATCATTACCTTTCAGTCTCAGGTGCAACCTTATAACTGAAGAAGGAGCATACATGTTTGCCGAGATGCTGGAAATGAGTACATCCCTGCAGATTCTGGAGTAAGTCCATCGATACCTCAGAAATTATTGTAATCAGCTGTTTATAGATGTGACTGGTCAATACACTCGCATTATACACGCATGGAAGTCTCTTTTTGAATTTTCTTTCTTTTCCTTTTCTATAGTCTTCACGAGAATCAAGGAATTACAGATGGACATATAGCTCTTCCTGTCATGTTGCAAATGAACTGTCGGTTGCAATACGGTGTAACTCCAGCAAAATTTGAGTAAGTTAATAAATCACTCCGGACTCTTATCCTAAAGCTGCGTTACTATTATAGCGGACTTGTTCAACCTACCACAGGTAACACGAGAGATTTTCAGCATTGGGATTGTCCCATGCACATTCTAACTCATTACCCCGTGCGCATGCGTGCAGCAGGGGTAGAGTGATCAGTTTGTCTGTCTGTCTGTCAGTCTGTCCATGGAGTTTCAGCAATGAAGGCCTTGTTGAAGGCTTAGTTCAGCGTCAGAATTCAGGAAATACTAGCGTCTACATAACTCACAGACCAGAAATCCACTCGAGAGGCTGAGAAAAGTTGCAAGAAAGTCGACAATTAGCCCTGTTCTAATTTATACAACTTGACCACACCCTGTTTCTCTAACATTACTGCCACAACTTAGCGCTTATCTCATCATGTGCAGGCCGTGTTAAAAATTGGCAGTTGGCCATAAAAAAAAGTTAGTGCAACTGTGCACGGGGTACATGCTCTGCTGAGTACCTCTAGTTATCTTGATTAGCTGTTCTGCTATCTGATTGGGGTTGCCGGAATTCTGGCAGAGAATAAGGAATGTGGATTCAGTCTACCCGATTACAGCACTACGTATACTGGGACTAATAGCTTGCTGGATAATTGCTGAGCTCCTTAGCATGTAGGCCGCGCCGCGATCTCAGGTAGGGTTTGTGTATATGTGGCAATGCTTAGTCACACTTGGGAATGCAATTACTGGTTAAAGTTAACGCACGTGTGATAGTATATCCTGGTACTGGCTGGCCTGGTGATCTATGTGTGTACAGCGTGCAATAAGTCAGACTCACTCTATAGGGCATGGCGTACTCACACAGTGAATGCCCTCCTTATAATACAAGTACCTGCATTCCTATTTGTAGCACAAAGTTGGAGCTACAAAAATATTATGGGTTTCGCAATTGCTTGTGAATGCATATTCCTAGTATGGTCCGGAACGAGACTTAAGTGTCTTGTTTACTTCCATATCAGATGTGTGTTTACACTGGTGTGCATCACTCTCTTTCAGGTTGGAAAATATCAGCTGTGATTGCAGGTACATAGTATCTGCAGTTACCAAGCTGATGCAAGTCAGTGGTTCATTGCAGACTTTGATGTAAGCATTTTTCCCTCAGAGTAGATGATAGCACTCAGCTTTTTCTCATAGCAACACCTATACACATAAACGATGTTCCATTTACTCCTTGGTAATATCTGCTTTGAGTTTGTGCCGGAATCAAATTTGTGGCATATTCACAACTACATTTGCCAGTTCCACATCGTTGGCTCATTGCTATTTTGCGTCAGTACATGCATTGCTGGTATGAATTGTGTTTGACCAGCAAGGTAGTGATGTGTACCAGTGATGCATACAATTAGCTAGTTGTCACCCAGGGGTATGATTTTGATTCATTGTTGTAATTGTATTACTTGGCATGGATTTGTGACTTTATTGAGTAGCTATTACAGTGTGCTTCACTGAGTGTTTTGTTGATGGTTTTTGAATAATGCCTACATTCTACCCAGTGTAGCTGTTGTTGAGGTGCACCATTGAAGATGTTGATGTTCCATCATTCATTCTTCCAGTGTGAGTAATAGCAAGATTGGTGTTGATGGAATGACTGCTGTGGCTGAAGCTTTACAGAATACAGCTTTGACAACTCTACAGTAAGTACCGGCTTGCATACCGTATTTCCGCGATCAAATGCCGCACTCGATTAGTGGCCGCCCTCGAATAATAGCTGCACCTCCAGAAGGGCAGAACAAAATAAACGCCGCCCTTGTTTAGTAGCCGCGGCTTGTATTCGAACGGTTGGCAATCAATCGATGCCCTTTGTCTAGCCCTCAAGGACCGTGACTATTTCGCTGTGAGCATGAAGAGAGGAGAACTGATTGTTGGTCATATTCCCCGAGAGCTGTCTAAGCGTTTGGCGTTTTCTGTGGTCAAGGCACGGGGGGCGAGCGACGTGTGACCAGCGAAATCTTTCGTGACGGAAATGGCTTTGGCGTTTCCTACCGTTTTGTCGGGATGATTATGACAGTACCACGCGGCCCAGGGCTGAAACAAAACAACTTCTTTGTTCATACACGGTGCTCCAATCCGTTTCCTCGCTTCCGTGTTTATGCTGAGTTTAACAAACGCCGCCTTTGATTAGTGGCCGCCCTCGAATAGTGGCCGCCCTCGAATAGTAGCCAAAGTAAATCGCGTGATGAAATACATAGCAGCCGCGGCGTTTGATCGCGGAAATACGGTATGTAAAAGTCACTGCGGTCAGTTGCTGAATCCTTGGAGTGCATCTTGCATGCAAGGTGTAGTTACCGTAATCTCCTGATAATATGCCCATGGGCAATGAACTTAGTGGACTCACATATGAAGGCCAGCTATTGCAGTCCATGCTGCTTCCAATGAATTTCATTATTGTTTTGTCTGCGTGCTCCACATCACTCAAGCACTCCTACTGTGTCTTGTTTGCTGTTTCTGCAGCTACTCTCATGAAGAGAGTGTACCTGCTGACTAAGTAAGCTCCAAGAGCAGTAGTAAAGCCTTGCTAGAATGCAGTTGCAGTACGGCACTCATACCAACTACATACATATTTTGCATGCATGTGCAGTGGGTGGCCTGTAGTTGGTAATAATGAAATTCATTGGAACCAGCATGCACTGCAATAGCTGGCCTTCATATTTGATTCCAACTTCCTCTGAAGGTATTCCAGAACTTTCCTGTTTGAGGTAATAAGATGGGCGTATATTTGAGCTATAAATAAATTATCCCTATGCAACAACTTGCAATTGGCTCTAAAAAGGAAGGTGGGCTTATTTTCAAGGGTCAAGGGTATTTCAAGTTTTCATTTCCCTTACAGCCTTGATGGTAATAGAATAAGAGACACTTGGGCTGGTATGCTGGCAGATGCTCTGAAGGTGAACCAGTCACTGCAGAGTTTGAGGTCAGCAACTGATATACTTGGTGAAATATGGTACACATTGGGTGTTTTTCGTAGAAGTAATGCTTTTTACCTCCTTTATATAGTCTTAGTGATGGTAATGACTTAACAGGCGAAGGAGCTGGCATGCTGGCAGATGCTCTGAAGGTGCACCAGTCATTGCAGAGTTTGAGGTCAGCTACATCATATAATTATACCATGCATACTAAGGATAAATGTAGTTAGCAGTATTGTTTAATCTCCTTATAATTATGTATTATACAGTCTTGATGGTAATAGCATTAGTGACAGTGGAGCTGGCATGCTGGCAGATGCTCTGAAGGTGAACCAGTCACTGCAGAATTTGAGGTCAGCCGCTGATCATGAATTCTCAACAATGTCTACTTGGTATAAGTACATGCCATGGAATTTCTTCCTTAATTTTGATCATAATTAATGTAGTTAGCGGATAATTTCATCTTCCTTTCAGTCTTGATGTTAATGGAATAGCTGACCAAGTAGCTGGCATGCTGGCAGATGCTCTGAAGGTGAACCAGTCACTGCAGAAGTTGAGGTCAGCAACTGAATCTTCCATTATACTTGCATGCACACCAAGGGTACATACCATCAGTGCATGTTTCTTCATTTGATAAACACATCATACTCTAGTTAGCAGTACATTTTCATCTCCCTTTAATGCAGTCTTGATGGTAATCTCATAAGAGACAATGGAGCTGGCTTGCTGGCAGATGCTCTGAAGGTGAACCAGTCACTGCAGAATTTGAGGTCAGTTGTGGGATCCACTATACCATCATTAAAGATATTTAGCTCATGATTAATTCATGAGGCTTTGTGCACTGCTGTTACATATACCATATTGCAAACAGAATAGTAGATCCAATCTAACAGTAGAAATTCCTGGAATTTCCATTGATCCACTTTAAAGGTAGCCCAATGCACTAATTATTTTCAGTGAATCCAATCAAACAAATACCAGAAAATGCACTTATAAAACATGATGAGTTCCAAGAATGACAGACAAAGTAACACATTTACAAAGTACACTCTTAGAGTCAAGGAGTAGAAGTCAGGGAGCTGCTCTTTTTTGATTTCTCTCTCCAAATGCAGCACGTGGCAATTGAAGCCCATTTCTATCTATTGCAATGGTACATCCATTCTAACTGTAGAAATTCATTCTGGAATTTCCTAATCCAATCCTATGGTAGTAAATCTTTTTGCTACCTGTGATAGTTTTGTGGCAGAGGCTAGCTGTTACTGACTATGCTTGCACTACTGAAGATGGCTGAATTACATCTCGGTACTCAGAGGTTGAACTCATCCATAAACTTAGGCATCCCGTCTGGAATGGACTGTACAGCTTCCGTACGACTGCCAGCTTTCGGCATGGCTCCGTACGCAGGCCGTCTCGCCCCAGCGTTTGTGGCTTGCCATGCTAAAGCAAGGGGTTGGAAACCAGCATTATCACCAAGAGACTTCCCATTGGCCACCATTGCTCGAGCTCTCTCTTCAACTTGCGCTACCAGTACAGCTCTTGCTAAAAGCCCACTAAGATTCTGACCACACAGCCAAGAATGGCCATGTTTCAGAGACATTTTAATGTGAACTATAGCTTGAATCAAGTTACAGTTCACATAGCTGAGCAATGATATTCACCGCTACCGCAGTGGTAAACAACAAGTGCTAGTCTCGCTTTGCCAGACTCTCTCCTCCTGTGTGAGAGTCTGGCTATGCGACACTAAACAATTATACTACTGTTCAATGCATGGGTGGGTGGATACTATATATAGTATTGTTAAAATATTTTGCGAATGCCACTAAACGCGAAGATTTATCACGTGAAATAATTTACGAATACTGAGGAAAGCGGATAAATTACGGTAACGAAACGTGTACATTACTGCGCAATCCATGGCTCTGTAGCTGTTTCGCTGCTTTCAAGTTTCAACGATGGACTTCCAGCCTGACTCAAGATGTTAATACTTTCTCAAAGTATCGCTCAAGTGGATGGAGAGGTTCAAGATGCGGGAGCAGCACATTGAGCACACAGTGCCGGTGTGAAGGAGCGGACCGACTTGCATTTGTCATGACCATCATGGGTGCGCAGCAGCTCGAATTTTCCCGAAGAAGCTGGGTCGGCATGCTAGTGAAAGAACGGCAAGTACAGCAAAGTTAGAATCGTTACTAATAATAATCACTTCGATCACTGCGGTTCGCGAAAAATTTTCAACATGAATACTTGTCACGTGAAAAATTTTCAGCACGAAAATTACCCGATATACGGTACTTCTCTGAAACATAGGTGCTTGATACTATACTCTATGTTGACGGTGTTAAAGGAAGGCTCTCTTCCTCTAGAACACTATGCTGTGTGAGGGTGTGCATTCACCTACAGGGGCGCCGGAGCCGGTCCCGCAGGTCCCGCGGCCGCCGGACCAATGCTTGACCAAGTGCATATTTAAAATTCATAGTGTACAGTAGTCGCGCGATCGCAGAACCACAAACTGAACCCTTATGAATCCAATTACCATGCAGCGGGTTGGATTGTGGTTGCACAAGTCAATTTAGTGTAATTTTGCGTGAGTGGCTGGGCTCAGCATGCTGCAACAGCTGGTAAAAGGCCCAGTTATACCCCGTAATACGTGCGCGACTGCTCATGAATAATTAATGCTACGTAAAAAATTTCGCACGCGCTCCGCGCGCAAACCATCACCACACCAACACTAATTTGCATCCGACGCCCCTGACCTAAGGGATTTTCTACTTAATACAGTCTCAGTGACAACCTAATAACAGACAAGGGAGCTGGCGCAATAGCAGATGCTCTGAAAATGAACAAGTCACTGCAGAATTTGAGGTGAGTCCTTCCATTGTATTTGGTATGCTATTCCAGGACATTAGCTTTGTTTGATGGACGTGGGATTGAATACCGTAGTCTCATGAAAGAGCACCCACCCTCAAAAGAGTGCCCACTCCCACTTTTGGTTCAACGTCCTGCATAGGGTCAAAGTTTACTCGAATGAGCACCCACCCTTCCTGCACTAGCCACATAGTCTCTTGCCTAGACCACACCCCCTTCACGGGGAGAAGGGTCTGGTGGTATTGAGTGATTTCTTGGTTGTGCCGAGTCAGCAGTATTGATTTTGAAGGATCCATTGATTACATGCTTGCATGACGTCATTGACGTAGCACTAAACAATACTGCTGACTCGGCACAACCAAGAAATTGCTCAGTAGTCACCAGAGCTTTCTCCCCGCGAGGGGTGTGTGGTCTGGGCACAAGACTACTAGCCACGTGCCTGGTGTGAGACAAAAATGGAGCCCATTTGTGAAGTTTTGAGAAACTCTACACGTACATGTATCTGAGGTGAGAAACTTTGCTTGCAGAGTGAGTCTGTGCATCCGTCTCTATGGTGTCTATGTGTGTTGGCGAACTGCCCCTGAAGACAACAACCTCAACTAGTCAACTCCCAGCCCCAAACAAACCTGCGAGGATTGCTTGCAGTATGACTAGTGACTCCAGCGATGCTCTGAAGCACACACACTTGCTACTACATAAATGAAGTTCGAAGGTGGGCACTCTTTCGGGGTTGAATGCAGAAAAACTCGAAAAAACGCCCACCCCCTGTTCAGTGAGCATGTAAGGTGCATTGCCCATGGGTGCTCTACAGTATATGAAGAAAAGACTTGTACAGGAGCATGCTGCAACATTTACAACTTGAATGCGCTAGCAGTCACTGACCGAATGAACATTCAGCAGCGCCGGCGCGAGCTCTTTTGGAGTGGCACGGCCACTGCCATGCCGAAGGTAGTGAGTAGAGGCGTGAAGCGCCGATCTGTCCGCGCAAAGCGCGGAAAATTTTTTTCACCTTCATTTTTCAGTTGTCTGGATGGGCTCTCGTGGCACCTTCGTGCTTTGCACTGCACTGTAACCGCTTTCTGCTTTTTCCGTGTCATCCGTGACCGTCGACGTGGAAAGGAGATGTCATAATGCGCGCTTTGCGCGCATAACTTCTAGCCCACGCCTACCAATTATTATAAGCCGACTAAAAAGTGGTACGGCCAAAACCGTACCGGCCGTACCGGCCGCGCCGGCCCTGTTCAGCCTATAGAAGTGACTTTAAATGCAACCTTAATTCAATGGCAAACAGCTAAGACTTTCGAATGGTAATGACTCCTTCAGGGCTTGTCATCAACTCACGTACTTATAGAGGCTTGTGCATTGTTTATGGAACTGTGCAGTGCTGTGTGTAGTGTGAATACCTGCATAATCCCAACATGTGCTGAGCAGACATCCAATGGGCCTTGCCTATCATTATTTTCCAGTCTCAGACGCAACCTTATTACTGAAGAAGGAGCATACCAGATTGTCAAGATGTTGGAAGTGAATACATCTCTACAGATTCTGGAGTAAGTCCGTGATAATTATCTCAGGAATTATAGCAAGCAGCTGTTTTAAATTTGACTGGATATTTGTCATTGCACTCGAGTGACATCATTATACATGCATGCAAGTGATCTCTACCACACAAGAATACAGACATGCACAAGTCTCTTGTTGAATTTAATGATCTCTTTCTTTTTCCTTTCTAGCCTTAATGAGAATCGTGGCATTACAGGTGGATATGTTGCACTTCCTGTCATGTTGGGAATGAACAATCTGTTGCAGCACGGCAAAGCTCCAACAAAACTTGAGTAAGATAATAATCACACTCCAGACTCTTAATCTTCCCATCACGGAATATGTGCTGCTTTATACATGGAGAGAAGATTTAGTCCATGTTCTAAAGTCATTACTGTTAGTGGACTCGTTGGATCACAAGTCAGCCAATGATATTATCCCTCATCCTCTTTCCTTGTTGTAAGTTAACTAGCTTTAGTGCTACTCACGTGACCCTCAACGAATCAGACGCCTCAGAATCGATCACATGACGGAGCATTAAATCGCTTAATGCACACTTTAGTGTGCATTATCTAGATAATGCACACTTTTCAAAGATCAAAGGCTGTCTCGGGTCAGTGAGTTGCACTAAGTAGCTTTTAGATACCAGTTTGTAGTGCATTATGGGCTTTAGTGCACTCAGGCAATCTAGTTAGCGGTCTTGGGCGGATAATGCACTCGCCTTCGGCTCGTGTATTATCTCGCCCTCGACCGTTAACTAGATTGCCCTCGTGCACTAAAACCCGTAATGCACTGCAAAGTGGTATCTAAATATTACATAATATGTCATCTTGTTCTGCTATCCTATTGGAATTAATTGCTAGGCAGAGCATAAGGAATGCGGGCTTGGCTAGTGTTCCCACAGCACTACACTGAATTCTCTTTGTATACCTCCATATCAGATCTGTGTTGACACTGGTGTGCATCACTCACTTGTGTTTCAGGTTGCAGAATATCAGCTGTGATTGTAGGTACATAGTATCTGCAGTTGCCAAAGTGATGCAAGTCAGTGATTCATTACAGACTTTGAAGTAAGAGAAATTTAGCGGATAAGCCTTTCTGTTGTCAACATTTGGCCACATAACAAGTTGTTGAAGTTAGTGAGAGAATATAATGACAAGGTTGGCTTATACTTATAGATGTGATGCATGCTTTAGTATCTCCCCACACTGTGATGAGGCATTATTACTCTGCCATACCTATACACAGTCTGAGGTTAGATGGCATGTCTGACGTTGAAGCCTGCCATATTGCTGAGATGCGAACCACGAACACATCTCTGCAAGTCCTAATGTAGGTTGCTGTTATTATTGCTAGTTTTGGAATTAGGTACGTTCATTGATATCTATATTTCTGGGTGTTACATCATTGGCAACATTTCATTCTTGGTGTCTGGCTTTTGGGAGTAGTTGCCCTCATTGATGTCTGTAGTTGCCCTCATTGATGTCCGAGTGTAGTTGCCCTCATTGATGTCCGAGCGTAGTTGCCCTCATTGATGTCCGAGCGTAGTTGCCCTCATTGATGTCTGTAGTTGCCCTCATTGATGTCTGTATTCTTGTGTGGTAGACATCACTGACATCTTTATTCCACTTCAGTCTCAACAATAACAAGATTGGTGTTGATGGAATAACTGAATTGACCGAAGCTTTACTATTTGCACCTCTGACAACCCTAGAGTAAGTATTAGATTCTATAATGTAGTTCCATACAAATCACCAAGTAAAGGCTTTTGTTCTTCTGCAGCCTGTGTGGCAATCCTATATCGGATGAAGGAACTGCGGTGATATCCAAATGCATACAAAGAAGCTGGAAAGTGGAAACACTGTTGTGAGTTCATCATTTGGAGAGCTGCATGGATGCTTATACTACTTTATGCAAAATTGTTCACTGATGAATGTACCAATTGCTAACCCTGCTTAGTTATGTTACAATTATGGTAGTATAAGTTATCCATCTATTGCAGGCTTGCTGGTACGAATATGACAGATGTTGGAGCTACTGCGCTTGCAACTGCTCTGAAGTGGAACACATCTCTTCAGGAACTGGAGTGAGATTGCTATATATGTATACAAAATGTATCCAGCCAGATTGCAGCATTCAGGCGTTATCCATTCAGGTTCAGCTAGTCATATAATAAGGGAATTTATTGTTGACCTATTAATTCAAAGAGGTGCTCATTGTGTGATTCATCATGAGGTACTATCTGAGAAATGTACTCATCCCAGAAGTCCAAAACTATCGGTGTAATAAAGCCATACATAAACTGCTGCGGTGTATTTCACTGAGATTCCTGCCCAGCATAATTAAAATTTGATGATGCTCTATCATTTATTTCTCTAGTCTGAAAGATAACGGGATTGGTGTTCGTGGAATAATTGAAGTGGCTGAAGCTCTTCAACATCCATCTTTCAGAATCTTAAAGTAAGTTAACCCATAAGTTGATTTCACTATCACAATTTCTCCAACCAGCAGACAGTAAACTTCATTATTTGAACAGCCTATCCAGTAGGCAATCACAGAGTGGTTAACAAGGTGGAACTATAGCAACTGAATGCTAATACTAACTAGTACCCCGGGACCGACGGCTTTACATCCCTTCCAAAGGATGCAGTGTAAATTTTTTTCAGGTGAAAACCCCCTCAAGAATACACCTAAACTCATTGTAGGGTAGACTCCTCCTCTGGCTTGGTGGGATTCGATTGAACCAGCAACCTTGCGATTAGCAGTCGAAAGCTTTGACCACTCGGCCACTAGCCACCGTATTAATACAATAGATTTACTGTACATTACCCCAACCAGCGGAATAAGTATAAAATTATGTAATAGCATGGTTTGCTGTGGTATTTGGGATTAATAGCACCAGTAATATATGCAGGAGGTAATTGCACGAGGCGAAGCCGAGTGCAATTTACTGCATTATGAGTACTATTAATCCCAAATACCACAGCAAACTTTGCTATCACAGATTAATCTTCATAGCTTTCAGTACAACAATATTCTCGGTATACTGCATGCAAGCTAGCTACGTACATGAACAGCAGATGGAAATGCAAATACTATTCACAGTCCAAGAGAATAGTAGCTACATAGGTCTGTTTCGCCATGCTCCTATTTGCTGTGGTATTTCACCTCGTGCAATTACCTCCTGCATTACTTGTGCTATTAATCCCAAATACCACAGCAAACCTACATATACTAATCTCATTGGCTGACAACTGTGTATATGCGCAGAATAATCCACAGTTTTGTATAGGACTTTAATATGGATTGTAATATAGCTATAAGATTATAATTAAGAAACAATGACCAATCATCCATAATAATTATGATTCCATTAAAAAACTACCTTGCCTTACTCACTTCAGCCTTGGTGGCAATCCTCTATCAGATCAAGGAGCAGCCATACTATCCAGACACATGCGAAAGAAGTGGAAACTTGAAACTCTGAGGTCAGTTGCAGGCTGCAGTAAGTGGGCACTTTATGAGGATATGTAAAGCGACAGTAACTGGGATCTTAGACCTCCCTTTGTACAGGCTTGCTGCTACAAGTATGACAGATGCTGGAGCCAGTGCACTTGCGAGTGCTCTGAAGTTGAACACATCTCTTCAGGAACTGGAGTAAGATTATATGTGTAATACAAAATGGTTACATGGTCCATCATTTCCTCTGAGCTTTACCATAGTGGGGCGGATTTTACGCAAGTGATGTGAACGTGTATATGCATGGACATTCATTGTGGTGTGAAATGATGAAGCCAGATCAGTCAAAAGCGCAAACTCATTCCGATTTCAAATGTGTCATCATGCATGCACTCCAAGCTTACCCAAAAAGTGGAGGACAAACGAAAAGCTTCCAACAAAGTTGGGTGTGTCTTGCATGTTGCAATGCAACCAGAAAAGAAAGAGTTCCTATCCACGAGGTAATAGTGAAGCAAGGCATGAGGCTTCATTCTCAAAGTGAGTACAGTTTAGCTACCATGCGTCAGACAAACCTAGTGAGAAAGTTCATTATCATGAAAATTGGGACATCAGTTTCCTTTATAAACTTGGCTTGGTTGCTTGCTACTGAATCTGAGGTTTGCACATTATTCTGATGGTGTATAGTTACATATGTGTGTATGTTACATAACTATGTGTGTATGATACAAGTGCTTTCATTACGCCTCGGAAGTGCCTCGGGCTTCGCCCTCGGCACATCCTCGGCTCCACTCAAGTACTGACCTTTCCCACGGGATATAACAGATCTATGTATGTTTCTTTAGTTTGGGACAGAACTCCATTGGTAATGCTGGAGCAGCTGCACTTGCTGCTGCACTACAAGTGAACAGAACACTGCGGACTTTAGAGTAAGCTCCAATGAATCACACATAATATTACAAAGCATGCAACTGACAGTATAGTTACTGTTTGTTTCTTTAACGAACTCTATTTGTGATCTCGGAGCAACATCACTTGCTGATGTACTACCGTAGAGTACGTATTAAGCGCCCAGGGTTTGGGAATTCCGCTGAACAGGGGGTGGGCACTAGATGCGTACTCAGACTATGATCGCGCGTCTTTGCAAAGTCCTTGAGAAGAAATGTTCGACAGAGAAAGCACGCCGTAGTTCATACTTCACTGTAAATCGGCCTTTTTGAATGCGCAACCTCACCCAGAGGTTAAGAAATGCTGCTCAAAACTTTTGTGATGGGTGGGCCCATACTACACTGCTTTTGGACCCTGTGCAGTAACTTTTGCGTGAAGAGGAGGGTGGGCGCTTGATACGTACTCTACTGTACAAGTGAACATAACACTGCGGACTTTAGAGTAAGCTGCATTAAAGAAATTAAGAATCAGATGTACTACCACAAAACATGCACAATGTCAGCAGGCAATTGGTGTGAAAGAGCTACTGAGCAGAAGGGTTGTTAAATAAGTAAGGGTGATGACAATGTAAGATGGCCGAACCCAGACACCCTTTACCAATTTGATTAAGTATTTAATTTTCATAATTTAGAGTGTGGCCACAAACTGGAGGCATACATTTCACTTTAACATGCAATGAGTCTTCTTGTGCCTACAAATTTGTAGAATATATCCGTGAAACAATTAAATTTTACTAGATTTAAATGGGGTGTTGACTACCAACCAAAGGGTTTCTTAGATGTATTTCTCATGAAGTTTGTGTAGACATCTATGCTGGTACTATATATTTAACCCCATGCAGTGCATTATTCATTAGTGGAATGATAATGTAGAAACCTTGAAACGGATTAACCCCCCCCCATCTACACCAGTACCCTTGCTTACCTGTTCACCCAGGGTGCTTGGGATGAATACCACCAACCAAGAGAAGGCAACCATTCTTGCCTCTTTCACCCAATGACATTCACCCATGGCCATTGGCAAGCAAAGTTGTTATGCACCATGCTAACATGACTGAATTCCATGAGAGAAGCAACAGCTGCCTTAGAAGGGTCAGACTCATGCGGATGTAATCTGGAAGCTACATAGCTCAAGCCAGCAAGGCTGCTTGTATATGGATATCTCTGTGCACATCTATATTTTTAGGATTGAAGTTGAAGAGCAACCTTGCGATATGAAGCTGAAACACTAGACACACCACTAGAGCCGAACAACTCTGTCACCTGCATGCATGATGAAGTACAACCAGCCTTCTACGTACATCTGATGACTTACTAGACACTGATCCTAATTAGTGTTGAGCGATTGCCTAAAATGTGAATAGTAGAGACAGCTGCTTTGTCCTAGATTGAATTGATATGCTATAAGTATACCGACCTTGCCATATAATGAGAAACAACACTGAGTGCTACACTATCTTAGTCTTGTGCAGAAAACCCCATCTGACAATGTTGGACACGTTTCATGGACTAAACACTTTGCTAATTCAAGACAAATGCCTGGAACTGATTATAGCATCAGTGTTAGTATTTTGAGGTTTCTGAGCTTCTAGCAGATATGTGTGCATGGTGACTTTATAGTGGTCCAATCAAATTCCCGTGCAATGTGAGTAACTTTGACCTAATTTATGATAGTGATATGCCAGACAGATATTTTCTGGACACATGACATATCTGCTGGATTTATACTGAGCTTACAATCATTAACTGAAAACTTTCTTTGCAGCCTCAGCTTCAACTCCAGCACCACTTCCATTTCAGCTGCAAGTTTCGCCAACATGCTGCAAAGAAATACCTCACTGCAGCTCCTGGAGTAAGATCATATACTCTCTTTCACAATCATATTGCATTCAAGGTTTAGTATAGTCCAGCCACACTTTAATTTGATGCGTAGATTATTATGGGAAGAACAAACTAGCCTCTATTGAGCACTCTCCGATCGACATTTGCTGCCGAGCACCCTCAGGGCGAGTGAGAGACTTTGTGAGCCCGAAGATTTGCAGAATGAACACCCCAATGTCGGTGGTGACTCTGGGATAGTCTTGCATAGCCAGATTGAGTCTGCTTGGTTGAAGTTCAGCTGCTGCTTAGGTCTGGCTTACTGAAATGCCTTCTTATCAAAAGAACAACATTTTCTATTCATCTACATGCTAAGTATACTTAAAAAGCCTACATGTATATTTACCCCGCACGCATGCGCAAGGGGTAAAGTGATCGGTTCTGTCTGTCTGTCATTGGCACAAAAACTGCCACATCTCGAAATTTGCGCGTCATAGCCAATTATAACCTGCGTCAAACTGTCAAAAATGGTGAAACACTTGCCTTTTTTGCTTATGAACTCCTGATTATAGCCTATGAGCTCTACAAATCCTTTTTGTCATCGCCATGCCTATCGACCACACCTACTATTAACTACTGAGTCTACTGCGCATGCTCACTATGCAGCAGACACTCACATCATCTCAACACTTGCACTGCAGCACGGTGCGTGCAGGGTATGTAGACTCCATCACGATTTTACACAAGTAGTCAACGTGGCTTGTACACACAAATGGCAAAACGTAGTGAACGTGGCTTGTACACACAAATGGCAAAAAGTAGTCAACGTGGCTTGTACACACAAATGGCAAAAAGTATTCAATGTGGCTTGTAGGCTTGCACACAAATGGCAAAAAGTAGTCAACGTGGCTTGTAGGCTTGCACACAAATGGCAAAAAGTAGTCGACGTGGCTTGTACACACAAATGGCAAAAGTAGTCAACGTGGCTTGTACACACAAATGGCAAAAAGTAGTCAACGTGGCTTGTACACACAAATGGCAAAAAGTAGTCAACGTGGCTTGTACACACAAATGGCAAAACGTAGTCAACGTGGCTTGTACACACAAATGTCAAAAAGTTGTCAACGTGGCTTGTACACACAAATGGCAAAATGTAGTCGACGTGGCTTGTACACACAAATGGCAAAAAGTAGTCAACGTGGCTTGTACACACAAATGGCAAAAAGTAGTCAACGTGGCTTGTAGGCTTGCACACAAATGGCAAAAAGTAGTCAACGTGGCTTGTAGGCTTGCACACAAATGGCAAAAAGTAGTCAACGTGGCTTGTAGGCTTGCACACAAATGGCAAAAAGTAGAGAACGTGGCTTGTATGTTGCAAAAATTTCCATGCAACATGGCGTGCACAAGACAAGAGCCGCAGTGATTTGCGATACGGCACGATGTACGATAGAAATATTATGTCGAAAATTCACAGCAAACTTGTCTATGTGGGGCTCGCTCATGCTCGCCCCAATAACTTTTGTGTCATTTTGTTGTTGCTGTGAAGAAGTGCTAGTAAGGGGAGTTTACTAAGTTGTCTGGGGCATAATTTGAATGATTTCTCTTCCTTTGATCAGCTTAAGTGGCAACAAAATGTCAGAAGAAGCGACGTTCGACCCGATCTTTCAAAGTGTTGAGGAGGCAATCCGGTAAATTAATATCTACTGTGACATGAGATATTAATGCCTGCAGTTCAAACACATACTTGCATGTGACATTCATATACCCTAATGTACAGTGGACTACAAACAATTGAATATGGGTCAATATTCTACTGTAGCCCTCCAATGGAGCAAGTCCAGAACCATGGCATAAACTACTGTGGGACTGATGGTCCGTATACATTTCCTTTCCAGTGCAGATGCAATAAGACAGCTGATGGAACAAGCCGGTCAATGTACAGTAAACTTGTGATACACAGTCATTATTGTTATAGCTAGACATGCAGGTGTGTGACAGACTGGACTGTGCTTACACCTTGTGTGCGTAAATGTGTGAATTACACCTATGTGTGGGACTACTTAAGGATTTCATGATTTGTGCTAGATTGGGGATTCTAAGATTCGGGAGTTCAGTTGTTACTCTTCGGTTGTAACTCCCCCCGGATCCGCCCCTGTTATTGGTCTATTTTGTATAACGTTATTATTATACAATCGTGATCTACAGTGTACTATTTGGAGAATCACAGGACCAGTATACAACAGATTATAATATGAGGCCACATTCAGTGTAGCAGTGGTGTGGAAATTAATAAATAAAAAAAACACTTAAAATTTACAGTACCGTGAAAATCAATTATTGTAGCTCTGTGTAGTAGCATGACATTGTATATGAAAAGAGGAATTCACTGCACAGTCTCAGAGTCTGAGAGGGAGAGTTCTAATGGAGTTAGTGCATACACAGAGAGGACTTGCACAAGACATTAAAGTTCTGGCAGTGATGAAAATCCTAATGGATGGCTGTCCGTCTAATTATAACTCAGCGTGTGCGTTCTCAATGCTCTGTGTCATCCGGTGGAGGTGTCCCGCTAGGGAGTCTGTACACCCCAATTGTGTTGTCCTGTAGAGCTATGGAGGTTGAAGCAAGCAATGTGCAGTTGATACTAAGGAAAAGCGGTCGAACTATTACTTAATGTACTATCTCCTTCTGTATACAGCTTCATCACCGTTCTCTGCAGGACTGGGTTGAAATTCATCCGAGTAGCTAGTTCAGAAGTGGATGCTAGTCTGTACATTATCAGGACCCTCTCCTTTACTGTATGCACTCGTTTCACTTCCAATGCTCGTCTTTGCTTGGCTGTCATTTTGTTATCCTTGTGGGGGGAAAACCAACTGTCGTCAGTGTCGTGTAACTAGCTCCAAACCACCCTGCCAAACCACCTCATTCCTCTGTAACGTTATTTGAAGCTTATTCTACATAACCAACAATTGTACTTTAATTCCTGCTTCCGACGAAGTTCGAATTCCGTATTAGTAATTCCTGCTTCCATGTAATTTATATGGCAACCTTACCTCGTTCCCAGCCGTCTGCCGCTTCGTTTTTAGTCGCATACGTGACCTTTGCACCCTTGTCAGATAAGCTGCCAGCTTATCTGACGGGGGTTCAAAGGTCACGTATGCGACTCGAAGCGGCAGACGGCCTGGGAACGAGGCTACTATGCAGCACCCTGGCTGAAGGTTAATTATTGAATACCTGTGGATTGTAATTGTATAATGTTTCCTGCTTATGTATGGATCAGTAATGGCTGCCAGGGCAGCTGCTGCTGCTACTGCTGCAGTGTATTAAAGGTCTGAGGTGAGTGTCCTGATTGATGGAAACATGAATACTATGCTGGTTAACTGTAGCTGCGCATGCCTCATGGGGTGTAGTGTACATGTGTTCATATCTGTGAGTTTACATAGTAACACTTTGACAACGGGATATACGTACATGTAGCTAGCTAGATCCAAGATGAAGACTATAGACACCGATGGTTTCCATAACATGAACGGCAGAGCTACATACAGTACTCGGCATTGCTTCATACTGTATTAGCTGCACTGGGGAGTTGACAACCATCAAAAGAGCTTTGCTTCTGATTCTCAAGGTCATGAATTCAGTTAGCTAAGTAGGTTTTATTGATGGATGGTTATACAAATGAATTCAAATTGCCCATGTTGACAGTCCGGTATTGCAGACATGCCGCATGAGACTCACACATTTGTCCGCAATCTCATGCTGTCACCTTACTGCAGCAAATCTCACGCATTAGTAGCCAGGTTTATTTTGTGGGTGGGGCCTGGGAATATGGCACGCATATATGTAACACGTGACGTGGGTGTTTAGCTATTACGGAGTTCTGTGTATTGCTGTATGGCTGATGTGTGCCCTACGGACAAGGACGACCGCAATTCGAGCGACTCAAATGGACTCCTAGCCTGTGTCCATCCACATCGAAGAGGATAAACACAGGCGCTACCACCTTGCCAAACTGCAAAATGTTGAGTGGTGGAGCCTTCTGCTAAGGACAAAAGCAATGAAGCAACTGGAATGAACTGCTGTGCACACTCTTGAGCTGTTACAGTGGCATGCCTCACGCATTCTAGCACCATCTCACGCATTTTCACAGCATATCTCACTCATTTACTTGCTAAGTAGTTGGCATCTCTGGTATTGTCTTGACCCATTGCATCCTGGTGGAAGTATACTGAAGTGATCACCATACCTATAGCAAACTCTCTTACAATGTGAGAACCTGTATTATTATTAATGCTTTGTTACTTAAATATTACGTTTGAATGCTACCGAACCAGACCCTTCGCTGGGGGAGCAAGGAAGGGTCTGGGCACGCACTAGCTAACATTCAAGTTTTCCCCAGGACGGAATGTTGACTTGACGAGTCAGAATCTTTAATTGCAAATGACATCCGATTTCCTCGAGTCTTTCAGTGTGGCCAGTGACTAGATGCAGCAAATCACTGTGCTATGCATGGTGCTTGATAAATGTCTTCATGCTTCAAGATGACCGCTAGGAAACAGTCTTATCCCACCATTTATATACTCCACAGACATTGTGACTATTGTTTCGGCTATTGTTTCCAGGTAATTCCTATTATTCGTAACATTTGGCCCCACCTCTTCAGCAGAAAGTTGTTGTATAGATACGGCAAGCGGTCACTCCCACACCTTGGATACGGCCATACATGAACACAGTATACATGATAGCACGTGTTCGATGTGCATCTGGAGATGTCACATCGATTGTAGCTGCACTCTATCCTTAGATGTTCCGCGCGAGGTATGCGTTCTATGAACACCTCTGGCTATGCATCTTTTGCTGGTACAAGGATAAGTACTACCATACACGTTCACGCTCTCTCTTCCTTGCAGCTGCTGCTGTCACAGTGATCTTGGAATGTAGCACTGCACTACCTCAAAGGTAGTAATTACACTGCACAGTACAAACTCTGATAAGATACAATGTGCATGTACAATGAAAGTTGTGGAGGCATTGTAACTGCATGTACGTGCACGTATATGAAACTGACCATCAAAAGAAGGAGAGTGCAGTCGGTCTCATAGCCAGCGGCTAATGAGCGGGACTTCGAAAGGAAAAAAAAGGAGAAAGGACAAAAAACACACAAAAATGGAGAGCAATAATACAGGTAAGGGGACACATAAATAACCAACAGGAACCAAACCTAGTTACACGCTTGGTAGGGGAAAAATTGTGCCGCGTAAATAATATTTAATGTTTGAGTACTTAGGATTGGCCTACAGAGATTCTGACTACACCACCGTGATCGCTATCATGCACTGACCTGAACGTAAAAAGTTGGTGCTGAAACTCACCTTGGTGGTGGAGATATGAGCGCTTTTGTCTCGCCGTTGGTCGCCATTGCTCGAGTGCTCTCTCGACTTCCGGTGGCAGTACCGTTCTTAGGAAAGGCACACAAAGTTTCTGACCAATTTTCCCCCTACCAGGAGTGTAATAAAGGTACTAATACTACTACTACTAACAATGTCACCAGGCAACGAATTCCACAAACAAACAGACTGAACAAAAAATGAATTATAAAAAGAACACCTAGCAAAGGGTTGAATGATGAGGCTGTGAACAGCGATGAGCACAGTGTATCCATCTTCATTTTATCTATGTGTGAAGTACAGTGGAGAATGTTTGGCCTCAAGTTTGCACTACATGTTACACTGCAAGGCATTAATTATCTATGAACAAGTAGACAGTACATAAATAAGTGAGTAGAACTATAAAATCCTTCAACACTTAGAAACTCAAAATGCTTCTAGTAGAACGTGCGGATCTTCCAACAACTGAGTATATACAGTTTTGACAAATGAATGGAATTTGGATCTTTATCCCTCTAGGGTATATAGCTGTCCTCTAGCTATTAGCTAAATTGGTTTTCTAATGTCATCAATTGTCTGTCTGTTTGACCATCAAGTTGTAAAGTGCTGTTAGGCAGCTATAACTTCGGTTTCAAATGTTAACAAACTGACTGGTATTTATGCAGCCTGTCAGTGTGTGGGACCTGAAGATGAGGAAGAGGTTGGTCCTACTCCAAGGCCTGGCTATTCTGATGGCCGTGCTCCAGTATGGCGTGAGGGCAGCAGGACAGGAGGAGGAAAGATACTCACCCAGGAATCTGAGCAGCATTTTCTACCCCTATCTATTGACAGCCAGGTATGCACAGAATCAAGTTGAGTTGTATACCCCTCTCCCATCTGCACAACTGTATGGCAAGGTTACCCCACTAGTGCAACCATTATAAAGTATAGCCGTCCGAATTCTGCTGCATTCGTCTCTCTAGGATACCTTCTGGCATTGATGAGTGGCTGGCAGCAACAGGTCATACTGTGAATCGTGCTCATATTCGTGGACAACGAAAACGAATCAAGAGAAGGCATGACAGAGTGCCTCTTCGGAAGCTCCCCCAAATACTCATCAGGATCATAGTTACTTATGGAACAAGAAAGGTGAGTTAGTCAGTTTTTGCACAATGCCTCAATAGATTGTACGTCCTGCTTATAGCGCTTCGGTTGTTCAAGTGACTCGGCCATGCATCGTTCTTGTTTATTGGTGGAGAAGGAGGGGGGGGGGGGGGGGGGGAGGGGGGGCAAGTAGTTGCAATTACATAATTGCATGAAGTATAAGATGAATGGTACATTCAAGTCGTGTGTTGCGTATGAGCTATGCTGTAATGTGTTACTCTGTTGCTGCCATCAGGCAAGAGCTGTTTGCTTTCACTGCGCTGATAAGCTCTACCAACAACCGACCTTGAAAGCAGTGGTTTTCACTATAATGCTGATGGAGTGCATCAATTTGGTGAATGAAATGCTGCTGATGATATCTGGTGATATTCAACCCAACCCAGGGCCTGGTGAGTGCTTGTATCATGCATACTACTAGGAATATGTATCTGCATGCTTTGCGTGCGCCACATGTGTACATGTGACATTGACCACGTGCTTGCAAGTTCATATCTATTAGTGTGAGTTTGAGAGGGTGGAGCTGAGATAAAGATTTTGATTATGCTCACTGTTCAATTGCTCTAGCTCTGCAAGCCCTGAAGGCCCTGCTCGCTTGTACCGTAGCCTCTAGCTACCTGAGACTATTGTGGAGTTGCAGTATAAACAGATGTCGACTGGGCATTGTTCGAGTCCATAATTATGTAGCTGCTTGAGCTCTGCGGGCATATGTATATTGCGGCATGTCCTGACAGAACACAATTTGCCCATTTTGTGAGTACCTGGTGTGGTACTTTCGCAATGGGTTTTCGCAACGCGAGGATCGTCTTGTTGGTCATGAAACACTGGAAGATGAACGGTATGTGGTTATAAAGGCTTTTAAGTATACTGTTTCTGAGAGATTTTTGCGTGTCTGTTGTATCCCTACACATAGATATGTATGCTCCAAATAGCCACGAGAGTACTAGTACTAATAACGTCATCATGTGACTGTTGCACCCACTATAGGTGCCAACATGCAACAAGAAATGAATTTTAGTACTGTAGTGTCCCACTAATACGCCCCCTTTGAAAATATGCCCCCTCCCCTCACTCTCTTGATGTCCAATAATTTTGTACAGGGTTCGGGCATACTGGCAGCACCATGCAGATCCAGCGAATGGGGCTGGAATATTGGTGTGCACCTTGCAGAATTGCAACTCAAGTAACCAACCTAGGTTAAAGGATTTTTACAGTGGTGCTGAAACTCACTGTGCTGGTGAAGGTGTGAGTGATGTAATAGTTTTTTTTTGTCTTCCCTTTGGCCGCCATTGACTTGATCGAATGAGTATGGTCGTCACGTGACATGTGCATTACCTGTGAGTCGCACCGGTTACCAGTAGTGTGGTTTCTAAAAAACAAAATAAGTGTCCAAAACCCGCATAGATTGCTAGCATTATACAGTACATGTTACACTCCTGGTAGGGGAAAAATTGTGCCGCGTAATATAATAGAACTTAATATATATAATGTTTGAGTACTTAGGATTGGCCTACAGAGATTCTGACTACACCGTCATGAGCGCTATCATGCACTGAACTGAACGTAAAAAGTTGGTGCTGAAACTCACCTTGGTGGTGGAGATATGAGCGCTTTTGTCTTGCCGTTGACCGCCATTGCTTGAGCGCTCTCTTCGACTTCCGGTGGCAGTACCGTTCTTAGGAAAGGCGCACGAAGATTCTGACCACCAGGCCGTGATCGCTGTCATTCACTGACGCTTATATTCCGAAACTTACCGTGCTGGCTAAGTTGTGAGTGCTGTAATAATGTCTTGTCTTCCTTTTGGTCGCCATCGCTCGCGATCGTGGTTGCCACGTGGCATGTGCATTAATTGGAACGTATTGCAATACTTAGCTTGCGCTACGGCAGCGGTTGCAACGCGGCTACTTCATGCATGAATGGTTTTATTCGGGCACTGTAAGATCTTCCCTATAATATATATAGCTATCATGGTACTCATTTGATGTGTGATAATTGGAACGAACTGTCACACTTAGCTTGTGCTACCGTTTAACCGCGGCTACCAGGAGTGCGGTTGCCCCTCGTTAAATGAAGTGAAACTTAAGTTGGACCGTATAGGCAGTAGACACTCAATATCTGGGACTGAAGTCCACCTGGATAGGAGGGTATCAAATGGCTATAAGAAAGTTCTGACAAGCATGAAATTTCGTTGATGTTGGGGTAGCAACAGCTTGACAACAGGATATATAGCTGAATAGACTCAACAAAGTTAGCTATATGTGTAAAATTGTTTTGAAGTTATGTGACACATACAAACCCTATCTGATCTGCATGCACTCTGCCATAAACTGCTGGAGATCTAACTATAGTCGAACATTTTTTTAGTTAGATCACCATAATGGTCAATCTCTGCGAGGGCTAATATATACCCTGCAGTATTAGTTCGGTATGGAATAGCTTGAAAATGCATGCAAAGACATTATTCCTACAGTTAATTCTTGATGTTTACAATCTTATTAACAGAAACACAACTTAAACTTGACGATCTTGGGAGCTTAAAGCGGTTGCTTCAGCCTGTTTCTGCCTATTGGGTTCCAATTGCGGATCAACTGGGAATGACCTCACAAGTGGCTGTTATTCGGTGTACACCTGACAACACTGGTCCCGCAGCCTTCATGAGGGACTTGCTTAACAGGTGGCTCAGTAGGGAACACCCTTCACCTACGCTCAAAACCCTCTGTCAAACTCTGAGAAGTGATGAAGAAATTATTGGAGGATCTATTGTGGCCAACAAGTTGGAAGAAGAGTTTCCAGGGCAAATAGGTTAGTCAATGAACATGCACTTAGCAGTGAAGCTGGCTGTTACTGTCTGTAGGAGACAGTAGGCTCGGTGTGAGGTATCATACAGTGGTCGAGAGAAAGAGAGAAATCAAATTGACCAGTATTCTCGCTAGTCTGGCGCAGCCAGACCCTCTCACGCGGAGGAGGGTCTGGAATCAAAACTATACGAGGTTTTGTCGCTGGGGAATCTACTTGAATACCATTTACGGATCGTGAATACATTTATACACGCAGCAAACACTTAGGCTTCAGTTCAAACCACAGGAAGTAATGCCGTAGTGATCACTGGTTCTGCAATCTGATTGGGGCTTCACTCACGGTTGCAGCGCGACAAAAATATATGTATGTTTGATTCCAGACCCTCTTCTGTGTGCGCCAGACTATGTTCTCACCAGAAGTACATACTTTAGGTACATGTATATGTACCGGAAACGCGCACACATCTAGAACCGGCCCTGACTCGCTCTACTTCCTGCCGGACCAATAACCACTTTGTTGTTTAAGAGGGTCACATAATGAGATTCATACTGGTCAGTAACCATGTATTTCAAGTGGTTGCTAAAGTAATCAACATGCAAAGGGCTGGCAAAGGGCACATTGTGCTTTTAGACCAGGGCACATTGTGCTTTTAGACCAGACCACAAAGGGCACATCAGAAACCCAAAGGGGCCCTTCGGTGGAGGCCTAGCGAGAACACTGAAATCGACAGAAAATTCTGGGGTTCTGACACATGCAAGACCTTTTGAGTACTCACTAGCCAGATGCTCTTACCACTAAGCCACTGGGCCCACGGCAGAGGAACAGCACACAAGCTGCTTATAGTAGCATAGTGTGGAGACCTCACCCTGAATTCCAACTAGCACATTCTTTCTCAGTATAAGACCATCTGACTAGTGTTCAGGTTTGATCCCTAGAATTTTTCGGTGAATTCGATTCTTGCTAGTGGAATTCTTGCATGATGGCACATTTGTCCAGCATAACACATCACCAGTTGTAATTGCTATCATAATCTCAGATCCGACCGTATTACCCCAAGCAATGGCATTACATTCACCGGCTGAAGAACATGACAATGCCCCCATGGACACACAGTCCATCAGTGACGATGAGGAATGGGATCCTCCGAGTCAATTTGCTGACATGCTTACCAAAGTAGCTAAACTGCTGAATGAGTCGGCTGATGTGGATGATCTGAAGCTATTTTTAGAATTTCTCTGCATTCCACGTACCTGTCAGCGGTACATCAATGTCAAGCTCTGTGAGCACTGCAAAAACGCTAAGGAGATCATTAGAGCACTTGTCCCCCAGTATATTAACTATATGCACACCCATCTCCTGAGACAGATTGTGAGAAGGTTTGGAACCGGCCAGTCAAGAACTCTTGTCAGTCAGTATCAAGACAGTTTTCCACGTAAGAAACCTCTCAAACGAATGTGTGATCCACTTTCGGATGATGAAATGGAGAGATGCACTGGAATGAAACGTATCAAAGTGAAGTATAATGGAGATGCCACTTTTGATTCCACTACGGTTCAGGATGTTGACCAGGTTCGGAAGACTTTGGGAAAAAACACAGGAATTGACCAGAGTATGATAGTCTATGCCAAGCAGACCCCGGGTAGTGTTATATTCACTTTCCTGATTCCAGAAACAGTGGTCAGTGTCTTCAGTGATCTGAATGATGATGGACATAAGGACCTTGCTGAGCATGGCATCCTCAGAATTGAATTAGACAATCACGTTATTGACCTACAACCCTACAAGCCACTGACCCAGACTATTGTATCAACTTACACCGCTTCTGGAGTGAAACGAGTCCCCATAATTCAGGATTCTGCTCAGGCAGTCTACTGGAACTCAGAATTCCAGACTCTCACATTGCAAGTAGGAACTTCACTTGAGCAGTCTGTGGAAACTAGTGAGTTGAAGGAGTTCCTACTGAGTTTCAACCACATTTTATATCCTGAGTCTCGGTACATTGACTCCAGCCTCGTGAAAAGAGCTAAATCAATGTCCGAAGTGTTCACAGCTTTGAATCCTCAAGTCATGAACTTTCTGAACTGGGGAATTCTTCAAAAAGTTGTCGGTGCATTTGACAGCAAGCTGATACCAGCAGTACAGGCATACACAGCTAGGTTTCCCCCTCACACTCGATTGTCCACTCTCCCAGATCCTCTTTCCGAAAAACAAATTTCAGAATTCAGTGGACTTAAGAAGTTGCGAGTAGCTGTTGATGACGGAAATGAGTGGACCCTGGGTGATGTACAGGCAGTGAGAGAAGCAGTGGAGAAGGCTACAGGCATTGACCAGGACTTCATCACCTATGCCTACTGGGAAGGAGGGTTCACCACACATCAGTTTACATTTCTGATTCCAGTGAGTATCAGTGGGATCTTCAATGAGCTCTGTGAGGAAGACCTGACCATCCTAGCTGATGCTGGTTTCTATAGGTTAGAGCTTGACTACGAAATGGTTGCAGATAATATTCAAGAGTTGTGCAGTGAACTTCCACAAACTGTCGTACCTGTGAGTGAAGAAGACAGGGCTCAGACCAAGAACTTTGGACTGGAACACTTTATTCCTGAAGGTAATAT
Organism: Axinella damicornis; assembly: GCA_963931865.1. Taxonomy (NCBI): domain Eukaryota; kingdom Metazoa; phylum Porifera; class Demospongiae; order Axinellida; family Axinellidae; genus Axinella; species Axinella damicornis. The sequence goes on along the minus strand of OZ007514.1, from coordinate 12,438,353 downwards.
GGGGCAAGTGAGTAAAGAGGAGTTCAGTCACTTGAATGACCTCATTAAAGGCACTGCCGTAGGCAAGCTCCAAGAAACATGTTCCGATAGGTCCTTGAAGGAGTTAGCCAAGAAGATGGGAAGCTGGAAAGACTTGGCTCCATACCTTGGGATCAGTGAATGGGATCTGGAAGATCTCAAAAGGAATTATCCAAGAGATGTATGTGAGCAGAAATACCTGGCTCTTCAGTGCTGGAAGAAGTTTGACGAGAAAACTGCTACCTATGAGAGGCTTGTTGAGTGCTTACTGACACACGGACACGTTGATGATGCCAAAGTCCTACTGTTGAGCATTCAGTCCGTACCAGGTAGGCAAAATATTGTTCATGCATGGCAGGTGTAATGCCCTTGGTACGAAGTTTACTGTTACTCAAATATCATTGTGTACACTGTCAGGGTTGATTATGATGTGATTTTAAAATTGCAGATGTAATGCCCTTGGTGCAAAGTTCACTGATAGGAAGATATGTCCAAGAAACACAAGCAGACAGCAGAGACATTAGCGCTCCTCTTTGTAAGGTTATGGAGTTCACGCGTAGCCTCGGAGTTGTACAGGACACAGATAAGCTTCTCCGAAACCTGGACTACGCTTGTCATTATGAGATGGCGGAACAGTATCCCTCCAATACCAAGACAGTTACTGTAAAGTCATTCCTGAATGGCATATCGGAAAGGAAGAGCAAGTATTTTCTCGTCAAAGGTCCCCCAGCCTCTGGCAAGACACACCTAATGGAAAAGGTGAGTGCCTACTGGGCCAAGCAGTACGCACTCCGCAGCTTTGCTCTGTTGCTAAACATAAACATCTGGGAATATCATAACTGCAAAACTTTATACGATTTGTTTGGGAAAATTTTTCTGCAGTTGCCATCAACCAATAAAGTTTGCAAATGGATTCGAGAGAGAGAAGGGGACAAAGTACTTTTTATTCTGGATGGGTTTAACCGTCAGACTGTCATTGAGGAAGGAGGATTTCTCTACGGGTTGTTGACAGGCTCCGTGCTAAAAAAGTCAGCTGTAGTTATTACCACCAGCAGCTCACAGTATACACACCCACTGGATTGCAGTAGAAACTGTATTCATTATGAGATCCTTGGACTTGACAGTTCACAGATTGCAAGGCAGATTACACAACAGTTAACCTCAGAGGATGCCACGGAGTTTTTATTCTACCTTGCTGACAACCCAAAGATTGGAACTCTGTCTTCGTTCCCCATTTACTTGAGCATGATCTTGGATGTAGATTTTAATTATCCAAACTCACAACTTCCTACCACATGGACTGAACTGCTATCAATGTTTGTGGCAAACCAACACAGAATTTTACCTCCACTGCCACTGCAGGATACTCCGTTAGAAACTGTCAGAGTAGCAGTTGCCATGGATGGCTTCCCTGCTGTTGTTAAGCCGTTTGTAGTTCGATCTGCCCAGCACATTCCATTTGATGACGAGAAAGACCACCACTATCCAATACCACTCATGAGGTACTTTCTTAGTTCTGTCCCAGTATGCACTGCTAAAACATTACGTAAAGTTTATAATGCAAAGCTAAACACTTCAAAATATTTCTATCAGTTTTTGGCTGGACATGGACCACATAAGCTTTGCTATCTTGAGAAAACATATTTGAAGGTACACTACAAAGACAGTATCTTGAGATTATCAAACTGTCTCTATGAAGCAGGGGAAGCCTCCCCAGATCAGGTGGAACTACTCTCCTCCGTGACAGCTGCAGTCAGTGACACAGCTGTGACAGCTGGTGAAATTCACAGCATCCTCCACTGCTTGAAGTTCACACAGGATCCTCACAGGTTGTCTCTCTCTAACTGTGTTCTGGGAACTTCAGCATTGAAGATGATTTCTAGACACCAGGCAGCCTGTCTTGTGACTGATGGCAACAGACTTACTGAACTGAGGTATGCATCTTGTAGATTACCTATCTGAATTACAGAAGCTAAATGTCATCAGTTCTGGACGTTGTTTATATTTCATAGGTTGACGAACTGTAGAATATCTGAAGAAGGAACTCTTGCACTCGCCATATCTCTCAGAGTTTCTCACTCGCTGAAAAGTCTCAAGTAAGGACTACATCAGTCTAGCCGCTAGCCCCTCTCCGGAGAGGAGCTAGCGGCTAGACTGGGGCTGCATATGTAGATCTGTATATAATACTATACTTGGTGCATGTGGTACAGGTTGGGTGCTCTTTGATGCACAGTATAGTGCTTTTCATCTCCTTATGGTACCATAGCCTCCCGTTAACACACCCTCCCGGGCTTATAATTGTTTGAGTGTGCAATTGGTCTCACAAGAGTTCATAACAATAAGAGTGTGCAACTGCCTTGTGGTATCAACTACCACCATCTCGGCAGTATGATGTAGACAATCAGTGGTGAAGTAGTAGCAGCTGCATGCTCCTAAGTGTGAAATTGTGATTACTACAGAGTTTACACAGCCTATCTACATTTTGACCACACTGTTTGCTACGTCATACTGCCTAGATGGTGGTAGTGGATAGGAATAGGTTATATCCCTGGCCAGCAGGATATAAGACCCGTTATATCCCATGGGAGAGGTCAGTGCTTGAGTGGAACCGAGGAAGTGCCGAGGGCGAAGTCCGAGGCACTTCCGAGGCGGAACGAAAGCACTGGCCTCTCCCAAGGGATGTAATGGGTCTTACATCCCGCTGGCCAGGGATACAACTAACTTGTACTATGCTTAGGCTATTCTAAGGTGAGCACACTGTGTAGACATAGCTACTGTGGTGTAGGCACTCACTGATCAGTGGCAGAGGCATCCGTGACACTTGACTGAGGTAGCGGTAAGGCACAAGTCCTTGTCTAGACTAACAAAGCTAGCTCTTCGCTTTCTCATGCACACGATCGCTTACAGTATGCGCGCGCATCTGGCTGCGGGATATATGACCCGTTATTGCCCTCAAATACTGTAACCTGATTGGTTAGAATAGCCTAAGTATAGTATAACATATGGCAGTTGCACACTCTTATTGTCTTTATAGTTTATATAACATATGGCAGTTGTACACTCTTATTGTTATGAACTCTTGGTCTTGAGTATACACCTCCACAAAAATTTGGTTAAACAAGTGCTATGTACACAAATTGTTATGACACTCATGTTCACATAACAACACAGTTACAAAACTACTAAGGGTCAAGAGTGCAATTGTGGTCATCATGTTTACAAAGTATAGGGTGAGAAGAGCTGCCACTTCAACGTGAGGGCCATAACATTCACAACGACTTCGCTGTAGTTAGTAGTTATCCTCAAGAACAGAAATACTGTCAATCAAGTACCACAGTATTCCTGGCAGAAGAGTGGCAGCAAGATGACTTGTATTGCAACGTAACATTACTGAGTATGTGTAGTTGAAATATTCAGAAGACGATCACTGGGGGGTGTTAAAACACCTTTCAATGCAGGAACTTGGGTGGTTAAGTGGGGGGAGGGCATATTTCGAAGGGGGCATATCAGGAGACTACGCGGTAGTAGCATAACTGACAGTGCTGGCTCATACAACCCCATCTTACATAATTATCTTTCCACATAATACATATGTAGGAGGTTGAATACTGAACTGTTTTATGCCATCACCCCTACCTTGTTTCCATATCTTTTACACTTGCTTACCTCATTTTTGTAGCAGCATACTTGATTGCAATCACTACACACACAGTACACAATTGAGTTCAAAGTTCATAGTTGCTCTGTGCATTTACGTAAGGATAATTAAAACATAAGTGATGTCACAATCCGCATTGCACGTGCAGGTGTTAGCCTCGCTCCCAGATCAGACTTCTTCCTGAAACTCAATAGCCTAATGCAGCAACCACACAAGCATTGACAGCAAGTAGTTTCATATCTGTAAGTGCTTTCTTGGGCAAGATAACCTAACACAAATAATCATTGCACAAGTGTCACCGACCCACTTTAATGACAGAGAGACTGCAAGTAGTTTCACTTCTCTGGATGCTTCCTTAGTCAAGATAACCTAACACAAATGGACGCGTAACACGGATTACATTGTACATTTATACTGCTGTATCCAGTCCACGTTTTGTTTTAATTATCCTTGGTGTGTGGAAGCCATGTTTATTCCCGCATTATGCCAACTCCGTGAATCTACCTGCATCCCTAGTTTCAAGCCGAATCAAGCGCCTCGTGAGAATAATTATTCAAAGTTGTGATAAAGCAATGGGGTCGTGCACTGCTTGGTGTAAAATGCTGATGCTTCGCATGAAAACCTAGCCTCATTCCCAGGCTCCTCCCCAGCTTTTTGTCGCATTTTATGTACAGTATGCGACAAAAATCTGGGGGGGATGCGGCTATGAAAACCATCAATAGGGAGTCAGCCAGTTTGAACTAGCCCATCTGAAGAAAGAAGAAGAGGAAAACCGATTTTGGAGGTTTGGCCCTACTCTCTCTGGTGTTATAAGTTCGTGATGGCCTTTGCGACACTGGGAGTCTTCTTGGCTGGGAAAACACTCGAAGATGAATAGTAAGTTGTCATAAAGACCTAGCTAATGCTGCCCGTTTTTGAGAGTTTGGAAGATTTTTCAGTTTGCATTAGCATATATTGCATGTCCGCTCCATCCCTGCATATTGACTCGACCGATTCTTCACTGTAGAAGTGAATTTCTGAACTGTCACAGAACTCAGTGTTCTGTGTTCTTTCTGAATTCTTCAACTGTCTCTTGTTGTAAAATACTACACTGCAAGGGTGTGCATTCACTTTGGATATTCTATACTTTACTCTAATGCAGTCTCAGTGGCAACCATATAGCAGACAATGGAGCTGGTGCATTAGCACATGCTCTGAAAGTGAGCAAGTCATTGCAGAATTTGAGGTGCATACTTCCGTAGTTTTGTGCATGCTATACCATGAGTACATTTTTAATTGATGCACAAATGGATTGAGGTGCACAGTTGTAGCTCGTAGTTACAGTGTGCTCTGATGATTTGTAGTAGAGCATGTACCTTCCGTCTACCTGATGTCACTGCATGTGATCAGATCTCCCACGTCCGTACACGCATACTGCAAGCAGTCAGGTGGAATGGCCTGGGAACGAGGCTAGATCTGAGATGTGCTGCATTCCATGATTTTAGTTACTACGTGTATTTTTCTTTAGTCTTAGACTGAACTCTGTTGGTAATGCTGGAGCAGGGGTACTTGCTGCTGCACTACAAGTGAACACAACACTGCGGACTTTAGAGTAAGATCCATTGAAGAAGTTAAGAATAAATAAACTTGGTTTGCATGGTTGCCTGCTGCTGGATCTGAGGTTTACATAATATTCTGACACTATGTGTATATTTCCTTAGTCTTGGACAGAATTCTATTGCTGATTCTGGAGCAGTGGCACTTGCTGAGGCTCTACCATGGAACAAAACACTGCAGACTTTAGAGTAAGGTCAAGTGAAGAAATTTGAGAATCACACAACATGCTAACAAGGGCACAAGGAAAGCAAGCAAGAGGCCCAAGGGTGCAACCCGAGGGCCGAGTTGCTTATAAATGTGACAACATCATGAGTGCATGTGTTATACCTTATTCCTCGTTGCAGTGCAGGTGTGAAAATGCAGTATCTCGATACTGCACTCTTCACACCTACGTATAAAGGGTGGTTATATTTTGCATTGACAACCACCTACCAACGGGAACTATCGTTACTATGTTTCTTTAGTCTCCGACAGAATTCTATTGCTGATGCTGGAGCAGGGGTACTTGCTGCTGCACTACAAGTCAGGGGCGGCGGCACGTATTTTCGATTGGGGGGGCAAGCCAGTGGCGTAGCCTACGCACGCTGCCGAAGGCAGTGCATAGAGGTGCGTAGCGCCGATCAGTCCGCGCGAAGCGCGGAAAATTTTTTTCGCCTTCATTTTTCAGTTATCAGGATGGGCTCTCGTGGCACCTTCGTGCTTTGTACTGCGCGTTCCAGATGTATGAGGATCGATGCTGCGCCAGATCAGCAACTCGATTCGCGTACATCACAAGGTTAGCCGAGTCAGCCTAGTACTAAGTATAGGGCAGCCGTTGGCTGTTTAATAGTAGCTAGCTAGGAGTTAGGGGGGGCGATGCCCCCCCTAAATATTTTTCGGGGGGGCGCTTGCCCCCCTTGCCCCCCCCGTGCCGCCGCCCCTGCAAGTGAACACAACACTGCAGGCATTAAATGAAGAAATTGGATCAAACACATAATACTACAAAGCATGCAACTGACAGTATAGATTATATAGTTACTGTGTTTAGTTATTTAGTCTTAGACTGAACTCTGTTGGTGGTCTTGGAGTAACTGCACTTGCTGATGCACTAGAAGTGAACACTACACTGCGGACTTTAGAGTAAGATCCACTGCAGAAATTAAGACTCATGACATTATACATGGAAAATGAGTAATAATGATATAAGAAGCAGATACCCTATAATTTACATTAGCGTTGGATTCAATCATAACTTCTGAACTAGTACAACTGGCCTGGTATATATGATGATGACTTGTTTAGCGGTGATCCTAAATGTTGTAGCGATTACCAGAAAGGTGACAATTAACTTGCAGTAATGTGCATATTGAAAGCAGAGGAGCTACTACATTTGTCAGTGCACAAACGCTAGCAATGCGGAGTGGAATTCAAAACAGTGCACATGTGGTATACAGTATACAATACCAAGAATTCATAACAATAAGAGTGTGCAACTGCCATATGGTATCCACTACCACCATCTCGGCAGTATGGCAGTATTACGTGGCAAACAGTGTGGTCAACATGTACATAGGCTGTGTAAACTCTGTAGTAATCACAATTTCACACTTAGGAGCATGCAGCTGCTACTACTTCACCACTGATTGTCTACATCATACTGCGAGATGGTGGTAGTTGATACCATATGGCAGTTGCACACTCTTATTGTTATGAAATACAATACAGTATATGCTGGATTCAGTGTAACTTCCATTCACGACTTTCTTCACAGCCTCAAGTACAATTCTTTCATCACTAGACGTTCAGCTGGACCATTTGCCGACATGCTGCAAGAAAATTCGTCTCTACGACTTCTGGAGTAAGAACATACCTTAAACATAATGCCTGATTAGGATATGAAACAGCAAGATGATTCAGACAACATCCTCTTTCCCATATTGCAAGGCATTATACCAAGATGATTCAGACAACATCCTCTTTCCCATATTGCAAGGCATTATACAGTAGCTTCTTCATGGGTCCAGGGTCCTAGGTCCCCAGTTACCGACATCTTTTGGTCCCTGGTCCCTTGTCCACTGTTATAGTGTCCCACTGAAATTTGTTTGCTAACTCCCTTTGGATGTTATAGACATTTTTCCTTTGGATTTCAGTTGTGAGTGTCCCTAATTATAATATTCTAGAGCACTGAATGTCGTATAGCACTTAAATTTGCGGGTCTAAATTTTCGTTAATTTCGCGAATTGTAGGTCATTCGTGAAATAATTTCAGCAAAATATTTAACACGTGTTGTGCGCCTACGTGTCCAATGTATGCGCTCGAGGGCTAGATTGCTCTGTGTGTACTTCAGGAGGATGGACAGTAGCAGAAGCGCAAACTTCTGGATCCACATGCATGGAGAACTCTCCTGAGAGGGACTATTGTGGGTGATATCAGATGCCAATACTGAAGCTGCCAGCTCGAACGTATGCCCAGGGTCTGGAAATGAATGCTGAAAATGTCGAAGTGGGGAAACGAGCCGCAGAGTACGAGGTATAATGCTATTAGCCACAGTTCACAGTGCACGGGATTCTTTGAGTACAGTACACTGCACCCATTGTGTGGGTGTGACGTTTTGACTGTGAATTCGTGAAATTGAAATGTTTGCAAAGAGCTATCCGTCAACATTTAGATCCGCGAAATTTAAGCGCTACACAGTATGTTACAGTATCTATTGATTCTGTTCCTTTCATCAGCTTACGTGGCAGCAAAATCATGGAGCAATCAATGGGGGACTGATCTTTCAATCTCTTCCCTTCGTGCACATATACAACTATACATGATGATAACACTACCTTTATCTACACTCACCTGAATAATTCTAACACCCTATAACCCGAGTGGCTACTACCGTGATCATAGGATCTATCCTCAATGAGTGAATAAGTGCTTTGTGGTGCTTAGTGTAGTAGTACTGCAATATAATCTGTGCAAGCGTGAAGCGTTGGTCATAACACTGCATGTGTTGCACTGCTGCAGTAGTAATGTTAAACAAGTTCAGCAATTGATCTCCTGTTGTTGTGACAAAAGTGGTTGCTAGATGTTGTGCAAACCACATGTTGGACTGATGGAGCTGTATTCCATGCATTCACCCATCCAGTCAATTTGGAGGTCGTGAGATGAGAAGTGATGAAGATGGAATACGACAGCTGTCACAAGTAGTTAAGGAAGTGGCTGGTCGATGCACAGTGAAGTTGTGATACACACAGTTATATGTTGCGTACACAAACATGTCATAAGTAACAGTTGCTGCGGGCACAATATTATCATTTGCATTGTATCTTGAAGCTGCATAATTATGTTGATCTGTATAAAATAATGGCAAATTATACTCATCTTGAGTACGCTGCTAGATTAGAATGGGAAAGTGAGTAGAGACAAGAAGTGAAGTAGCCATCCATAACGATAGAAATTTGTAGTTAAATTGGATTGAACCTCCTCATTTTATCTCACACCCTCCCCCATTCCCACACTTCCTAGTTCATTCCCACAACCATTCACTCTCTCGCCTCATTCTTCACTTCCTCCCATACTCCCTCACTCTCCTCTCATCACTTCATCACCCCCTCACCATATACTGCCTATGCACTGTCGATGTCATACCTCACTCCCTCACATCCTTACAGCATGCAAGCCATTGCAAGGTTGGGGTCCAGTACTTGACTCCCCACTGTCATCCCTTACTCTCTCACATTCTGACAGCACACAAGGTTGGGGTCCAGTACGTTACTCTCATACTCCCCACTGTCATCCCTCACCCCCCCCCCCCCCCCCCCCCCCCCCCCCCCCCCACATCCTGACAGCATGCAAGGTTGGGGTCCAGTACGTTACTCTCATACTCCCCACTGTCATCCCTCACATCCTGACAGCATGCAAGGTTGGGGTCCAGTACGTTACTCTCATCATACTCCCCACTGTCATCACTCTCTCACATCCTGACAGCATGCAAGGTTGGGGTCCAGTACATACACATACACATACACATCAGTGGTCCAGAGAAGTAACAACTTACACTACACTCCAACTACACTTTCACAATTCTTGTGCATGCCCTCTCCCTTAGCTTTGCTCACACAGGCAAGAGGTTTGGAACCACCGTCAGAGGCAACCTCTTGAAAAAGGCAACCTCTTGAATGCCTGCAGAATGCCTTAAGATTCCAGCATTTTATGTAGCTAGTTATTTTTCTGTGAGCCTTTATGGGCCACACCCCAATTCTTGAAATCAGTACCGCATGATCACTGCCTGCAGGTGGGTAGGTTAATGACCTGAGGAAACGCTTGTGAACTAGTAGGATTTTGAGTTTGGGGGAGATGATCTTGGTGGGCGGGGGACTACGGCTGTAGGCCGCAATTGTAGGGGGGTCTGAGAGTGGTTCTGCGGCACTCTGAGACAATTTTGAGGTCATAGTAAGAATGCTACTGTATTTTGAGGTCATAGTAAGAATGCTACTGTATTTTGAGGTCATAGTAAGAATGCTACTGTATGCAGTGTAACATGAGAAGGTACAAAGCACACAGGTGTACATGCTGCAGTTCCTGACACTGCTTTTACTGAAATTAAGTTGTCAGAAATTTTAGGGGGAAGCTGGAGTGTTGGGGGGGGGGGGGGGGGGGGGGGGAATCTCCCCCCCCCAGTAGATAGAACCCTGTAGGTATGCAACAGTGACATGGAACCCAGCTGCAGGCTCGGTTACGCAATGGCTTCCAGAATTTTGCTGGAATCAGTTATTTCCTGTTAATTTTCTTTTAGATAGAGAAAGTGCATGCACGCTAGTGTTTGAAGGATCCCGGACATTTGTGTGTGCGCGCGCGCATATTGTGGCGCATAATTAATTATGTATAGCGCCGCGCAGCCCGCGCGCAAGCTGGGCGGGGCCTAGGCATGAGCTGTAAACAAGTCAATGAATACAGAATTTTGTGAGGTGAAATTTGCTGTTGTCAATGATCTGCCGAAGTTAAAAGCCTTTACTAGCCTCGTCTGCTTGTCTACAGAACGTGTGACACTGTTGCGCCATAGGGGGGCGCAGGGGCTGCAATCGATACCAGCTCTGAGGTACGCCACACAAATCCTTGTTACAAATTATGTACTTGTTTACTTAAGGGCACGGGTTCGGACTGCATTCTAACTAGTATGGACATGTGACCGGTGACTCGGTCAGTGTTTGCACCTAGTACCTAGCCGATTATCTATGCTAGCCCTTCAGAATTGCGCTGTTACAAATATTTAACAAGGGTGTGCAAATTATGTTGTTTGTTTATATTGAGACATTGCCATGGTAACTACGCATCTGCGTTGACGTCAGCTAGCTATCACTACCGAAGTGGTTATTAACCTCGCCCATGCGGGGGCGAGGTTCTAGTAATCATTGTGTGTGTGTGTCTGTGTGTCTGTGTGTCTGTCTGTTACTGTTCTAGCGGGCGCTGCGGGTACTTGACGAGCGAGACCAAGGTATCAAAAGAAAGCGCTCGACGTAAGGAACAAAATCAACATAGCAATTTGGATAAAAATGTTCAGTTCGAGAGTTATGACAGTTTTTAGCTCACCGCGAAAACTTTACTTGGTGCTTGTGCCACAAAATCGACACCAGCGGGTCACTAACGCTGTTACTAGACTACTGGTACGTGAAGCGTGGCGTCTAGCGACACCAGTGCTACCACAAACCAAGCAGTACAAAGTGACAAACTGACGAGCTAGCGGGCTATAGTCTGGTTCCCAGGATCCCGATACCAGACCCCGAACGCGCACCGGATGACACGTGATACTTGCACGTGCAGTACGCGCAGTACATGCAGTACAGTGCAGTAATATTATACGTGCCAAAAGTGTAATAAAAATATAGGCGTTTTACAAACCAATGTAAATGTGATAAAAATGAATGATAAAAGTGGTCCATATAGTTTAGTTCAGTGGGTTGGGATATGACCTTCTGAGAGGGCCACATCCAGGGGGGTGTCATGTTCTGGTCTCGTAGGGCGGTGGTAGGAGGATCGTGCTCCTCTGAGGCACATTACTGAAGATCTGACCAAAAGGATGGTTTCAAGGTGAGCGCTTTGACCAGTCCTCCAACACGGCTTGAACCCTTCAGTGATGCTGCTTAGCTGGCGGAAGGCTAGCAATGCTGTGTGCACACCAAAGCCCATACACAGGCCGTACACACAGACATTTACCCCACCAGAAAAACAAACACCACTTCTGGGGATCGAACCTGTGGCACCACCGCCTAGCTGGGCTCCCAGTCAAGATGTTATCCCACTACGTAATATTATTATGCGCAACGCGTTAACGAAGACGGAGACTACTCGTGAACATGAACGAACCTACTGCACCATGAACTTCTCAGTGGCGGATCTAGAAATTTTAGAAAGGGGGGTTCAGCCGGTTGGTTGGCACATACACAGCGCACCGCCGTAGGCGGTGCGCAGAGCCGCGAAGTGGCGATCAGTCCGCGCGAAGCGCGGAAAATTTTTTTTACGTGTTCTTTTTAGCGATCAGGAAGCGCTCTCGTAGCATCTCTGCGCATTCTGGACACGTTCCCAGACGCAAACAAGATTGACTAAGTAACCAGTAAGTATCGATGTGTGGGGCTGTTAGCTTCCTTCTTTTCATCGTCGACGGCACTGCGTTATTGCTTTATTTTCTAATTATACGTATATACAGAAACAAAAATAATTGATGTAAAATTAAAATTATGTAGCAGCGTAAACCTACATAGCTAGCTCAAGACTATAGCTATATGTCTGCCTTCCGCCCGAACGGTCAAGGTAGGTAAGTTGCTCTTACATTTCAAACATGCAGCAAGCTTTTCTGCGTTGCGTGTACAGACTGACCAAAATACATTTTTGGGTTCTCCCTGAAAGAGGGGTTCCATGGAACCCTCGGAACCCCCCCTGGATCCGCCACTGCTTCTGCCTCCTCGGTGGCGACAGAGACAGCTTGTGGGTTAGTCTCGCGGGCCAGACTTTAGTCTGGGAACGAGGCTACTCGTGGGTCTACCGCCATGGCCGGTGACGTACTAGTACCTGCTAGAATGCTTCAGCTAACGCTAACCTGACTCACAGTTGCTGTGATGTGCACGAGTGTATGTTTAGTGTCATAATTTCTGTGGCTCATTGCCCAGTCACATAATTGAGTCTGATGACCGTCATATGAATGCAACTGCTCCATGCATGTCCTACACGTGCACTTCGCTCAGGCTCGCCCTCCAATGTCCTGCATTCCACTAGTAGATCTTATGGGTATGCTTTTGCTACATGAGGGCGAGGTTTGCACTTTAGTGCTTTTTCATTGGTCTGGCAGGAAGTAGGGCGATGAGTTAGGGTATATTCGGGCCAGGGCCGGTTCTAGATGTGCGCACGTTTCCGGTACCTATAGTGGATGTTGCTGGAATGTTGGTGGCACCAATCTATTGGTCACATGATTCCTACCGATCAGGTACAAATTACATTGCATGTAGTCTTGTAGATGGTATGCATGATCATACTGTGAAATTAGCAATTTTAGTGCGAAAATTTGTCCAAGTCAGTGAAGAGTGAACAGATACAACTTTGAAACTCTCGTTTTTCTTAAGGTTACGGGATACCCAATAACTAATCAGGTAAGTAAGTGGGCGTGACTTCCTGTATTAGGCCAATTAAATGGGCGTGACTTCCTGTACGCATGCACCTAACCAAGACAGCTGCTGTCCTGCCATAGTGAAGACGTGTTCATGATGGCCACTGATTTTCGACGTCAAACGTCTTCGCTGCCGTTCAGTGTAGGGTGTGCGATGTTACCGCGAGTGAAAGTGAGGTACCTGTTGCAGTGCCAGAGACAGCTGAACAGCGATAGTCGGCTCTTTCTGTGAAGTAGTACGTGCTGAAATGGGGATGGTTTGACCTCTATGACTTCCACTTTCGACTTCCGTCAATTCTGTCTCTCATCGTAGACCTCCCCAGGCTTTCACTACGGTCTCTGTCACCACTATTGGCAAGGTAGGTCTCGATAAAGTACGATTTGTGCTCTGAATGTCCCTTTCTATCTGCTAAATTTGACGTCAAAAAATCCTTGTAACAGAGTCGTACGATAACTGCACGCAGTGCATGTGCCCTAGCGCTTGTACTGCTCATCTCCACAGCATCCAATGGTACATCTCTTGTACTTCTAGTGCGTGGGCCTTGCTTACTAGGGTGAGCCAGAACGAGCTCCACATTAGTTGTAAAACTAGGAAGCCACGCCCACTTAATTAATCAGACGTTAATTACATTTGGGTATCCCGGAACCTTAAAGTTAACTAGTAGCAAAAAATTTTCTGCGAAAAATAAAAAGGATTTAGTGATGGCCTGTCACATTCGGAATTATTCCACCCCTCGAAAAAGCTAAGAAACAAGGAGAAATGCCTTTAACCAGGCTCAGTCCCATCCATTATAAAATGTAGAATTTAGGGAGGGATGGGACTGAGTCTGGTTAAAGGCATTTCTCCTTGTTTCTTAGCTTTTTCGAGGGGTGGAATAATTCCGAATGTGACAGGCCATCACTAAATCCTTTTTATTTTTCACAGAAAATTTTTGCCACTAGTTTGCGTACTTTTTTGAGCGCATGAAATGCGTAACTTCTTAGTCATGGTACATGCAACATCATGTCACCATAAGGGTACGGGGAACTGGATGCATGCCAGACTGGTGTTGTTACTCAATCACCATGTTAGCCTCGTTCCTAGGCCCGAGACTACGAGGCGATCACCATGTCAACAAAGCTGCGATGGTCTCTCTTGATGGACGTGGACCTTCTGCTGGGCACTGAGCAGGCTTTAATGCAGTTTCCATTAATAATTTTTGATGTTGCTGTTGTGATCAATGTTTATTGTTGCCTTCGCGGATGAAGGGGTGGGGCATTCACCTTTCATTTGTTCATCGCCTCCCGCGTACTCTAAGGTACGTTTGTAAGTGTTTTTGTGAACTGCTAGGCAGTATCATTCTGCATGCTTGGTTTGGGGGGTTGTAGCTTCTTTGGCCGTTATCCTGCTGGTGCATCAGTATGGTAAAATCGAAATTTCCTTGGCCATCCCTAAATAGAGAATGCTACCGCGTTCTCTGATAAGGAACTTGTTTAGTCACAGAGTCGGTAGACTGTATGTAGGGATACGACGTACACGCAATATATGCTAATACAAAATAATCTCTCCAAATCTCAGAAACGGTACACTTATAAGCCTTTATAACCACATACCGTTCATCTTCGAGTGTTTTCATGACCAACAAGACTCCTCGCGTCGCGAAAAACCGTCGCGAAAATACCACACCAGGTACTCGCAAAACAGGCAAATTGTTTTTCTTTCTTCTTTCTTCTTCTTCTTCTTTCAGACGGGCTAGCTCAACGTCGACTCAATCTCTCATGATGGTTTTCGCACGAAACAGCAGCATTTTACACCGAGTAGTGCACCTGGCCATCACTTTTTTGCAACCTCCAAGTCCGTTCACCAGGCGGCTGCAGCTGCCTACTCAATAACTATGGCTTCTTTTGTCGCGCCATTTTCTCGCTTGTACACATGCGCGATCGCTTAGCAACGAACGTAATTATTACTCAAGATCACTGAATTAGAAGTGTCTTGCGCCGTTGTGTACATGTTGACATTGAATTTTCATAAAACCGAGGTGCGTATAAATCTTGCTACTATCTGGTATAGCTAATATTATGGTCTTCAGACAGGGATTACTGGCTTAGTATCCATCCAGAAAAGGGTTGACTTGGGTCTGATTCTTCAGCCAATGCTGGTAGCTAGTGTGAATACCAGAGTCAATATCGTCCATATACCAAAGCAAGGGCTCCTACTACCTGTGAGGACACCGACTTCTGCTCTGTGATGGCGAATTTCAGCTCAAACGTGCTGCTGCTAAAAAAATGACATAAACAAGTAATCAAAAACATTTCAAAATGTAACAAGATGTAGGGATACCAGAACGGTAAAAAGTAAGGAAACAAGGTAGCCACCGAAACGTCTGTTTTTTGAATCAGATATTTTTGACTAGTGAAACTAAACAAAACCCAGAAGGTAGGGATGATCGCACAAAACAGTGAAGTATACAATCCCCCTACATATATTTTTTCATTATACACGTATATGGAAAAAGATCTCTGTATATAGGGGGGTTGTACCGTAGTCTCTCGAAAATACGCCCATGGGCGATGAATTTAGAATCTGCTCAGAGGGTGATGGGCGTATTTTCGAGGACCCTTCTCCCGAAAATAGGCCCACCCTTGACTCGAAAGTAGGCCCACCCAAGTACATGCGTATACGAGTGCAATACTGCAACAGTCATTCTAGCAAGGCTTAACTACTACTAGTCCCGGAGTTTCTTGGTGAGCAGGAACAATCTCTTCGTGTGAGTAGCTACAGGAACAGCAAACAAGACACAGCAAGACTGCTTGAATGACGTAGAGTGCGCAGACTATCTTCGGGACTTGCCGATTGCTGCTGCTGCTTCCTAGAAATCCGTAGTGCGCTGCTAGTGCTACGCTAGGCGATTGCACACGCGAAGACACAAACATGCAATGCACAGCACGTGCACGGTCTCATGTCATGCATTCAGTACACAGCTGATTATGCGATGGCATGCAACATAATGAAATTCATTGCAAATAGTACCGCGATAGCCAGCCTTCATTTCTTAGTCCAACCTCTTTGACAGTGCTTCTTTTGGAGCTATTGAGTGCTTTCCTGTTCGAGCTAATAGGGTGGGCGTACTTTCGAGTAATAAATGACCCTTTGCAACAACTTGTCGCGAAAAGGGGGGTGGGCGTATTTTCGAGGGTGGGCGTATTTTCGAGAGACCGGTATATTTCACTGTTTTGTGCGATCATCCCTACCTTCTGGGTTTTGTTTAGTTTCACTAGTCAAAAATATCTGATTCAAAAAACAGACGTTTCGGTGGCTACCTTGTTTCCTTACTTTTTACCGTTCTGGTATCCCTACATCCTGTTACATTTTGAAATGTTTTTTATTACTTGTTTACATTATAGTCTACCTAGTATTTAAGCTCTCAGTAATTGACATGTAATTGTGTAATTGTAATCATTACATTTTAGTTCAATTAGTAATCGTAATTGCAATGATTACAAAAATTGCTAAAGTAATCAGTAATTGTAATGATTACATTTTCAATGTAATCGTAACAACCCTGTAATAATACCGATTCAAACACGAGCTAGATTGCTTCCAACTGCAACAACAACGCCATTTCTTGCTGATCACCGACATTGTGGTTTGGCAGACAGGACACTGTAGTTGCGTTCCTTCCTCGTGACAATTACTATCACATTTCATGGACCCCCCCCCCCCCCCGTACAAATTTTTCAGTAAACACTTGAAATATATGGACCCCCTGGAACTAATAGAAGGACCCCTTGTGACATCACATCATTCCTCGGTACCACGGAAACTTTTCTGTAATGACTAGACGTTCTTTTCTCCCTGCTGAGTACGATATTGTTCTGTCAGATAAATGTTATCACTCCTGGGAAAGCAGTGATTGATGACTAATTCACGATTATGTGGGCTGATGGAAATGCAAGGACATCCTCTTTTGAGATGCTTGTAATTGGGCATTAACTGCTAGCTGCCCACACGCATGCCTAAAATGGTTTCACGTGACACACACCATCCCACATGCAAACATAACCAGGAGCAGCAGCTGAAGCAAGCGAAGCTGCTTGAAACATAATGCCATAATAATCCTTCCTGACACCATAGGCAGTATGGTTATAGTGATCTATTCTGGCACACATGGCATAAAAGGTGCTAGTGCCGACCAAGTCAGTGTAGTTATGCCAGTACTATGCACTGTAAAAATCCTTGACCTAGGTTGGGTTGCTTGGGTTACATTTCTGCACGTTTCACATTGAATAATCCTTTTCTGAATGGATCTGGGGCTGCAGCTGTGCACAAACCTAGCCTCGTTCCCAGGCCTCCACGCCAGCTTTTGTCGCTTGCAGTATTTCGTACTGCAAGCGACAAAAGCTGGGCGTGGAGGCCTGGGAACGAGGCTCGCACAAAACCATGCAGTACAACATTTAGTAGTCTCATGCCCAGCCGGAAACACCTACGGAAAATCCGTCTGGATTTCTTGATACTTATCGAAAAAATTCCTCATCTTCATGGAGGAATTTGAACATGCCAATAGAAATGCCATATACTATATTTTCCATTTGAGCGCGGTGCTTGTGCTGGCCCGAGACTGTAAGTACTGTGCACAATGGCACCCTAGCAACTGTTGCTAGATGCAAGTGATGTAAAAGGCCTCAATTAATGCCCTCATTACATTCCACGCTATGCTGCTATGCCAAGAAAACTGACCAAAAGTTACCAGACAGATTTTCCATAAGTATTTCCGGCTGGGCACAGGACTAAACATGTAGTGGATACAAAGTGCAGTGACAGTGCCGTCACATGATGTTGTTGACTACAACTCGGGCAGATATTCATACGATTATTGAACTTAAGTTACAATATTCATGTATTGCATAGCAAAAGGAATGATAAACGTATTCATAATTGTGTTACTTGATAGGGGATAATTAATATGCTAAAACTGCTACTGAGGCAACTTTGCATATTATAGTTGCGCTTGTGGGGCAGATGGGTCATAATTGTTAAAACAAGCTATAACAAAAGCAACTGCTTGTCAGTTTCTAAGCTTAGCGCGGTATCCACATCTCCTTGAAGGCATTTTATTGCATGATACCTAGCCTTGTTCCCAGGCCCAAGACGGCGAGGAGAAAAGGGCCAGGTTTCCACTGTTTGCGCATTTGCTAAAGAGCGGTGGAATTCCACCGGTACCGTGGACGTTTGATTATGTTTGTACACTTGTGACGTCGAAGCGGATAATGTGATCCGTACAGTTAACTAGCTAGCTGTAATTATAGTAAGCGAGTGGCGCATTACAACAGCTCTCGATCGTGCTCTCCTATGCCCTCAGGTGGCAAGGCGCTCCTGAATTGAGCTAGAACAGTGACCTGCGATTGAAGGATGGGATGTTTTTGTGTGGTTACCGTCGCATCGACCGGGTGGAGTCAGTATGCTACAAGACTCTTCCGTTTGTTTTGAATAACTAATGTCGGGTAAGTCTGTTGCTGGTGGCAGTGCAATTGTGGCTGTATCGCCCCTCATCTCGCGGATGGAGGACCAGTGTAGCAAAATAGATAGTGTCACACGCTCGACCATGTGACTACTAAGACGTCATTTGCACCCTCCCCCTTAAGCCTTATAAATACGTATTACGGTTATCAAAGTCAAAGTCAAAAGTCAAAGTTTAATTGCAAAGCCCATATATACAGAGCACAGTGGGAGGGGGAATGGTGGGGATACAAACAAAGTTAAACACACACAAATCACAATGTTCAAAGGCAATTGTTCCGAAACTTGTCACAGCAAGGCTAGTGGCTGTCGGCAATACACCCTGAACGGGCTACCCTTCCGACCATGACGTAACCACCCTCCACAGATGAGACAGCAATTCCCAGGACTGCAGTATTCCAGGAGGTATGCCTGTAGACTGACACAGAGGCCAGGCACAGCGTAACACTCCTCCCTTCATACGGACAGTTTGCCAGTAATACCACAATGATGATAACCTGGTAACTCAGTCTTGAAGTATTAAAGCCGTTCTCAGAGGGTATCCTCAATGATTCACGCCACGTAGGTGTATCTAGCAACCACCAACACGAATCAGTTTCCATCATCCTCTGAATTGCCTCCAAACATCTCCTGTCAACGAGCCTTTCTCCAGAAAAGTATTCTTTCGTCATCGATATAATTATATCCCCACACAAGACAAACACGTTCAAGTCATGAACCAAGGGCACGGACACCCTGGACAAGAGGCACGTTCACCCAACACACCTTCGCCATTTCAAATCTCATGCCTCTATCTAGCGTTATCGATAATTAGCGCATGCGCAAACAGTGGAAACCAGGCCCTTTTCTCCTCCCTCTCTCGGGCCTGCGAACGAGGCTACATGATACCCTACAAGTTCAAAGGATCAGTTGTGTCAATATCTGGCATATCCAATGGCACAGCTGTGACATCACTACATCGCGAAGCAACATCCAGTCAGGCGCATGCAGTAATAGCATGGGAACGCGGGCTGCACGCCAGATATTCGCACTGCTGACATAAGCCCTCGGGCCTGCGGTCCTCAGGCTTTACGTCACAGCAGTGCCAATATCTGGCATACAGCCCTTGTTGCCATGCTATAACTAATATGTATTGTTAACAATGCTGTCAATCTGACTGGTATTCATGCAGCCTGTCAGTGTGTGGAACCTGAAGATGAGGAAGAGGTTGGTCCTACTCCAAGCCCTGGCTATTCTGATGGCCGTGTTCCAGTATGGCGTGAGGGCAGCAGGACAGGATGAGGGAAGATACTCACCCAGGAGTCTGAGCACTATTTTCTACCCCTATCTATCGACAGCCAGGTATGTACAGAACTGTATACCGTCTCCACAACTGTATGGCAAGATTCCCCCATTTATACATTATCCATTGTTAAGTATACAGCGATTGAAAATTAGATTTACGAAAGTATTCTGTGCCTGTAATCTCTCTAGGATACATTCTGGCATTGATGAGTGGCTGGCAGCAACAGGTTATACTGTGAATCGTGCTCATATTCGTGGACATCGAAAAGGAGTCAGGAAAAGGCATGACAGAATGCCTCTTTGGATGGTGCTCCCCCAAATACTCATCGGGATCTTAAATACTTATGGAACAAGAAAGGTCAGTTTTCTTTTACACTATACCTCAGTAGAATGGGATATCCTGCTAGCTGCAGTGATTTTTATACTTCTGTGATACAAGTGACTAGGTCATGCATTATTCACTCTTTATAATGAGTGGGGTCTGTATAATCTATTCCTATAGGACCCTCCATCAAAGGAGCATATACTGCAATAAATAATAAGTCTAGTAGTTTACATGTTTAACCAACTAGTGTCGCATGGCCAGACCCCATTCTGACCAAGGGAAAGGAATTTGCCAGTTTGTCGCTCAGGAATTTAATTAGCTATGTATTCTAGCTATGACGTAAGCAACAGCGATAGCAAGTGTAAGACTTGCGACCTTGCTGCACTCATGATTTGTATTTCTACTGTACTCCAACTCTTGACTCAAGACACTTCTCGCACAGTTCACTTCTCACGCTTCAAGTTTACTCTCACTCAGACACGAATTTTGAATAATCCCAGTTTTCACGTACTTCAAGTTAGCATGTGACTGAATACTGTGCTGTGATTGGTACACACTTCATGGTGTGGGGTGGCAAACTGCTCTATGTCCATATCCCATGGTACGGAATGGGGTCTGGCCACATAGCAACCAAGATGAGTAGTATACATGTAGGCCATGTTGTATTTCATCATATGTTACTCTGTTGCTGCCAGCAGGCAAGAACTATTTGCTTTCACTGCGCTGATAAAGTCTACCGCTACCAACTGACCTTGAAAGCAGTGGTTTTCACTATAATACTGATGGAGTGTGTCACTTTGGTGAACGAAATGCTGCTGATGATATCTGGTGATATTCATCCCAACCCAGGGCCTGGTGAGTGCTTAGATCATACTGTTAGCCCTAAACTCACCCATTACCTCTTCTCGTGTATATATACAACTCTTAGGAAGCATGCCAGATTTATGACACTACATGTCACAATTTTGTGTTCAATTTATGAATTCTATAATGTGGTACATAGATGCTAGTTCAGAGGATGACAACGTATGAAGGCACCATACGTGGTCCTCCTGTTCCAACTTTATATGCCTGTGTTGACATAGTTACAATGGCCCTGAACAGGACTATAGGGCAGTGAATCGACATGAAAGATGTATACCGTATACCGGGAAATGTTGGCGTCCGTTTTAATTTGGCGATTTGGCGATTCGCAAGTCAATCGCCAAATTAAAAAATCGCCAATATTGGCTGGCCAGCTAGATCGACTGTCGGTGCACGCGGGGAGCAAGTTCACCTTGACTCAATGAGATTGCAAGACCGAACGTACTACTGCTGAGAGAGAGGTCTGCAGAGAAGCGCCTACTACTTCACAGACGGTGCACCAAATTAAAAGCATAGACAGACTACAGACTGCTGAACATGCGGTCATGGCCGACTGTGTACCTGTCCTGGGTCGTGCATCACTGCCACAGCGTACGCATCATGGGCATTGCTGACCTCCCGGATAGCTGTTCGCCGATCGTGGGCCTCCCAGATGCCGCTGAAAACATGATGGCCACGACACTGCTCTCTGTTTTGTACGTCTTCGTCCTGCTTCCCGATCTCGTGAAGTCAGTCACGTCGCGCTCACGGCGTGCATAGTGACATCATACTTTTCCGTCGCGATCACCAAATTTTAAAATCGCCAAATTTATATCGAGCCATTTCAGGCCATTTCGCCAAATTTAATGGCCGTCAAAATTTCCCGGTATACGGTATAAGCTGCAGCACCCAGTTGTTCCATCCCCCGTTACAGCACCCGATACAGGTGTACATGATGACTGCTTTGACACTGATGCTTGTATACAATGAGTGGTCAAGAGATTTACCACTGAACCTGCTCATTAGGCAGGTGGTCATTGCTTTGCCCTGGTGATGTTGCTGGCTGTTTAAGCTCAAACTTAAGTTGGACCGAGGGAGGATACGGAGACTGAAGACCACCTTCAAAACACAGCAGTTTTATAGGAGGGTCTCAAATACCTCCAAATGGCATGAAGTCCTGAAGCTCATGAAATCACTTGGGTATCGTAGCCCAAAGCTAAGGTGTGCATTTCTAAAGAAAACTCCTGTTTTCTGGAAGCAGAGAAACTCATCCATCTAGGGCCAGCCCTGAAGAAATCTATTCAGAAAAGGAGGAGGTCTGATTAGAGACAATTCCGAAATGTATAATGTGTATGCTTAAGCTTGTTGGTGAAGAAATTAAACATGGGTGTGCTTCTCTATATGCCTAAGACTACAATGACCAAAACTTTCCGGGGGAGCATGCCCCCAGACCTCCCTAGAATGAAGGCCTACTGAGTAGGTTGACTATAGACTTGCCACGTTTAGTAAACTGTTTCTGTGTTTGAAGTCAACAATCAAGTCATTACAGCTGCATGTATACAGTTGCACACTTTAACACTTTAACCGATAAAGCCGTCTACAGACGGCATGAGACTTTCATCAGTGATGTCAGACTTCCGGCAATGTCCTTGGGACTTAGGCTCTGCGCCAGCAGAGAGGGCGGGACAAGGGGAGGTGGGTGGGTTTCAGCACTGAGCCTAGGTAGCATGGCTGCTTTTGGGCTTGGCCTTGAAAAGCCCTTGGTTGGAGCTGGGTGGGCCATTTCTCTCCTTCTTTGCACAAATGGGCCGAGAAAACAGTCCTCTCGCCTAGTAGGGCCCCCATTTCTGGCAGTGAAGCGTTTTTCTCGGTCTAGACGAGCGATGGTCGGCAGAGAGCCGTGACTATTGGATGCCCCTTGATGGGTGGGGTGTGGTTAGAGTCACGAATGTGTAGAGGATTGCTGCATGGTCATGTGTGTGGAGTTTGGGGGCTGAAAAGCAGAGAGAACAGGAAATATGGTAGGTTTAGTGCATCTATTAGCTAAGAGAGACCTTCGGAGAAAAATTTATCGGTTAATGGGTTAACCAATTTACGGATGAATAATTTTTCACTGGAGGTCTCTTTTAGCCTATGGATGCACTAAACGTACCATATTCCAGTTCTCTCTGGTTGTCAGCCCATACAGCAATCTTCTACACATTTGTGACTTTAACTACACCCACCCATCAAGGGGCATTCAATAGTCATGGCTCTTGATCGACCATCACCCGGGAAAAAAGCTTCACTGCCAGAAATTGAGCCCCTACAAGGTGAGAGGACTGTTTCTCAGCCCATTTGTGCAAAGGAGGAGAGAAGTGGCCCAGTGGCTCCAACCAAGAGCTTTTCAAGGCCAAGCCCAGACATGGCCATGCTGTCTGCAACCTTCAGGTGCACCCACCCACCTCCTATCCCGCCCTTTCTACTCACACAGAACCTATCTCCAAAGGACATTGCCGGAAGTGTGATGTCACTGATGAAAATCTCATGCTGGATATATCCGGCTACATCCATCAGAGTGGTATCACTGTCTGGACTAAATAAGACAACAATAAAATGAAGTGGTTGCCCTTCCTCATGAATGCAGTAGCACTTTTGCCTGACAGTGACCGACATTTCAACCAAATTCCTGGAATGGGATTGCACTTGTGCCGGACATTGTCTGGCACTAGCTTGCACCAAATTCCTGGAATGGGGTTGCACTTGTACCGGAAAGTGTCCAGCGCTTTTACTGAATTCCTGGATCAGGGTTGCACTTGTGCCAGACACTATCTGACACTTGCACTGAATTCTTGGAATGGGGTTGCATTTGTGCCGGACAGTGTCCAGCACTTGTACTGAATTTCTGGAATGGGGTTGCACTTGTGACACCAAATTCCTGGAATGGGGTTGCACTTGTGACACTGAATTCCTGGAATGGGGTTGCCGGACAGTGTGCAGCGCTTTCACTGAATTCCTGGAATGGGGTTGCACTTGTGCCTGACCGTTGCACCAAATTCCTGAATGGAATTGCACTTGTACCGCACAGTGTCGTAACATTTTGTTGGACAGTGTCAGCACATCCATTGAATTTTGGAATGGGTATGACATTTTCCAGGCAGAGTCTGGCACTGTTGCATAATTTTGTTAACTGGTATCACCATTTGATATTTTGGGCCTATTACACTGATTTCCGTAGTCATCAAAGCTCTTCAATTGATGTAAATTCCTCACAGCAATCCTGTTGAAAGGTACTCAAAGATAACAGCAGAAACTAGCTAGTGATCAGCATCAACATCAGCCATTGCTTCACGGATATTTTTGCCATGAAGTGGTAGCTCGCACCTGTCATCAACTCACACAATAGGTAAAGTGACGTATGCAAGTACGTAAGTGGAATCGTAGCATTAAATTTTGTTGAACAGTATTCAGCACTTCGATTGAAATTCTGGAATGAGCTAGGACTTTTGTCCAGCACTTTGATAGGACTTTGTTGGTCACCACTTTCACTAAGTGATGTTATGTACTTAATTAAGACTCTTTTACTGTTTTATGCATTGATGATGGTAGTTGTATAGCTACCGAAACGTCTTGTTTTTGAATCAGATATTTTGACTAGTGAAACTAAACAAGCCTCGAATGTGTACTCCAGTCTGGAAGTTATAATGCTGCGTGTTTTGCATTGCATAGCTTGTGGCAGTGTTTTTCCTCAGTGGGGTTCTTCAATTAGCTTGCCCGCGCACTGCATGGCGGACAGGTCGTGCGACCATGGCTGTACACAGGCTAGTTGTCGGTAGGCTTGTGGTAGTTGGCCTTGATCTCTGTTAATGGTGTGGGCTTGCTGCTGAATATGCCAGGCTTCCAGGATGCATCGTTGCTTCAGATGTGGGGACTTTCGCCTCATCCCAGCTGATGGTATGTCCTGTGTTAGCGGCATGTTCAGCCACTGCCGAGTTCCAAACATGTCCACTGGTGAGGGCGTACTTGTGCTCATACAGCCGATGTTGGATTGTCCTGCCTGTCTGTCCCACGTATGTTGCAGGGCAATCGGAGCAGGAAACTTGGTAGACAACGCCTGCCCGTGATTCTTGCGGAGTTCGATCTTTCATGTGGACTAGGATGTTTCCGAGTGTCTGATGGGGCTTGAAGCAAGTCCTTTGCTCTGGTCCACGGGCAGGACGCCTTTGGTCATGACACCTTGAGACAACCTGATGTGGATACCCATTCAGAGCCAGTGACTCAGTCACATGGAGTTGTTCCTGGGTCTTGTCTGGCACAGACGTGCAGTGTGTGTCAGCTCTGGAGAGCAGAGTCTTGACGACTGCCAGTTTGTGGGCTAGAGGGTGGTGGGAGTCAAAATCAGGTCACACACCACCCTGATGGTACCCTGTCCACCACAGTGTACAGGAAGAGAACCCACATGGACAGATACCTCGAAAAGGCAACTTTAATTCCTTCCTCCTCCACTTCATACGTGAAATCGATGGATGGCTCCACGGAGTTACAGTGCTCGTGGAAAGCAGCTAGTTGGTTAAGTCTCAGGGCTGTGTAGGTGTCGTCAATGTACTTCTTCCAGAATGGTGGTGTTGATGGAAACAATGTCAAGGCTCTCTCCTCCACGTCTTCCATCACAAGGTTGGCAACCGTGACTGAGACTGGAGACCCCATAGCAGTTCCAAAGGTCTGTTGATAGAAGTTCCCTCGATATGCCAGGTACGTGGCACTCAGGCAGAACCTGAGAAGAGTCAGGATCTGGTCTGGTGACAGCAGCTGGTGTCCGACCTTCAAGGGACTCGTCAGAATGCAGACGGATACCGGCCACTTGGCATGCCGTTTGGCATAGTAAATTCTTTGGCTAGTGCAACAGTTGAAGTGAAATATTTATGGATATACCTAGCCACACAGGCCTCTACAAGCATAAAAGAAATATAGTGCCATGTAAAGTAATTAACTAAACCTCACAGCTCGCAGGAAAGGTCTACGAAGATTTGACTACATTGTCGTGATCACTGACCTGAACATACAATAATTGCGCTGAAGCTCACCCTGGTGGTGGAATTAGGGTCGCTTTTGTCTTCCACTGTCTTTCCGTTTGGAACCATTGCTAGCGTAAGGTGTGTGTTAATTGAAACGAAATGCAAGTACGAGTCCAGTCTAGTTGTGGATGCAATCAGAGTCCGCTGAGGCATCCATGAGGTGAGAGGAAGGCCCGAGGCTTCGTCCTAAAAGGTGAATCTACCCTACCGGTTGCACTTACTGGGAGTATACATTTGCCAGTTGTTCAAGTATTTGCTGTGTGTTAATTGGAGCAAGCCCGTCGTTATTCTGCTATGTAGTTATCAATCCCAAGGTGAGACTAAGATCTGGGCCATGCTTCACCGCTACTAACACAGTGGTTTCCACTCGAATGAAGACCAGACTATTTTCATCCTCTGCTGCTCTTGATATTTATTCAATCGCTTGTTCAGATTGTACCCCACATGAATTGAGTGTGTAGCTAACATCATTATTTGTTCCTTGTAAATGTCATTGATTGAAGAAAACAGCCTAAGTTTGGCAAAACCTAAAAAAATACTGGCTAGGGACTTGCAATATCAACTCAGACCTTTATTTTTGTTGAATTTTGTCAACTTGATTGTTGTAGCTCAATATGCAGACAAGTGCATGTAGTGTGTGTGGTAGTATTCTTAAGGAGCCTTGTTAGCCTCTGGTTTTTTTCCCAGGAGTATTGGGAGCTGGTTTTGTGACAAAGTGTGTACTGTGTGCTACAAACAGATATAGTCCTGACAGGTGGTTGTTGTACTGTGCAGATTTGCCAACTCTTCAAATTGTGCTGGAGGAACTTGGACCCAACTTCACTGACTGGTATCCACTCGGCGTGTTTCTTGACTTGAAGATACAAGACCTTGATGCAATCAGAGTAAATGAACGAGAAGTAAACATGCAATTCATCTCCATGGTAAACTGCTGGCTACGAACAAAACCTGAAGCGTCGTGGGCTGATCTTTGCAGGGCGCTGGGAAAGTTAGGTAAGCATACGCTTGAGGAATATGTATCTTGCAAGTACTGCAAACATATTTGCCCACACAAAGCAGAAAAAGCATCTACATTACAACTCCCGACCAAACAGCTGGCCACTGCTGAGGAGATAGTAACGGTAAGTGCAAAGCAGGTGGAAAGAGAAGAGTTCAATGTCACTTTTCCCACTGACGCAGAATCCATCAGTGATGATGACGAATGGGATCTTCCGAGTGAATTTGCTGACATGCTTGCCAAAGTAATTCAACTTCTCAATAAATCAGCTGATGTTGACAATCTAAAATTGTATTTGAAACTCCTTTCTCACCCTCGAACACAGCAGCGCTACATTGATGCCAAATTCTTTGAGCAATGTAACACTCCTGGAGAAATTCTGGAAGCACTCCATCCGCAATACATCAACTTTACACACACTCACCTCCTGAGAAGAATTGTAAACAGATAATATTATGGAGATGATCAATCAAAATCTCTTGTAAAACATTATGAAGAGAACTTCCCTCGTAAGAAACCTCTCAAACGAATGCGTGAACCGCTTTCTGATGAAGATATTGAAGCATGCCCTGGAACCAAGAGGATAAATGTTGTGTATGGTGGAGATGCTAATATTGACAACACCACTATGATGGATGTTGAAAGAGTCCAACAAACCATTGAAAGGAACACAGGAATTGACCGTATAGTGATCGTCTATGCCAAGCAGAAGCCAGGTAGTGTTATATTCACTTTCCTGATTCCAGAAACCGTGGTCAATGTCTTCAGTGATCTGAATGAAGATGGACATAGGGATCTAGCTGATCATGGCATCCTCAGAATTGAATTAGACAATCAAGGTATTGACCTACAACCCTCCCAGCCGGTGTCCAACACTGATATATCAACGTACACCACTTCCAGAGTGAAACAAGTCCCCATAACTCAGGATTCCTCTCAGGCAGTCTACTGGAACTCGGAATTCCAGACTCTCACATCGCAAGTAGGAACTTCACTTGCAGAATCTGTGGAAACTGGTAAGTTGAAGGAATTCCTACTGAATTTCAACCACATCTTATATCCTGAGTCTCATTACGTTGACTCCAGTCTCCTGAAAGATGCAAAATCAGTCTCCGAAGTGTTCACAGCTTTGAATCCTCAAGTCATGAACTTTCTGAACTGGGGAATTCTTCCGAAAGTTGTCGGTGCATTTGACAGCAAGCTAATACCTGCAGTCCAGGCATACACAACTAGGCTTCCCCCTCACACTCGATTGTCCACTCTCCCAGATCCTCTTTCTGAGGAGCAAATTTTAGAATTGAGTGGAGTTAAGAAGCTGCGAGTAACTGTTGATGGTGGCGGGAATGAATGGACATTGGGTGACATGCAGCAGCTGAGAGAAGCAGTTGAAAAGGCTACAGGCATTGACCATGACTTCATCACCTATGCCTACTGGGAGGGAGGGTTCAACACACATCAATTTACATTTCTAATTCCAGTGAGTATCAGTGAGATCTTCAATGAGCTCTGTGAGGAAGACCTGACCATTCTAGCTGATGTTTGTGTCCGGAGTTTAGAGCTTGACTATGAAATGGTTGCAGATAACATTCAAGAGTTGTGCAATGAACTTCCACGGACTGTCGCACCTGTTAGTGGAGAAGACAGGGCTCAGACCAAGAACTTTGGACTGGAACACTTTATCCCTGAAGATGATAGGGAACAAATGAGTAAGGAGGAATTCAGTTACTTGACTGACCTAATTACAGGCACTGCTGAAGGTAAGCTCCAAGAAACGTGCTCCGATGAGTCCTTGAAGGAGTTTGCCAAGAAGATGGGAAACTGGAAAGACTTGGCTCCGTACCTTGGAGTTAGTGAATGGGACCTGGAAGAGCTAGAAGAAACCTATCCAGGAGATGAATGTGAGCAGAAATACCTGGCTCTTCAGCGCTGGAGGACGATGGACGAGAAAACTGCTACCTATGAGAGGCTTGTTGAGTGCTTGCTGACACATGGGCATGTTGATGAAGCCAAGGAACTACTGTTGAGCATTCAGTCTCTATCAGGTAGGTAAAAACCACTGTTCATGCATGTCAAAAACTTATTGTGTTCATTGTGTGCAAAGTCAGGGTTGATTATGATGAGATTTTTCATAATTGTAGGTGTAGTGCCCTTGGTGCGAAGTTTACTATTAGAAAGATGTGTACAAAAAACACAAGCGGACAATAGAGCCGATGGTGCTCCTTGCTGTAAGGTTAAGGAGTTCACGCGTAGCCTCGGAGTCGTCCAGGACACAGATAAGCTTCTCCAAAGCCTGGACTACACTTGTCATTATGAGATGGCTGACCATTATCCCTCCAACATCAAGATGGTTACCGTAAAGTCATTCCTGAATAACGTATCAGAAAGGAAGAACAGATGTTTTCTTATCAAAGGTCCCCCAGCCTCTGGCAAGACACTCCTAATGAAGAAAGTGAGCGCCTACTGGGCCAAGCAGTACGCACTCCGCAGCTTTGCTCTGTTACTGAATATAAACATCTGGGAGTATCAGAACTGTGAAAATTTAGATGGTTTTATTAGGCAAATATTTCTGCAGTTGCCATCAACCAATGAAGTTTGCAAATGGATTCGAGAGAAAGAAGGGGACAAAGTACTCTTTATTCTGGATGGATTTAACTGTCAGACTGTCATTAAGAAAGGAGGATTTTTCGATGGGTTGTTGACAGGCTCCGTGCTAAAAAAGTCAGCTGTAGTTATTACCACCAGCAGCTCACGGTATACACGACCACTGGATTGCAGTAGAAACTGTGCTCATTATGAGATCCTTGGACTTGACAGTTCACAGATTGCAAGGCAGATTACACAACACTTAACCCCAGACGATGCCAGTGAGTTGCTATTCTACCTTTCTAATAATCCGAAGATTGGAACTCTGTCTTCATTTCCCATTTACTTGAGCATGA
This sequence comes from Axinella damicornis, assembly GCA_963931865.1. NCBI lineage: Eukaryota > Metazoa > Porifera > Demospongiae > Axinellida > Axinellidae > Axinella > Axinella damicornis. The sequence continues at coordinate 12,408,515 of OZ007514.1, read as the reverse complement.
TCTTGGATGTGGTTTTGAGTTTTGACAATCTGAACAGACAACTTCCCACCACTTGGACAGAACTGCTATCACTATTTGTGGCTAACCAACTCAGCATTTCATCTCAATCACAGCCATTGCAGGATAGTCTGTTGGAAACTGCCAGAGCAGCTGTTGCAAAGGATGACTTCCTTGCTATTGTTAGACCGTTCATAGTTGAATCTGCCCAGCACATTTGTTATGAACAGTGGGGGTACCATTTTCTGATGCCACTCATGAGGTACTTTCTTCATTCACTCCTGGTATGCACTGCTGCAACTAAATGTAGGCTATTTTCTGCAAAGAAAAACACCTCTAATTATTTCTATGAGTTTTTGACTGGGCATGGATCGGATAAGCTTCAGAAACGTGTGAAAGAACGGTTAAAGATACACTACAAAGATGATATCTTGAGACTATCAAACTGTCTGTGTGAAGCTGGAGAAGCCTCCCCAGAGGAGGTGGAACTGCTCTCCTCCATGACAGCTGCAGTCAGTGACACAGCTGTGACAACTGGTGACATTCACAGCATCCTCCAGTGTTTGGAGTTTACACAGGACCCACACAGATTGTCTCTCTCTCACTGTGTTCTGGGGACTTCAGCATTGAAAATGATTTCTAGACACCTGGCAACCTGTCTTGTGATGGATGGGAACAGACTTACCGAAATGGGGTATGTGTCTTGTAGCCCTCACTCCCATACTGCAAAACTTGCATGTTTATTACGAAAATGATTGTACTATTGCTTGTGTTTCATAGTTTGTCAAACTGTAAGATATCTGAGGAAGGAACTTGTACACTCGCCGTATCTCTCAGAGTTTCTCACTCACTGAAAACTCTCAAGTAAGGACTGCAAAGTTGATCTGTACATTTTCACACTGATTACTTGTTGTGTACCTTCCATCCATTGGACATTTGGGTCCTTCATTGGATGCCCTATATATCTTTTCGCATTAATGGAAGTAGTGTGGGGTTGTACAATTGTGCTGTCATCCCGACCTTGTTTCCCTACTTTATGCTGTTCTGCTGTACTTACAATTGTAATGTTTTTGTACAGTTGGTGTCAGCTTGTCACGCCAGACATGGGTGGTGTTCTTCAGTTGATGTGTAAATCATACAGAAGTTAAATTTCATCTCCTGTACAGTCTTGATGGTAATGGCATACCACACAGTGGGGCTGAAATGCTGGCAGATGCTCTGAAGGTGAACCAGTCACTTCAGAATTTGAGGTCAGTTTGCTGAATCCTTCAATAGTTAACTGTCCATGCCAGGGGTACACACCACGAGTGTTCTTCTGAATTAATCATAATTATGGTATAATTTCATCTCCCTTTCAGCCTTGATAGTAATAGAATAGCTGACAGAGGAGCTGGCATACTGGCAGATGCTTTGAAGGTGAACCAGTCACTGCAGAAGTTGAGGTCAGTCACTGAATCTTGGTGTATGCCATGCATGCCACTGTATTTAGTAACACACTCCTATATACAGTCTTGATGGTAATAGCATAAGAGACAAAGGAGCTGGCGTGCTGGCAGATGCTCTGAAGGTGAACCAGCTGCTTCAGAATTTGAGGTCAGTTGCAGGATCCTTTATCTAGGCAAACTTTATCTAAAGCATCCCGTAAAGCTTCTCTGTGTGGTCAACCACATAATCACTGGTTGTACATAATTGCCGAGCGCATTAGCGCGAGGCTCTGAATGGGGGATCTATTTCTCACTATATTATACGTATGTACGTACGTACGTACGTATGTGGTACGTACGTACATACGTACCGGAATATGTCATGCTCAGAAATGTTGATAAGAATGTTGCGGGTTTCCTGCCGGCCAATTGAGTTTTGCGAGGGCTCGACGGTGTGAGAACTACAACCTTGAGAAACAGATCAGTGGACGAGCGTGCGGTGCTCCAGGGCTTGCAGAGCTGGAGCAGCTACATATGGAGTCAAACAGTCAGCGCAGTCGACATCTGTTTATACCGCAACTCCACAATAGTCTCGCGTAGCCAGAGGCTAGGGTACAAGCGAGCGGGGCCTTCAGGTCTTGCAGAGCTAGAGCAGCTACATGTGGAGTCGAACAGTGAGTGTAATCGACATGTTTATCTCAGCTCCTCACTCGCAAATTCACTCTTGGCTAGAGATCTATCATACTCGAGCTCGTAAGCACGTAGCCAGGTTGTGCATGCGGCCGCGGCGTGCGCGCGAGGCAATTATGCGGATACGTATTCCTAGTATATAGGTTGCTAAATGGCTCAGAATTCTTCATATAACAGTGTCAAAGGAATGGCTCTCTTCCTCTAAAACACTAAGGGTGTGCGTGTACTTTGTGGATATTTTCTACTTAATACAGCCTCAGTATCAACCTAATAACAGACAAAGGAGCTGGCATGCTGGCAGATGCTCTGAAAGTGAACAAGTCACTGCAGAATTTGAGGTGAGTCCTTCAGGGCCGTAGGGAGGGGGGTTCGAGGGGGTTTGAACGAACCCCCCTTCTGGGCAGGCCAAAATTATACAGCATCTAGCTTCACAAACTCTACCGTTTCTTTGTAAGTATAGTCGACTAGCCATAGAGAAATCACCGTCGTCAGAACAAAGTAGAGTTTCTGCAGCGTGCCGCATGCGCACCTGTCACAGCCACCTGAGCTCATTGCGGTAAAGACTCGGAACAACAGCAACGTACGTACGTGTCAACGTCACGTCACATTCACGTACGCATGTGCACGCACTCATCATTACAGTTGTATGCAGAGTAGCAGTGTGAGTGAGACGGTCATGGATTGCAAGTAAACCATGGCAGTGCAGTACAAAGCGGTGAAGGTGCTACGAGAGCCCATCTAGGTCACTGAAAAACAACTGTGAATCGCACGGATTGGATCAGTGCTATGCACCTCTATTCACTGCCTTCACCAGTGCCCCTACCGAACCCCCGTCCTAGAAATCCTGCCTACAGGCCTGTCCTTCCGTTGTATTTGGTGTGTGCTATTCCAGGACTATAATAATAGCTACATTAGCTTCATTTGATGCACAGTGGGATTGAGATGCATGGTCTTATGTACTATGCAAAATGGCTCTTGTACGAGAGAGCATGCGTGCTATATTTACAACTTGAAAGCTTGTATTACGAAGAGAAAAAAAAACACAAAAAAAACTTGAAAGCTTTAGCAGGCACTGACAGAATGAACATTCAGCCTATAGCAGCGACTTAAACCCTTTAAGCCTCAAAGACGACTGTTGACCCTTTGCACTGGTAGGGCTTCTCGTCAGAGCAGAAAGTGCCCTGTACATGCATGGCCAATGTTTGGGGCCATAGACCCCACCGAGGGGGCCCTCTGGCCCCTAAGAAAACATGCACACCAATAGTGTGTGAGGTCCTATGTGAGAATGGGCCTGATCTCCACCATTGACACCCAATATCTTGGCTTCTGTGTGGTCATGACTCTAATTAATGGTATTGCCAGGGGAGGGCTCTTCATGTGTACGTTCCCCGCCAAGTCTGGGCCCTGAGAAGCATGAAACTGTTAGGGAATTTTGCAACCTGAATTGAACAGCAGAAAACAGATAAGACTTTTGAATGGCTATGACTTTTCTTCAGGACTTGTCATATTGTATCTCAACCTGCATAATTATTTGTATCTCAGAATGTGCTGAGCAGACATCATTGGGCCTTGCCTATATATCATTACTTCCAGTCTCAGGCGCAACTTCATTACTGAAGAGGGAGCATACATGTTTGCCGAGATGTTGGAAGTGAATACATCCCTACAGGTTCTGGAGTAAGTCCATTGATACCTCAGAAAATAGAGCAAGCAGCTGCATATTTTTTTATTGTACTCGAGTGACGGCACATGCAAGTCTCTTGTTGAATTTTCTATCCTTTCCTTTTCTAGTCTTCATGAGAATCGAGGAATTATAGACGGACATATAGCACTTCCTCTCCTGTTGCAAATGAACTGTCTGTTGAAATACGGTGAAACTCCAACAAAACTTGAGTAAGCTAATAAATAATGTCACTCCAGACTCTAAAGCTGCATTAATATTTGTTTAACCTAGCAGGTGGTAAGCCCTACCACATGCAGGTAACACGACTCACGAGAGATTTTCAGCATTTGGATTATCCCACATTCTAAGTTTGTAGTTTACATTATCTTGATTAGCTAGCTGTTCTGCTATCTGATTGGGGTTGCCAGGATTTTAGCAGAGAATAAGGAATGTGGATTCAGTCTAGCTACCTGACTGGTTTTCCAGTGCTGTGGAGGATTCAGCAGCTTACCTGCATGTGGTACGGTCAGTGATTCGTCACAGCAGACTTTGAAGTAAGATCGTTCTTATTTAATTTGGCTGAGAGTCCTGTCTGTTGTTTTTAAATTCAATTTTTTTGGATACTGAAAGCAATAGTTTAACTG
>OZ007514.1:12365062-12403897 GCA_963931865.1 Axinella damicornis | reverse complement strand
AACCAACGGAACAACCAATCTTTGTATCTATTCACATCAGGTACATATTAAGTGTAGCAATAGTAACTGTTGTCAACACTCACAGTTACCATAGTTACCATAGTTACCATAGTTGGCATACCAATGTATTATATAACCCGAGCTAGAGCTACCCAAGATCACGTATAGGAGCCTTCCAATAATCCTCATTGAATGCTTTATTGTGCTTGTGAAGTTTATATAGCATTTCACTCATGATCAATACTGAGCATGAGTATATAATCTGCTGTACAACCAGTGAAGACAACGAATGGAGCGTAGCACTGTGTGCTGTATTGCTGCAGTATATAGCGGTAACGTTCAACAAGTAGCTGGTTGCTGAGGTATCAAGGGGTTGTATGTGTTGTAGTGAACCACCATGGGACTGATGGAGCTGTATTCCATGCATTCACGTGCCCATCCAGTGGCTCTGGAGGTCTTGAGATGAGAAGTGGTGGTGATGGAATACGAAAGCTGTCTCAAGTGGTTAACGAAGTGGCTGGTCGATGTACAGTGAAGTTGTGATAACTGTAGTATTGCACAATCGTCACATTGTGTAACATAAATATCATCATGCAATAATTGTGATATAGTATAGTATTGCATACACAAACATATAATATTGTAATCAGTTGTCACAATAATTAACCCTCCAGTGCAACAATTATTTTTCAGTTATTGGGTGGTAACTACACTGCCTGTTTAAACTATACCAACTCCATGAATCCACTCCCCAAGTTGCTGTTTGTCCCTAAACAATTGTATTACTACCACATATCCAACTTGTGCACTCTACTTATGACATCACACTAATAGTGAGACCTTATGAATATTTATAACCAGTATAATTTTAGGTACATCTAAAACTCCACCCAAACTCAACACAAGGGAGACCAACATGTTCACTGATTGCCCAAACAAAAGAATATTGACTAATAATGCACAGAACTGATGCAAGCAACTAATTAGTAACGCACAATCACGTACAGAACTAACCAAGAAGTACTAGCCTTATCAACTAATAATGTACAGAACTGATGCCACAGCTAATTGTGCACCCCAAAGTGATGTGAACAGAACAAAAATGAGTACCTCACTAAGCCACTTCTTTAACAGTACTACTAACTATACATAGCAAAATAGTCTGGAGTTATGTACTAGCCTCCAACCTGGCTCGGTAGGCTCCACGTCTTTTGCGCTTGTTCATAGAGCCCCTTGGCCTCCCACGACCATGACTTGGGGGAGGAACGCTTGAGGAAGTGCTGGAGTCAGGTGAAGATTCTGTGACTTGCTGACAGCTGGTGGAGGAACACGAGTCCTGAGGGGTGATTGCTGCACCCTTTCGTTCTTGCTTATCGAACCATAGGGTGCGCACACCATCAAACGCAGGCTTGTGCCATGCACCATGGCAGTCTCTGTCATGGGTCTGACAAAGAGCAGGAGTAAACAGACAATCAGGGCACCTTCGTTGAGTATAATTCTTCTTCCCAGAAACCTTACAATACTGGCAGCGCCCCTTCTCCTCGACAGAGTACAAGGTACTTCCATGACGAACTCGGCAGCTCGATGTGGGTGGTCTACCTCGAGGAACGATTTCCCTTTGATTCCGTCCATACTTTTCAATTATCTGAAGCACAAGTGTGTCACGAAATTCGTTCTCAGTGATAGTTGGACATTTGGCTTGGTGTGCCAACAAGTTGTACAGGACAAAGGCATTCACTGCTGCTGTGTCGATCATGTGATAAAATAATGTTTTCCAATAGCGAACTGTCTTACGCAAGACATTGTGGTACGATAAAAATTGATCACTTTTATCTACCCCGCCCATATACCTATTGTATTTCTCGACTGCAATGGGCCGTGGAATGTCCACCATCTCTATCTGTCCAGCCTTTCGCACCTTTCGTGTCACATGATGCTCGTAGTGACCTGGATAAGCTGTGGTGATCACAGTTACGACACGGACATCTCTCCAGCAGACGTACGTGGTAGTCGATTCGTGAACATAGTAGCCCGTACCACGTGGTGTATTGGCTTTCATCAGCTCTTGTTTCACTTGAATGACACTGTCAGGCACTCCAGTACGATTAGTGCGAAGTGTTCCTGTAGCACGAATTTCAACCTCAAGGAGCGCATCACACAGACTAGGGCTTGAATAGTAGTTATCCGTAAATAACTCGTAGCCTTGAAACTCAAAGGGAGCAACAAGCTCCATCACCACGTCAAAACAAAGGCCGTGCTCTGACGACTCAGTGGAACGCTTGCCAGTATAAATATTGAAATCGCAGGTGTAACCAGAAATGTCTGCAATAACCCACAGTTTAAACCCCCACTTCGTGGGTTTGTTTTTCATGTACTGTATCATGTGTGAGCGACATTTACTCTTCACCATTCGTTCGTCGACCGATAACTGTTGTAGGGGCTGGTAGTAATTACTGCAGTTGGCTTTGATGCCTTCCACAAATGGCCTAAGTTTCCGCAGACAATCACCTCCCATTTGTTGCTCTTCCTCTGGTGTCACCACATGCAAAAAGCACCCAATTAGTTCAAACCGTTGGCAGGTCATCAAGTCGTGTAGCCTTGTCAAGTATTGAGCCTTGGAGCTACTCCACGCTTTTCGGTGGTTCCTGACACCATGTATCCCAAGTAGCAGCAACACACCGATAAAAGCTTTCAGCTCCTCCTTTGTTAGTTTGCGCTTCATGAACAGAGCGTACCTCTTCTTCTTCTCCCCTTTCTTGTGCTCTGCATAGGCAGTAGTGCATCCAAGAATTCTATCCATGGCATCTTCATCGAAAAACAACTCAAAGAGTGAAAGAGCATTTACTTCAGAAAGAGGGACATGTGGACCCGCAGGTCGCAGAGGACAAAAATCAACTTCTGGAATGTGGTGGCTATCAACTATGGAAATGCTTGTGGCATCTTGAGGTATAGACGTCGTCCCTCGTGTCTTTTGCCTCTTTCCTTGACTACCCCTTGGCTGTTGACTGTCACCTTGCCCCCGACTACTTCCTTGACCCTGCTTTCTGCCCCTTCCTCTGTGACCACTCTGTTCTCTTCTTTGGTCTTGCCCACTTGGTCCACCACTTCCACGTTCATGCCCTCCACTTCGTCCTTGTCCATCCCCCCCACCGCTTCTCAGTCCACGTTCTCTGCCACTTCCACGCCTGCCACTTCCACGCCCTCCACTTCTTCCTCGTCCACCACTTCCACCTCCTCTACTTCTTCCTTGTCCATACCCCCTCCTTCCTCCTAGTCCGCATTCTCGGCCACTTATACTCTCTCCAACTGTTCCTCGTACGCGTCCTCTGCCTCTTCCTCTACTACTATCTTCTCGTCCAAGTCTCCGTCTTTCACTGCCAGTATCAATTCGAATCTTCTTAGAACGCGGTTCCAGACTCAAATCCTCCAAATCTGAATGATCATGCCCAGTTCCATTCAGAGTCTGCTCAACACTTCCATGCTCCAAGCAACCACTCATGTCAGGCTCACTGTCTTCATTCTGAATGGATGGCTCACTGTCTTCATTCTGAATGGATGCTTCACCATGGATGGAGGTTTCACCATGGCTGGAGGCTTCTTCACCTTGACTTGAGACTTCACTCAGCATTTCTGCTGGTATACTACCCGAGAACTCGGTTTCATCATCAGAATCATCAGAATCGACATCACTGCTCTCCCAGATGCTGCTCTGAAGACTTTCGTTACTGCTACGTACATACTATAGTCACTGAGAGGATCTACACTCTTCCGACTTTCGAATATAGCTGCAACCTCTTCAGCTGTTAAGAACTTCTGCTTGCCGCACGTGAAGGTTGACATGTTCAGTGGGACTAGGTATAGCAGTAGAAATACTACAAGTACTCTCCCAAAGTTGAACATTTGCCTTGTTCCCAGATTCCTGTATGGAGAGAAAATAAAAGCCCTAAAATTATGTGCAAACAGTGTTGACCAGGCCCTTTTTCCTCCGAGAGCCTGGGAACAAGGTTACCAGACGTTAGAGAGCAAATACAGTGAACACTGCCCGTATAATATTCACCAATAATATACACGCAGCACCATTGATCATGATTGACCTGTTAAAGCTGCGAAAAAGATCATGCACGGCAGTAAAACGCCTACCAAATGCAAAATAGAACAGTCTGGTGTGTGTGCATGATGCTACAGATACCCACCTGACGACAAACAAGTCGATGCTTCCAGATCAGTTCACCTTCCACAGGTCAGACAAAAACGTGCTTCGTCCAAAATGCGCATGTGCTCACTGGCATCATCTGCGCATGCGCGTTGGTTTTTCTCCGAATCGGAAGCTCACAGTATCACGTAGGTGCCGTATGGCAGTAGTTACAGCAGCATATTCCTCACAATTCACAGCATAGATATTCAATACTTACTCACTATTTAAAATATTAAAACAGAGGGTTGTTGCATTGGAGGGTTAATCAATCTGCAAATGTTGATCTGTATTATAATTGAATAATTATAAATATGCAGCACTAACTGCATGTGTCACGAACAATATTATTGGAGCACTTAAAGCCTTGAAATATGTTCGTGAATTTAGCGGTGCTAATTATACGTTTCTGCTAATATATTCCATCAAGCTACAGGCATACAGCGCCATATTTATTGGCCTACAATGAATGTTGTTAACTGTTGAAGTTCTGATGAATCAACGTACACTTGTCCTTCACACTGTTATCAGTATACTGGTATTAATTGTTACACAATCACGTTCTACAGTAACTTGATATTAGTCACAAGACCACGTACTATACAACAGATAATTGTACTATGAAGACAGTCATTCAGAGTAGCAGTGGTATGGATATTACCCAAAAAACAACAACCACTTATTTACAGTACTGTGAAAATAAACCGCAGCTGTGTGTAGTAGCATGACATTGTATGAATAGAGGAATTCACTGCATAGTCTCAGAGTCCGAGAGGGAGAGTTGTAAGTGGAGTTAGTGCATACATACACGGACACAGAGAAGACTTGTACAAAAATTAGTGATCAAATCCTAACGGATGGCTGTCTGTCCAACTCCGCATGTGCATTCTCAATGCTCTGTGTCAATTTGTGGAGGTGTCCCGCTAGCGAGATCCCCATCTCTTCCAGATCAGCCTTCGTCAGCTGCATGCACAGGTGGGTGCTGTTGATCCCATTCTTCTGGAAAATCGGGATGTAGCGTTCCATCTTGATGGCCCTGAGCCAGTCATCGACTGACTGGAAGTCCAGAGGGTTCCTTGCTTGTACGTTGGTCATCGTACCGTTCCTCTTCTGGCGAGGCTTTGGTTTGGGACTGGTGATGGAGAGAGGGTGATGTGGGGAGCGGGAGAAAAAGAAAGAGGTTACAGCTACGTTACTGGCTGACACAAAAACTAGGTAGTCATGTGACTGAACTGAACACGAGAATGTAGTCACATGACTGAACAGACAAATGAAAACATTGTAATTTGGTCACATGATTGAACCGGCCAATCGTGTTTACCCGTCTGTCATGTTACTCTGCAGCAGAATGTCCAGCATCCTGTCCACCTGTTCAAATGAGGGTCGTCGTGTGTGGTCCCCGTTCCAGCAGTCCTGCATCACACGGTATACTGACTCAGGACAATCCTTTGGGAGGAGGGAGGGAGGGTGTGAGGAGGTAGAGAGGGAGGGCGGAGAGGAGGGAGAGAGGGAGGGCGGGAGGGAGGGAGGGAGGGAGGGAGGGAGGGAGGGAGGGAGGGAGGGAGAGAGGGAGGGTGGGAGGAGGGAGAGAGGGAGGGCGGAGAGGAGGGAGAGAGGGAGAGAGGGAGCAGGGAGGGAGGGTGGGAGCAGGGAGAGAGGGAGGGTAGAGAGGATGGCCAGAGGGAAGAGAGATGGAGGGAGGGAGGAGAGAAGGGAGAAAAGGAGGGTGGAGAGCAGGGAGGGAGGGAGGGTAGAGAGGAGGACCAGAGGGAAGAGAGATGGAGGGAGGGAGGAGAGAAGGGAGAAAAGGTGGAGAGCAGGGAGGGAGGGGAGAAGGGAAGGAGGGAGGAGAGAAGAAGTTAACGTACAACTGTGCGTGTGTGAGTGAGTGTGTGTGTGTGTGTGTGTGTGTGTGGGGGGGGGGGGGGGGGGGGGGGGGGGGGGGGGGGGATCACATCAGTACCAAACTAATCATTGCGTACCTTCGGCTTTTGAAGGCGATGTCCGGCCTCAAGTTTGTCCAACACCTGCAGTATGGCATGTCATGGTGAGTGCTAATTCAAACCAACGTGACCTCCACCAACTCACGGTTTGGTTGTCCCAGTCTTCGTACGGGTGCTGGGCGTAGCTCATCACCTCCCACAGCAGCACACCGAAACTCCACACGTCACTGCTGGTGGTGAACTTGCGGTACGCAATGGCCTCCGGAGCTGTCCAACGGACTGGGATCTTACCACCCTGTGTGTGTGTGTGTGTGTGTGTGTGTGTGTGTGTGTGTGTGTGTGGTGTGTGTGTGTGTGTGTGTGTGTGTGTGTGTGTGTGTGTGTGTGTGTGTGTGTGTGTGTGTGTGTGTGTGTGTGTGTGTGTGTGTGTGTGTGTGAACATGTGCATGTGTAAGTGGATGAGTATTTAGCACTACAATAACCTGTGACCTCTGACCTTTGTTGCTGTACCCTAACATATACATAAATGACATCATCCCTACCTTCTTGACATCGTATTCGTTGTTGACGGTTTCCCGGGAGAGCCCAAAGTCAGCAACCTTACAGATCTCTTCCCGAGATACAAGAACATTACGAGCTGCGAGATCCTGCGTACAGGAAGAGTGAAAGAGTGTAAGAGAGAGAGAGGGTGTGTGTGGTGTGTGTGTGTGTGTGTGTGTGGTGTGTGTGTGCGTGTGTGTGTGTGTGTGTGTGTGTGTGTGTGTGTGTGTGTGTGTGTGTGTGTGTGTGTAGGTGTGTGTAAGTGTGTGTGTGTGTGTGTGTGCGTGATGCGGTTGATGATGTCACCACTCACCCTGTGCACGTATCCGACTATGGAGAGGTATTGCATGCCCGAGGCCACACCCCTGGCCATTCGTACCAGACGGTAGGTGTCCAGCCTGTCATCGTTACGCTGATAAGGTGTGGGTTTGTGTGCGTGAGGATGGAGATTGGGTGGGAGGGGAGTATGGATGTGAAAACAGCTTGTAGAAGTTGAAAGGCTTGTCCAGCATCATCCAGTTTCATCTATTACAGTAGACACACTTCCCTCATCTCTCACAATTGCACACACAAGACTATGCACCCATGTATACACACACACACACACACACACACACACACACACACACACACACACACACACACACACACACACACACACACACACACACACACACACACACACACACACACACACACACACACACACACACACACACACCCTGAGGAAAGTGTAGAGTGATCCATTGTCCATGAACTCCATGACTATCATGAGAGGCTCCACAACTGTCACCACCCCGTACAACTTGACAACATGGTCGTGGTGGAACTGGCCCATGATGGCCGCCTCCTGCAGGAAATCCTCACGCATCCTTGACGATGCACCAGACTGGAGGTGGGAGTGGGGGGAGGGGGAGAGGAGTGAGGGGAGGGGGAGAGGAGTGAGGGGTGGGGGGAGGGGGAGAGGGGTGGGGAAGGAGTGGGAAGAGTGGAGGAGGAGTGGGGGGAGGGGGGGAGGGGTGGGGGAGGGGGAGAGGGGTGGGGGGAGGGGGAGAGGGGTGGGGGAGGGGGAGAGGGGTGGAGGGAGGGGGAGAGGGGTGGGGGGAGGGGGAGAGGGGTGGAGGGAGGGGGAGAGGGGTGGGGGAGGGGGAGAGGGGTGGGGGGAGGGGGAGAGGGGTGGGGGAGGGAGAGAGGGGTGGGGGAGGGGGAGAGGGGTGGGGGAGGGGGAGAGGGGTGGGGGAGGGGGAGAGGGGTGGGGGGAAGGGGGAGAGGAAAGAGGTAACACAAGAGTGCTAGTAGTGCTTCGCATTGCTAATATAAACATCGTACTTAGCTGATCCAACCTCCTTCCCAACACACACACCGTGCACACACACACACATACCCTCAGGGTCTTGACAGCAATCGGTATCTGCTTTCCTTTCTCCTTCCATGAGCCCTGGTACACAGTCCCAAACTCACCTGGCATGAGACGTGCATAGTAAACTGTCACACACTTTCAAAGTGGGTATATAGTGGTCACTGTTTAAGGCAGCCACCTCCCTATTAAGGTCACTATATACTGCTGGTCCCAGTTGTGACAGAACGACCTGCCTAGAGCAGCTGCCTGTCTATAGTGGACCCATGGTGTGGTTGACCACTGTAGTCAGGCTCGATCCACTATATTTTACTCAGAACAATAGCTGTTACAATGCGTCTTGAAAGTATGCCCATATATGGATGGCACTGCTCAAAAGGTTGGTTGGGAACTGGAGGATGCCCACTCATGATAGCAACCATGTGCTGTATGATAGCAACCATGTGCTGTATCGAGAGCTATTTACACTGTAGGCTGTCGGGTAATTCCTGCTCAACCATAGATACAGTAATAGCTATATAGGTACACTTGATCAGCAGCTAGCTTGCACAACAGTTAGAGCTACAGTGTATAGCCACTAATGTTGAGCATGCTCAGGTGTGAGGCTATTTCCAGGTGGGCTTATTTCTTTGGTCCAAAGCGGAAGATAGATGGTTTCATAGGTGGACACACATGGGTGGGCATTAATTGGGACAACAACCAGGTCTTACCTGCGCCTATTTCTTCCTGTAATCGCAGCGACTTAGGAGGTATCTCTGTGGCATACTCCTGCACCGCCTCTTGCGTGCTTGCGTACGTGGTGGGGTCTACGTACATGCGATGGCCTGCGATTGGCAGGGCAATCTGTTCAGGGTGCTGGTAGACTGCAGTGAGGAGAGGGAGGGGGGGGGGGGGGGGGGGGGGGGGGGGGGGGGGGGGGGGAAGGAGAGACGGAGGAAGGAGAGGGAGAGAGGGAGAGACAAAGGAGGGAGGGAAGGAGAGAGGGAGGGAGGATATAATTAAGATATGGCAATTCTCTACCTGAGACAAAACAGTTCATCCATATTTCCAAATATTCCCCAGCAATCTTCCTGTTTCACATGCTAATTAGGCAGCAGCGCAGGCTCCTTGCCAAGATGGACGAGGGTCAGCTGCTTTGAAGTTGCTACAAACATCCACTCTACATTCCAACACGGGCAACAAGATCAGTCGGGAAGACGGGAGGGGTGACAAGCAAGGGCATGTTTTAACAAAACTATTTCCTCTCCCACATGTTAGATAGATATGGGCGACACTGTCATTATGAGGGTATACATGTATATAGTAAGCTCTGTATAATGTGGAGTGGTAAACAGTTTCAATTATATTCCAATCAGGTGTGGAGTGTTTGGCTAATTCAGTCCGTCACTACCGCCATCCGCTGGCTAGCCAACAGCAGCCATGTTCGGACTACTGGCGCCATCGTACTGATTGAAGTATACACACATGTATACCTTCAAGGTTTCGCCTGGGGGCAAATTTTTGTTTATAATCTGATAAGACAGTGCATGCAGTGTTTTTGTTCCTGGTAGTGTTTCGTATACACGCTCAACTATTTGTAAACTTTCATAAACACGACATCCACTAGTGCAACAATCCATTGTCCATTAATACGATGTACGTCAAAACAGTGTGCACTAAATAGAAACATGCATGTCACATTGAGGATTGTACATATGCTACATGTCCGTCATCGAGTACTGGATGATGCACCATCGACCTTTGACCTTACAATATCGTTGCATGATAGGTAATAACACAACACGAGAGAGCAGTGGAACATGCAAATACTTACAGCTCTTCTCCCCGACACGCTGGCGACGGTGCCTGCACAGGAAAACAAGATAATTAAATTACAGCACATGAACTAGAAAAGAGGAGGGAGGGAGGGAGGGAGGGATGGAGGGAGGGAGGGAGGGAGGGAGAGTAGCTTCTCCCATGTTTTGACATGGGAGAAGCTACGACATGGATCAAAGGTAGAAATCTACAAAACACAAAGCAGCTCAACACCACACTACAGTAAACTCAAGGGCATGTTTTCCCTAAGGGAGTGCAAAGCCTTAATTCTAATGTTTTCAATGACCAGCGAGGGACAGCAGATACAGACGACACGCGACTTTGATGTGGAGGTCATACTAGAGAGGACCACCACTGATGTAAAATTAATGGCTCCAAATGAAGACCTTTGATGTGCAAGAAATAGCAATCAAACTAAAAGAACTTCTTACACGAACTTGTCATACCACTTGAAGTTTCCCATGACAATACGTAAGTATGAGTTAGTGGCAGAATTGTATGCTCCATCCAGTCCACCTATGACGTCAAACCCGAGGGCCACTTGAGCATACAACCTGTGCGGTTGGCCCTTGGGCATACAACCTACTTGTGCCATATGTTAAACTAAATTACAGCTGGGTTTGCGTTTTCCCTTCAAACGGCTTCCACAGAGCAGCTGTTATATATTTCTCCCTTCAAAGATCACATGATTATTTCAAGGTTTCCATATAAGGTCAGCCAGTGAAAACATTCCTGGGATGAGCGAGGAGGTTCAGGTTGCACAGCAGAGACAATTCGCTCGCTGAAACGAAATGTAATCGGGTTACTGGATTCCTGTCTTCAAAGGCTGTCAGACAGTGTGATGTAATGTAATCTGGTGATTGAATTCCAATCTTCAAAGGTTGTTAGGCAGCTGTGGTAACTCAAGTCATTAACTTGCCTGCGTTAGCTCTTACTGGATGAGATTACAATTTACATGCGTCTTTGGTCTCCCCGGGCTACAGATCTAGAGTTGAAGCTATAGTGCTCCATGGCAGCCTTGATCAGTGATGAACCAGAGCAGGTTAATTATAGAGATATTTTCCTGACAAATCGGAAAGACAAGGTGAGTATATACCCTTGTCAAAAATTATATGAAGTGGTTGCTCCCGTGAGTAAGTACAGTACCTTGGCTGTGACTGAGTCACTCACCTAACTCCCCCCCCCCCCCCCCACACACACACACACACACACACACAGACAGACAGGAGGACTCACCACAGGCAGACGACCACGAGGACAATCAGGACAACCAGCACAATGGCGACGACTATCAGAACGACAACTATGATGATAGTATTCACCGTTGAAAAGCCTGCACCTGTGGGTGAAAAAGAGGGAGGGGGAGGAGGTGGGGGAGAAGGATTGGGGAAGGGTAGAGAGCAAATAAGGGGAGGGAAGAGGGAAGGAGGGAGAGGAAGGAAGAGGGGGAGGAAGAAGAGGAACGAAGGGGATGAGGAAGGGAGAGGGGGAAGAGACAAAGGAGGGAGAGGGGGAAGAGACGAAGGAGGGAGAGGAAGGGAGGGATAAAGAGGGGGAGGAAGGAAGAGGGGGAGGAGAAGAGGAAAAGGAGACACGTATTCCAGGAACCATAGAATGTCCTTACCATCAACTGATGGCAAAGATGTCATGCAATAACCAATTGTGCACAGCTGTGGCTATATACCTTCAATGGTGAGTGAGAAGGACTCGGAGAACTCCCCAACACCAACACTTGTAACAGCCTGGATCTGAGGGACAGCGGAGGATGGTGTTGGGAGGAGGGAGGGGGGAGGAGTACAGTGGAGGATGGTGTTGGGAGGAGGGAGGGGGAGGAGTACAGCGGAGGATCGTGTTGGGAGGAGGGAGGGGGGAAGAGTACAGTGGAGGATGGTGTTGGGAGGAGGGAGGGGGAGGAGTACAGTGGAGGATGGTGTTGGGAGGAGGGAGGGGGAGAAGGAGTGGGTGTGTGTTGGGAGAGGGGGGTACTAGCATTGTTTCAATTGGAGAGAATCCCAATCGTTAGTATACATGTATCACCCTGTAACTTGAATCCGGACTCTCAATTCCTATGACATCATACTAATAACAATAAACCCATTACGACGTAAACAATGGCACAACTCAGGACAACCAACCTGAATATTGTAAGTTCCGCCACTTAGCCCTCGTGCTGAAAAGTCGTATGTTGTTCCCTGCACCTCTCTCACCGTGTCCACCAGCTCCTCGTTACCATTCGCTTCCACACGATATATACGGATGTTGTAGTGCAAGATCTGTCCATTTGGCTCCGCTGGAGGTTGCCAGGTGATGACGTCACTAGCCTCATCGACTTGGACAGTCTCAGGAGTTATGGTAGGGGGGACTGGGGGGGAGGGAGGAGGAGGAGGGGGAGGAGGAGGAGGAGGGGGAGGGGGAGGAGGAGGAGGTGGAGGAGGAGGAGGAGGAGGAGGAGGAGGAGGAGGAGGGGGGGGGAGGAGGAGGAGGAGGAGGAGGGGGGGGGGGAGGAGGAGGAGGAGGAGGAGGGGGAGGAGGAGGAGGAGGAGGAGGAGGAGGAGGAGGAGGAGGGGAGGGGGAGGGGGAGGAGGAGGAGGAGGAGAGAGGGAGGAAAGGGAGAGGAATGAGGGGGACAAGAAGAGGATAGGGGAAGGAGGAGGGAGAGAAGGGAGGAGGGGGAGGGGAGGGGGGAGGAGCCAGGACGAGAGAGCGGAAGTAACAAAGAGAGAAAAGGGAGGAGATAAAGAAGCAGAAGAGAAGGGACTCACGGGAGGGTCATGTAACTCAAAGCTATACCTCTACTCTACTAGGCTCTACTAGGCCACTAACAGTAGTATTACTCCTAGTCCAGTGTAGTCACCCCCGTTCAAACTCACCTCCCTCCTCAGTGGTGATGTTCATACTGACAGTCCTCCTACTGGTGTCAGTGGCCTGGGCTGACGCTCCATTCTCACCACTCACCATCACCACATACTGTGTGAATGGCCTGAGGCCTGTGATCTGACCCATAGTGACATTGACTCGACCGTACACTGTCACACTGTCTGGGACATCTGTCCTCTGATAGGAGAGTTGGTACTCCAGGTCATCTCTCCCTCCATTGCTCACCGGAGGGTCCCAACTGAGCTGGACTGTGGTGTTGGTCACTTGAAGCACTTGCAAGTTGAGCGGGGCAGAGGGGGGCTCTGTACGTGTGTGTGTGTGTGCGGGTGTGAGCTATTAACCAACTGCCACCAGTTGCCAAGATGAGGGACTACATGTGGTTATTAATAGCTTACTGAGTTGGCTTTATTAGACAGTGTATATAAATAGAACCAGTCACATGATACTGAAACACCAGTTTATTCACAAGCTATGAATACTCTCAGCAGAGCACAGTGACACAGGTAAGAGCAAACATAGTCTTCCTGGGAGAGCATTCACAACCGGGAACAGCAGGGCTCTGAGGCTTGGAATAACTCAACCATTTTTGGGTAGCCACTAAGCAAACAGGGAGTGAGGGCACAGGAGTCCTGACCTGTTTTGGCTACAGTTGTAAAGACACTTATCACTGGTTGTATCTGCCATGAACTGTGACCTGAAAAGGCACCAGCAACCAATTGATGTTAGTAGACAAAGCATCAAAACTCTAGTTCATGGGACAACACTTATTCACTGGAGAGTATCATTGATGAATACTGAGGTGGGGAGTCTCTCCCACTGGGGTGATGCACCTGAGCTCTGGTCAGTAATTAACCCTCTCCTGCAATGGCAAAACAGCTAGCCGAGGCAACCATTACGATCGTAATACGTAATACTAAAAACAGAAGCAGTCTTGAGCTTTGCAGACCTCTACTGATCAATTTAGCCTCGTTCCCAGGCACTCTTCTCCCCATACCGAGCGCCTGGAAATGAGGCTACGATGAACTCTGATTAGGGAGTAGTATTTCCGTTAGTGTCACGGTGGAGCCTCTCCCTCGTGAAGTAGGGACAACTGGGGATGCTTGACGGGACACTCGCTGGTTTGCTGATTCAGAGTTCAATATTTTCCTGTGAGTTTACCATATATTTTGGTGTTGTTGAAATTATAGAACTGTCGGTGTCTGTGATCCACCCACGCTCAGTAAAACCAATATTACAACATTGCCATTTGTATCGTTGATAGATGACTGAGGATGCCAACCCTGTGGTGCAACAGCTGCCATTCTGAGAGGCCTGGTCAGTGATGTAACGTCCAGCAGCAGGAAGCGCATGTGCACCGACTACAGCAACATCATTCAGTATGAATGCCATAGCCGCATGTATCCATGAAGTGATTCTCCAACAGGAAGTGTATCATGTACACATGTACACTAACATACCAGGCACGTTACCACAGAGTTGGCTATTGGCTATCAAGGGCTAGCAAGACACTGATGTTCTTACATGGATATCTAGTCCTTGGCTGTAGGCCTAGGGCCTCCAGTTCGCAACAAGGACCACAAGAGGTCACGGACCTCACTCTAGACCAAGACACTCTGCTACTGGAAGCACACAAGTATCCGGCACGTGACGTGACATCATTGGCAGGAACGTGATAGACTTCCTTGAGGTTTCCTGCCTGTTGTCACATGACAGGAAATGACATCATGTGCCCAAAGTGCATGCTCCAGTCTAAGAACAGTAACCATATTGCACCTTTGGGATGGGTCGTTGAAAGTTTTACAGCCCCACACACCCCACACCCCCACACCCAGCACAGCAGGTGTATTAACATATATCCCAGCTGTCATTTGTACTGACTGACTATTACCACCCCCAACTTCCAAAGTGATGTAATGGTGCGTTAATTTGCACACAGTTGGTGTGTGTGTGCCAGCTGCCAGGAAAATGAATGTGTGGGTGTGGGGCTCTAATGGGAGTAGATTGGAGGAAACTAGAAGACTCTCTGTGTGCACACAACAAGAGAGATTGTGACTAGGTATGCTGTGTGTGTGTGTGTGTGTTGTGTATGCTGTGTGTGTATACTACACACATAACGCCCACACGAAACAGCACTATAGCCTCGTTCCCAGGCCTCCACCCAGATTTTATCTTGCTTTTTCTGCCCGGTTGCAAGATAAAATCTGGGCGGAGGCCTGGGAATGAGGCAAAGAGCACTCCTGGTGAGCAACAGCACACCAAGGATACACAGTGAAGCCAGCAAAGATTAAACAAAGTCTTGTCTTGTTTGCTACATGTACACTAGCTGCCACTTGTTGTGGAGGGCATCCTGCATGCATAGCCTCGTTCCCAGGCCTTCTACACCTCCAGTTATTGATCGTTTTACAGTGTGCAAAATAGTGTAAGCGATCAAAAACTGATGTGCAGAAGGCCTGGGAACGAGGCTAGGCATGCACTTATGGCAGACTAGTAATGCTAGGTATCTTGGGCTAGGAATGAGATATGAAGCTGGGATTTGCACCATTGTGATCAGCATGAGTGGAGCATTACGATGATTCCAGTTTTGCTGTAGGTTGAATTTTGACCCAAAATCATGAAAAACCATGGATTATAGCCTTTGGTCGAGTGCGATTTTTGACGAAAATGTGACTAAGATTAAAAATCATTTTTAAGGACATCATTTGAAAGCTCTTCTTCTGCTGACCACAATGGTATAATTCCCAGCTTTATATCCCATTCACATACCAATCCATACTTAGTGCAACAGTCCCATCCCTTAAGACTATCCCTGATACCAATTTTGTCCATTTTTGGCAGAAATGCCACATCAGTCACCCTACAGAACAGGAGTGCTGTTTCTGCAAATTTAGGCTTAATTGGCACATCAAAAAATGTGCGATAGTTGGTAGAGAACAGTTTCCAAATGTGCCAATTTTGGCACAAAAAATACCTCAATCTGCACACATTGTGTATGTGTGTATGTGTGAATGTGTGTCCGTGCACTAGCTCCTTACACTGATGGTCAAAAATTAATGCATTTTTCTGCAAGACACTGTTTGTCCACTTAGCTAGGCTGCCATGGCAACCACAGCAAAGTGTTACACAGGATGGTACACATGAGTGGTTCTTACTCCACAGCACATAACAACCATAAGTCACATTCTTCAACTCTTTGACTTTTAGTATCAAACTTCCAATGTAATTGAATTGACTCCACCTAGATTCCTCAGCCCAGAAAGCCATGTCTTACTAAAAACCAAAATCCCTCCAAATCCAACAAGCTTGGACACATCAAAGGTTCCCGCAAGCGCCCACAGCCCACCACAGCGAGTAGGATTACAGCCACGGAGACCAGGACAAATGATTCTGACCAGGACAAATGATTCTCTCGGGCGTGGGCCTGGTGGCAATCAGCCGGAGTTACCTCCCTGTCTGATCATCCTCACAAGCGTTGTTCCCTGGGGCCACACTTCTGGGAATGTAATTGGTAGAAGAATGTCATCAAGTTCCTCAGGGAAAAGCGTGTTTACACTGCAAATGTTTTGTGGAATACCTTGCAAAGTTTATCGTATGTGTACAGTGACACAAAAACTCATTTGCATTTCTCATGGGGGAATCGTTTTACTCACTGCATGGTTCAAAAGCTGATCACCTTTCGATCCCCCCTGTCCCTCTCCCTCCCTCCCTCCCTCTCCCTCCCTCCCTCCCTCCCTCCCTCCTTCCCTCCCTCCCTCCCTCCCTCCATTTTCCAATCAGGCATGTGTCACTGCATATAAAGGTCACAGGCTAATGCACAGCAGGTAGGCAGCTCTTGATCACCATGGACCCTAACAACATATCGCCATGGTACGTGGACGCCACGGCTAATCGATCAAAGTTTCCATAGCAGTACCTGCCCAACATCGCCTCATACATATACATAACACACACACACAAACACACACACACACACACATATTCTCAGCAAACACACGACACAATATGTGGGTTTGAAGGCTAGCCCAGGCCCTTACCACGTTCAGCTTTTAAGCGATCGAAATGTGAGGGTCGGGACGGCCATGGAGTGAGGACGCTGGATGATTGCTCATGCAACAACATCCACAAGCTGTAACAGACTGTTATTCTCATACGTGACTTTCGAATTACCTCCAGCACACACACACAAACACGCACACCACCTCCTCCCAAACGTGGAATCCTTCTGGCACTTTGAAGTTGGCAAATTAGCGAAAGTAACAAGACAGAGCAAAAAAAACAAGAGTAAAACATTCCTCACAGCACACACAGACCATCACACGCCCTGACACCAGGTCACGATGTCATCACTACGGTTTCTGTTGCTACTGTGTGCAGGATTACCTGAAGCCCTGGAGTAAACAGGCTGCCAGCCAGGGAAGGGACAGGTTGCCCACTCTCTGGAGTCTTACCACTGAGCACCCCTACAAGGGCACAATTGTTTTGCTATTTGAATGTGATTACAAGGCGAAAGCATCTGAGACTCTGTCTTTGAAGGCATCAGACATCAACAGTTCAGTAACGTCCAGTTTTGAATTGGCTAGTCAGCTCTTGAGTTTTGATAAACAGAGTCCAGTACTTACCACTCAAAACGTACATGCACATCACACCCTCCTCTGCCAGTATTAGTAAAGGCTAGTGATTATGATCAGTGAAAGTCAAGCTGATGGCGTCTGAGGCTCTGAATTTAGGCAAAAGCTTCAATTTGAAAGAGACCAGTAAGATTGAACGTTTAAAAAGTGTATGTTGGAAGCGTGCCAGAACGCCTACTCACTAGCAATAAGACAGTTACAAACACGGACAGCAGAATTTCATGACTCGGCATAGCCTCGAACCCAGGCGCCTGGGTTCGAGGCTATGCTGAGTCATTAATGTTCCATAAACATCTTCTGTTTGGCTGAAGTTAACTTCATAAGTTTCAAAGCGTAAGCCAGTATAACTCTGGGCCTTCTGTATGTGGCAATCATATGCGTAGTTGAGCCAATCAGATTGCAGGGTGATCCAATTGACCCAACAGCACATACGTAGACCATGCACTCTTGACCAATCAGATAGCAGCAGACAGGAGAGTCAATCAGATTACAAGCTGGTATGTTTTCTGATCCAGGTTAGTGGACACAGCCAGGTCTCCACCCTGACCATACTGGGAAGTGCTGTTACAGCTGGCTTTATCAGATGACCCAGAAAGTGAAACAGTTTGTGGGGTAATTATATCTTAGATCCCTCACAGTACCACACTCAACTGTGAACAGGTGGCTGCTACTATCCCTTCAATTTGGGATTTGTGTTGGCACGGTAGATTCCAGTTCTGTTCAATATTCCATGGGTTTGCAACTATATCCTGTAAACAGGAAACCTCGTAAACATCATGAGAGCCTCCAGACCTCTGAGTCGCGGATGATGGGAGGGGTTAATGGGGAATACTGACACTGCCTGCATGGGTTAATGGGGTATATAGCCATGGTCTGGAGGGGTTAATAGTAGTCTGGAGGGCTTAACGGTGGTCTGGAGGGGTTAATGTTAATAGTAGTCTGGAGGGGTTAACGGTGGTCTGGAGGGGTTAGGGGTTAATGGCGGTCTGCAGGGGTTAACAGTGGTCTGTATAATGGTGTCTGGAGGTCATGATCAGTCTTACATGTATCAATACTGGATATAAAGAGGGGGAGAATTCCGACAGATGGTCCCTCTCTTACATTGTATATCTTATAACAAGGGAGAAATATGGTTGACCACTTCATATAACACTGTCAGTCACTTGGACAGCTTCGTCCTAAGAAGCTCAATACACTTCAAAGGTAGATTTCCCCCTTCCTCTTTGGCCAGTGTGAATGCCACCAGGACATAACAACAGCACAGTGCCCACTCCTCTCACACAACCCAACAACAAAACACCACAGTCCAGCAGATTTTAAATATCACATTATTCGGTAGCTATATTCCTAATTAGTCCTAAACTGCTACAATGTACCTCACACACAACCCAACAACACAACATCACAAGCCATTTCGTTGCCTTCATAGCTATATTCCCATTCCATTAGCCCTAACCAGCCATCTCTGACAGCTATATTCTTAACCCCAACCTTCCACCTCACGCACAACCCAACCCCACCATACACTGTAGTGCAGCAGATTTGGTTGCCTTCGGGTGTCACACTTCCATGGCTATGTCAGTGGAGCGTGCACTTTGGCAGAGCAAGAATCTCCCGTCGGCACAGCAACACGGAACCAAAAGCACCCTGGGAACGAGGCTAGCTGCAAGCACCCTGGGAACGAGGCTAGCTGCAAGCACCCTGGGAATGAGGCTAGCTGCAAGCACCCTGGGAACGAGGCTAGCTGCAAGCACCCTGGGAACGAGGCTAGCTGCAAGCACCCTGGGAACGAGGCTAGCTGCAAGCAGCCTGGGAACGAGGCTAGCTGCAAGCACCCTGGGAACGAGGCTAGCTGCAAGCACCCTGGGAACGAGGCTAGCTGCAAGCAGCCTGGGAACGAGGCTAGCTGCAAGCACCCTGGGAACGAGGCTAGCTGCAAGCAGCCTGGGAACGAGGCTAGCTGCAAGCACCCTGGGAACGAGGCTAGCTGCAAGCACCCTGGGAACGAGGCTAGCTGCAAGCACCCTGGGAACGAGGCTAGCTGCAAGCACCCTGGGAACGAGGCTAGCTGCAAGCAGCCTGGGAACGAGGCTAGCTGCAAGCACCCTGGGAACGAGGCTAGCTGCAAGCACCCTGGGAACGAGGCTAGCTGCAAGCAGCCTGGGAACGAGGCTAGCTGCAAGCACCCTGGGAACGAGGCTAGCTGCAAGCACCCTGGGAACGAGGCTAGCTGCAAGCACCCTGGGAACGAGGCTAGCTGCAAGCACCCTGGGAACGAGGCTAGCTGCAAGCAGCCTGGGAACGAGGCTAGCTGCAAGCACCCTGGGAACGAGGCTAGCTGCAAGCACCCTGGGAACGAGGCTAGCTGCAAGCACCCTGGGAACGAGGCTAGCTGCAAGCAGCCTGGGAACGAGGCTAGCTGCAAGCAGCCTGGGAACGAGGCTAGCTGCAAGCACCCTGGGAACGAGGCTAGCTGCAAGCACTCTGGGAACGAGGCTAGCTGCAAGCACCCTGGGAACGAGGCTAGCTGCAAGCACCCTGGGAACGAGGCTAGCTGCAAGCACGAGCTCGAGCCGGAGGGTGCGATCAGGGTCTGCTGAAGTATCCATGAGGTGAGAGCAGCACCTGAGGACGCCGATCTGTCTTGGGAGTGGTCCATTCATGAGCTTCTGATGAATGATGGATGATTCAAAGGATGACTCAACTTTGCTGAAGCAAGGGAATTTTGGAGGGAAGGGGGGACCCCAGGGAGACCCCCTCCCAGAATGAACAGCTGTCAGCAGTACACAAGCCACCAGCAGTACGCCATTGATCTCCCAGCAGCACACAAGGAATAGAGCTGTGTCCAATGGTGCTGTTCATCTAAGGTAGAACGCATGAGTGTCGATCCCTCAGAAGAGGAAGCCGGTTTACATGCCCCAGTATAACCAGTGGCAGCTGGTGTATCACGCAAATGCCCTGCACCC
This sequence comes from Axinella damicornis, assembly GCA_963931865.1. NCBI lineage: Eukaryota > Metazoa > Porifera > Demospongiae > Axinellida > Axinellidae > Axinella > Axinella damicornis. The sequence goes on along the minus strand of OZ007514.1, from coordinate 12,383,582 downwards.
AGTGCAGTCCAGCCCTCCAACCACCACATTGTCCCTGACCAGTGCAGTGTATCACCAAGCCAGTTGGGCAGCCCGACCAACAGAGCAACCATGTGATTAGAAGAACAGGTAGACCATCGAGTCGATGAGTGGCCTATATACATAGCCTCGGTCCCAGGCCCGCGCGCCGTTGAGCAAGGATGTCACTGGAGGGCTAAAGTTTGTTGACTCCAGCCAGTGCAATTTTCACCAAGAATGGCCTGATGATGGGGCAGAGTACAGCTGCCACAAAAGACGGGACTCCATCCTCGTACCCAGACCCCGAATGCGCACCCACGAAAAAGGGGTATGGAGACAAAACGACATGGTTCCTGACCTTCAAGGGGCGTGACCATGATGATGTAATCAGTAGATTCCAGGCAAAATGGCAAATTCAGTGATGCCCAGTGAAGCGGTGAGAAAGGTCTTTGTACCAAAGGTAGCGCTCCTCTTCGCATAGTTTCTGGGCTGGTCTACCAGGTCTACTTAGCCGACACAGAAATTGTGAACTAATTTATTGCTCTAGCTAAACTCTGATTGGCTATCCCACATTCCAGACATTAACGTCATAGGACCAAGCAAAATGTCGCATTGTCACCAGACCCTTTTCGTGTGTGCGCGTTCAGGGTCTGGGAACGAGACTACCCTCCAGAGGCATCCACAAACATCCCACCACCTCAGCTGTGCCTAACACCTCATTACGCACATTACCCCACCCACCCCACCCAATGTGTGCTCTCAGAGTATTGGGTGGAGCAGTTGAACACAGCTACACTGTCTCAGGACACTATAACCACACATGTATGGGACAATGGGATGATACTTGATGCTACAACGCTACAACAGGAAAGACAAATAAAATCTATTCCGACAAACAATTTAATAGTGGGTGAAAAATATCACGTGGGAAGGTTGGCATGGAAACAAGGCTGCCCGTTATACTGGCGAGGGACAACAACAACATTGTAATCAGCTACGCTGGGAAAATGGGCACATTTTAGCAACTTTGAATCAGTAGAGTGCAGGCCAAATCGTTCTCAAGGGGACACAAAATCGTAGCACAGCAAAGTAAAGGGGGAGGCATGCGTTGCCTTGTTCTTCACTATCTTTCATGGGGGGGGGGGGGGGGGGGGGGACTGAAAAGACTCAAGGGGGGGCAAATGCCCCTCCCACCCTACATGAAACCTTGCAAGTACACAGACGTGATCTTTAATTGTGCTACAGTGGAACCCTCTACTACAGAGACACTTGCTGCTTCGGTCCCAGGCCACGTGGGAGGAGAGAAAGCCTCCTTCCCAAGGAACGAGGCTTTACCTCCTCCTAAATGACCTGAGGTTCTTGGCGTCTTGCTCAAAACTTGTTCCTTACATGAAATGGTGAGTGTGGACACTCATACAGCTGTTCACACCTGCTATTTCCGTTCAGGCGAGCTAGACTGGTTTGCCTATCGTTCTTTCCTCACTGCCTTGCAAAGTCTGACCTTTATGGTGCAACTGTAACACTGCTTAACGTGTACGCTAATCAGTGATTTCTTGTTTCTATTTGGTCAATCTTGTGATCTGCTATTTGCGATCTGATATTTGGTCAACTTCGATCTGCTGTTAGGTCAATATTGATCTGCTAGTACTTGCAGGTCAATCGATCTGCTAGTACATGTAGGTCAATATCGATCGGCTACATGTATTTGTTCAACTTTGATCTGCTATTTGGTCAATATCGATCTGCTATGACATGTAGGTCAATATCGATCTGCTATTAAATTTTGGTCAATATCGATCTGCTATTTGGTCAATATCGATCTACTATTTGGTCAATATCGACGGTGTTAGGAACTGTTCAGCCCTAAGACACAATTGTCTTGATGTTAAACTAGTATTCAGAGATGTTCCATGTCAAGTGTTTGATCATATCATTTTGTCAAAACTGTATCCAAACTAGCAACTGCTTCCAAACTACAGTGCACACAGCCACTACACTGACTCCACGGTGTGTGTGTGTTGTGGGCAGCGAACTGCCCACAACGATAAGGCGATACAAGGCAGAGTTTATACAGCATTGTGTGCAAGCCAGTGTAAATATGGCAGAGTGTGTGTGGAGGAGGAAACAGGTATGGAAGCTAGGCAGAAGATTGGAGTGAGGTCACAGAGAGCCCAGTTCCAACTCACATAACATTCCTCCACAGGTCATACCAAGTACATGTGCCCATACTGGTGTATATAGGGATCACCGTGAACTGAGGACACCCCGGACTAATCAGGCCACATTTATAACTACCTCACTACATGTACCTCGCTACCTTACTACCACTTGCATGGGTGCATCCCCTCTTTAAGCTGACACTTCATGGCTAGCACACACAGCCATAATATTATTTCAACAGAAGACACAATTGACTATCAGCTTGTATACTTGCTCTCCGCACCAGGTACCTTCATCCGCAGGTCTACTACGAAGACCATGCAACGGAAAGCTAAGTGCTGCACTAGCCTCGTTCCTGAGAGGGGCCTGGGAACGAGGCTAGTGCAGTAGCACAGAGAGTAGCCAGCTTGCACCAGCATCACACTTACGAGTGCATTCTCTTTCTGGAGGTTCTCCAACAGCTCTGAAGTATCCCTCAAAGCAGGTGCACTCGGACAGCCCTCGTTGTGTGCTGTTGCTGTTAGCAGGACAGGGGAGACAGGTGAAGTTGACAGACAGGTACAGCCCAGCATCACAACCTTTGGAGAGGGGCGGGACATGGGGTAAATAGATGAACAGATGGATAAACAGACACAAACGTACCCACGCATGAGCGACCATCCAAGGATCGCTGAAATCCTGCATCACATACGCACCCAGCACCACCGAGCCCTCCCCAAACACCGTTCTGCGAGCATGTAAGTCTTGCCCCAATTCCATTTTCTGGACTTGAATTATTAACACACTGTCCATCCACCACAATTGGTGCACTGTTGCCAATGAAAGGAGCTATCACCTCAGGGCGAGTAATCAGATCTGACGTCTCTGCAGGACAAACGTAGTAAAACACAAGCACACGATGAACAAGTACACATGAAGTCTCGTCACGGATCCCCAGGTAGACACCAGTTGCTGCTGTGGAAAAGTCTAGTTGTACTGAGGAGTTCTCTCTTACGTCACCACTGCCATCACTGGGGGTTATCCGAGGAGGGACAAACTCATAGTTGTTGAGGATTCTCGCTGCTGTTGCATTGATGGTTGAGGTTTCATACTTGTGGATAGCAAACGTCCGACCACAGTTGTTCATTTCAGTGCAAGAGTTCAGCTGAAAGTCTACCTGCACAGTAACTTGTGGCAGTGCAGTACCACCTACCATCCTGCTGATGTGCTGAGTGATCATCCAGTTGTCTTGGTTGCCAGCCGCAAATCCACACACAAAAGCAGTCTGTCTGCAAGCGAGATTAGTATTCTGAGTCCACTGGAAAGAGTAAAAATAATCACATTATTGCTTTGTAAAACTCAGATACACAAGGTCCTCATAATTATTATGTGTTCAAGTTGATCTCTACCGAACTCACATCAGTATTAGTGCCAGAAGGATTATTGTTATCATTGTCCACTTCTTGCCAGACTGGATTCGTATGTGGAGGTAGCAAGTTCTGGTAGTGGCGTGAGTCCATCAGAGGCTTGACCTCGGGAGCGTAGTCTAGGATGTTAAACCCGATACCAGGCAGGGTTTCGGTGCAGAAAGGATCAGCATCGTCGGGAGCTTGGGCAAAACTCCGGTAAAACACACTCAACACAATCGCTAGAGCGGTCAGCCACATTCTTGCAGATAATTATTTCTTATCCTGGGTCCAACTATCCAGGTCAATGTTCAGTTTCCTGCAGAATGAAGTCACAAGAAATGCAGAAGTCAACACGCATACATGAGGTCGGATGTCATGATCAGTGAGCCAAGAGAATTCTAAATCTATGGAGCCTAGCCTATCCATGGTAGGGTGGTAGAAGACAAGCTACATACAACTTTTATTAACTCAATGGACACTGGCCAACAGGATATCAGCAAATTGGGAAAAAGTATGTCATCCATACACCATACAACTGTACATCAGCTTGGAAACCGAACGGTAAAAGCTAGAGTCTAAGGTGCCATGCCTCCAGTTGTTTAAGACACACAAACATAGCCACACATCATCATGATACAAGATACCTATATTCTTCATGCATGACAACTTAACTGCATGCATGCACGTTCTACGCGCGCGATCATACGACCATGCACTAGCACATAATCAAGGTCTGGCTACGGTGCAGTGACATTCACCGGGATACTGAGTAGGTAGATGGGGTAATCATGGCGCCCAGGCAATGTTCAGTTTTACAGAGCAGCAGACAACTCACCTCTCTACGAATCTTTGGCAGCACAGAAGATGTTAACCTACACGACGTTCGCACACTTTTTCTTTAACAATCATAATAATATTCATAGCATGCATTCCACAAATTCATTATGACATCATTGTTACATCACAACACGATAATAATTACTCAAAGGTCGGACTCCGGTACATGGTTGGTGGTTTTTGCAGATCAGCATTTCAGCAAGCCTGCATGGGATCGGGAAGTTGAAACGGAGGCGTACGGTAATGGCAGCCTACAGCCATAATCCCAGACACTACACTATCCGAATGATACTTCTGGGGGAGGCGGGGGCGGGGAAAAGCAGTCTCTACTACAGGATAAAGTTCAAGGTAGCTAGCTACATTTGGCTAGGTTAGATAGATTGCTAGGGGGGTCATGTAGTGGGCAATTCAGCTCTTCAAGAAGCAATAATTGAGGAGTTTTAAGGACGGTACGTTAAACTGTCACTAAAAGCATGTATGCATATGTGCCTACTAAAGCTAGAACCATGTCCAGAAACTTTACAACAAGGATATTGGTCCGGCAGGAAGTACATACTTTAGGTATATGTACCAGGCACTCTTGCAAGTTCAGCACTGGCCCAGGGCCTTATAAACCCTAACCCATTGCCCCTCCTACCAGCCGGACCAATATCCACTTCGGAAACTTTATTACAACCCCAGTGCGGATCGCTTCCTTCCAGTATCACATGATACTGGAAGCGATCTGCGATGGCGTTGGTTTGAGTCTGGGACCAAGACTAGTTCACAGCAAGCTATATTCATTGGTCCCGATGTAACTTGTTTACTCTTTGTTGTCAGGCATTCCGGGATGACATGGAGGAAGTGGAGAATCCCCACACGGGTACCATGAACACGCCCCTCACCTCCAGAGGGAGGCTATACGACACGCACACCAAGGTCATCCACATCACACACAACGTTAAAGTCGCTGTGAGTTATGTGAGATACTACATGGATCAGTTTTCATATTGCAAATCCAAATGTAGTATAATCAATCTGATTGGTGGGAGATCATGTGACTGAACCACAGTATCACTGCTGCACATCCAATACGTTATGTCATGTGATCTATAAGGGAACCTGGAAGATCATGTGACCTATTTGTCCCCCCACACTCAGCAGAGCCTCACAACTAACTAGTATCAGTAAATTACAAGAGAATCGCCATATTTACTCTAGTCTCGGTCCCAGACCCAACCAACCCAGCACAGATCGAAGCGATACACGCACTGGATAAACGGTCTGGGGACAAGACTATAGTTACTTCAACTGCATGACTTGTGAATAGTATCATCTGTTTATTGCTGATCCCAGGGCCACTCCCCTCCTCTGTATAGGAAACCCTGATAATTAGACAGATAGCTAGATAGATAAATAGATAGATAGATTGATAGATAGATAGATAGGTAGATAGATAGATACGTGGATAGATAGACAGATAGATAGATAGATAGACAGATAGATAGATAGATAGATAGATAGATAGATAGATTGATAGATAGTTTTCAGAGCTGCACTGTCCAGCAAGTCAATGGGTGGGTCACTGGTATGGTGTGATTGTGGCAGTATCCACTGCTATCAGAATCTTCATCTGCTCTCTGTAAACCCATTCCAAACTCGGCATGGCAATGTTGCATCAGGGGAGAGTGACGAACGACCCATAAGTACTTGGAGGCATTGTATTATTACGATAGGTGAATATCTACTGGTAGTCCTGAAGGTTATCCACTCACTAAGCTATTCCGTAGATGGTCTGCAACGACAGTGGACATTTTCACGGTTACGATTTCTGTGAGGAGGTTAAAGTAGCGTCACAAGAAGTCAGTCGTGCTCAGCGGAAGAAGGAAGCTCAGGAAGTTAACAGTGGAACTGAATTGTTTTTCTCCAAACTTTAACGTAAGGTATAAGTTGTTTATAGTGAGTTTACAAATAATGATTTACAGAAACCAAAAATAATACACTCCTGGTGCATATATACAAGTGTACAAGTGCATGGAAGAGGAAAAAGTATTATACAAAATATGATGCAGAATAGGCAAAACTAAGGAACAAGAATAATTTTATGAAACAAGATTGTCAGTCACTGTTCAGGACAGGCGACTCTCACGTTGTTTATAGCAGTGCACAAACAAGTTGCTTGAATGATTTTGTACTCGTTTTCTTTTCGAGCAGGATAAACTTTCTTCCAAATGTATGAACTGGTAATAGTGGATGGTGCCGTGAAGCAATTAGAGCCTGTGAGAATTATCAAGCAGTTGAGAGATTTTTAACTCCTCTCATTTCTGTATTGATTAAGGAAGTCAAACTGGTAGATTGGCGATTAAAATGTGGTAATGAACCAACAGGAGAGGTTCAAACCTGGGACGTTTGGTCCACAGTCAAACACCTGAGCCCCCCCCCCCAAGGCTTAGCTTGGGATACTGATATACAACAACACTGCATTCCCCTCAGCTTACAACTGTGGACACAGCAAGTAGAGAACGGTTCCAGTCTCTGACGGCGGGGTACTACCGCAGGGCCAACCTGATCCTCATGGTTTGCTGTCTGGACAGTGAGTTCACCCTCACAAGACTCACAAAGTGGTATGCGGAGGCCCAGCACTACATCGACGACCCTGAGGTTGTCTATGCCTTGGTGGGGATGAAGAGCGACCTGGCTGACCATGAGAGAGAGGTCACCTCTGACATGCTGAATGGCTTTGCTGCACACTATAACATCAGAAAGAGTCACGTGTTTGAGGTTTCTGCTAGAACTGGTAGCGGTGTGGACAACATGCTGAAGGTGCTGTGCACTGCAGTAGTGGACCAGTACAGGAGAGGACCCGGTGCAAGAGGTACCCCCTACCCTCCCTCCTCTCCCTTCGCCTTCCCCCCTCTCCCCCTCCCACCTCACCTCCCCTCCTCCTCCCCCCCTCCCACCTCACCTCCCCCTCCCTTCCCCCAGTGTGCTTTGTGATGTGGTGTCATGTAGCCGAGCGTTAGACTGGACCATGCAAATCAATTTTTTTGTTGCTTGGTTCATTGCAGCTTAAATGATGGAGCAAAAAAATAAAGGGGGAGTGACCGTTAGCCTCGTTCCAAGGCCTTCTACATGTATGCCTCAAGTTTTTGTCTTTTTGATCACTTACAGTATGTTTTTGCATACTGTAAGTGATCAAAACTGGAGGTCTAGACGGTCTGGGAACAAGCTGTTCTATAGCTGATATACCTCTTGTTTATTTTAGCAAAGAGCAACTTAGGAATTCTATGCACCACATTGGTACAGTATGTAAACCTAGTGGACAGCTCACTGTAACCTTGATCTGGCCTTAGGAAACTCGTATGACACACTGACACACATGCACACACTCTCATGCACACACGCTCCCATGCTCGCTCATACACCACACGCACATGCACACACTCTCATGCACACACGCTCCCATGCTCGCTCATACACCACACGCACATGCACACACTCTCATGCACACACGCTCACATGCTCGCTCATACACCACACGCACATGCACACATGCACACACTCCTCGCTCATACACCACACGCACATACACACACACATGCACACACTCTCATGCACACACGCTCACATGCTCGCTCATACATCACACGCACATACACACACACACAATGCACAAAAGTTGAAACAGCCACAGAACAGACAGCGCTCCTGTTTTCCCACGATAGCAGTAGCCCTGATCCCGAAGATGAGCTCGTCATTAACAGCAATGGAAATGAACCCAGAAAACCTCGTTGCTGTATGTGTTGCAAATGTACAATACTCTAGTGTGTTACTGCATTGCTCTGTGTAATGACTGTGTTTGTGATCCGTGTGGTGTATCCTGTACGTGACTGGATGTACATATATGAAATTGACTGACTGCGCTGATCAGATTTACATCAATTGCACGATGTGATTTGCCATGGCCAGTGATTACATTGCATATGCCAACACCTGGTATAACACTGCTCTATAGGCCTAGGGATCAGAACGGCTGTATGATATATATACTGCATAGCTAATGGCTTCATTGCCTACTGCAAGCTACAAACACTGAATGGGGTGAGAAGGCCTGGGAACAAGGCTAGCAATTGAGCCTACGTAGCATAGCTTGCATGCATGTCCGTCAATGCCAATTAATATCAGCGTCTGCATGGAGGAATACAGCACGTGCAATGGCCAGGGAGCAGAGGGGAGAACAGCCTCTATGTACCTCGAGGTGTTATAGCGTACTGTGCAGCCTTTCAAATTCTGATACACAGACCAAGTACATTGCAAGACGGTGCTGTGCACCACGCAGGCAGCTGAAGTATGCAGTTGAGGTATGAAGGCATGGGAATGAGGCTGTATCTCCCTTACAATTATAGCTACTTTCCTAGAATAGTACTAGTCGTACCTAGCTATTAAGAAATACCACAACTTATTATTAAAGCATGCTCTGGGGGTTACATTATTACAAATGTGCACATGCATGCAGCTATAGTGCTAGTTCTGGAACAGAAGTCTGAAATACAGTATAGTGCACGTATACTTAGCTAGACATGATGGTTGAATAAACTTTTTTGAAAGAATAAAAAAGCTTAGCTATAGCTAGCAGCATGAACCAAAAAAGGGAACGGGGAAAAAAAGAAAGAAAAAAAAAGGAAGAACAAAAAAGCAACCTAGCAACAACCCATCCCTCCGTGACAGGTCGGACACCGAAGTGTAAGCCTCAGGAGCGCTGGATAGGCGGCGGTGACTGGAATCACAGGAGGCTAACCTGCTTTCAACCAGACACCTTTCTTTAGCTTCGGTGGTCAGATGGGAACCGGCGTACTAGAGCTGCTAGGCGGGGAAGTCAGGAACCGGTGTGTACGGAGTGGCCCAGACTCGTACTCGGTTATTGGGGAGACGAACACTCAACCCCCAGGCTGTAAAGCAAGTGCTTAGCGAGTGTGCCATCCCGACTTCCCGCCAAAACTTGCTACAAATTCGGATTATAAACCCAAACCGGATGTATCCTGTTGCGCATGCGCGTGCCACCTGACTTTGACTTCCCGCCAAAAATATTTCAAACCGTTCAGCCACTTGAAGCCAACGGGGGGGAGTAGTGCAGGTCTAGCTAACTCTCTGCCGCTCAGTGAAGACGCAAGGACAATTCAACGTTAGCTGGAGGAGACAGTGAGCTTTCAGTTTGAATTGCTTCTCAAACTGGAGTGGAAAAAAGCTTAGGACGAGGATGAGATATAAATTCAAGCAGCTTGTACTAGTCAGTTTCTACGAGACGGACATGCTCGAGCGCTCGCTCGCACTTGAACTTGAGGTCGGTACTCTGACTTTGAATGGAGCTAATCCTCTGCATGGCTGACAGCAGAGACTCCAGACAAAACTTGCACAATGATATATTATTTTGTGAATTGTCTTCATAAGACACCAGCTAGCCCTAACTGGTTTGCTACTAGTCAGAGTAAAACTGTGGTATTTCAGGTCCGGTAAGCAGCGTCCTCTCCACCCCTCCCTCCTCCACCGTTGCCAGCCGAATCACTCCTCCTGAACTCCCATCTCGAGATATGGCGAGAGCAAGAGCTGTGTGTGTGTGTGTGTGTGTGTGTGTGTGTGTGTGTGTGTGTGTGTGTGTGTGTGTGTGTGTGTGTGTGTGTGTAGTGCGCATATGTGGATGTTAGTGTGCATATGTGGATGTGCAGAATTCAGTAGTTGTAATTACCCTGTGCGCATGCATGCGCAGCAGGGGTAGAGCGCTCGGTTTGTCTGTCAGTCTGTCCAAGCAGTTTGAGCAGTGGAGGCCTTGTTGAAGGCTTAGTTCAGAATAGAAGTGTCAGAATTCAGAAATACAAAACTCACAGACCAGAGATCCACTCGAGAGGCTGAGAAAAGCTGCGTGAAAGTCATGCTTCTAATTTATACAACTTGACCACACTAACAGTACTGCCACAACTTACGGTATCTCATTCTGCATGCTGACATCGCTGTAAATTGGTAGGCATAGCTAGCTAGCTCATCGTGCATGCTGAATAATCGGCAGTAGGCCTACCTGTATCAAGTCAAAGTAGCTCATGGGGTACGTGCTCTGCTGAGCACCTCTAGTTCACAACGGAACAGCTGCTATATCTCTCTGTCCACATGGAGACAAGGCTAATGGGCTGTTTGACCCATCACCCTCCACACACTAGGAGAATGAAGTCTAGTTTGGAACTTGCTTGGCTGTACTGCTATGTGACTAGTCTCATTCCCAGACTCAAGGTCTGGGAATGAGAACAGTACAGAACACTGAATGTGACCTACCATTTGTGACAAACTGCAGACACTCCTCCTTGGTCATTCCGGGCTTGTAGTTGGCATCGCAGTACCCATACACGTACGTGCTACCAGACCCTATGGACAGAGTAGCCCACTCCATAATTAGAGGGATCTGAACTAGAAATCCCTTATACCAGGGCTGTAGCCATGACACTTGGAGTGGTCAGGTTGAGCAGTGTCAGAGATGCAGGCGCCACGTGATAAAGCACATAAAGTGCACCGGGGGGGGGGGGGGGGGGGGGGGGGGGTCATGATTCACTCAGCACTTGCAGAAATGGAGAGGGCATGACTAGACTGTGCTTGCCCGTGTCAACACTAACGCACAGACACATCGTCAGAAAGGGGCTTCCCCAAACATTCGCTTAGGGAGATCGAATTTGGGACAATGCACAGCAGCTTGCCAGGGAGGCTAGAAGAGACACTTTCAGATGATTCGCAGCCACCTTGAAGCTTGCACGTGGCAGCAGACAGGTCTGCCACGCACCCCGCCACTACTTTGTGTGTTCAAGAAACTTCTGGCACCTGAAAAGTGGCGGTTGACACTGGACCAACTGCACTGGCGGCTATACGGCCCAGTTTAAACTGGAAACCAGCTAGTCGCCCACTGAGTGCTCACGATAAGTCATGACAGGTGTTCGTATATTATGCTTAAATACCGTAGTCACGCGTTATTAGGCGCATGCGCCTATAACTCCACAGGAAGGAGATACATTGTATGTGCCTATAAGCGAGATGCACCTAATAACGAATATTTTTATAATGACATTCCTCGAATAGGAAGTGCGCTTCAATTAGAATTATAGCTTTTTCCACTCCGTAGGATCGAAAATGGCTGAGAAAACTGCAGCGCTTAACAGCGAGTACCAGGGACGAGAGTTGAACATGCACCTAACAGCGAATATGCGCCTATAAGTGAGATGCGCCTAATAACGCGCGACTACGGTAATGAAATTAATCTTCAAACAGGTGTACAAATGACCTCAATTTCAATATAATTATCTCTGTAATATGCCGTTGTTAGTGTAAGGATATTGCGATTGCAATAGTATTGGCATTCTGCAATACATTAATTGCAGCAGTACATTATTGCGACATTGCAGTGAATTATTGCCCAACCGTACTTACAAAGACGATCAAATGATTCCCACCAGCCAGAGGAGGGAGGACACAATCACGTGATGCGTTTTTAATTGGGAATCACTGAGCTCGTAAGTATAGGCTGTAAACTTGCACTGCGAAGTCGATTACAGATCGAGCGCCCTGGTGTAGTCCAATGCTATGACCGTGTATATGCATTCAAGAATGCTAGGAATGATAACTAACCACGTGATTTTGTCGAGACATGACGTCATGTCCTCCCTCCTCTGAAACTACCCCATTACAAACCATCTGGCATGTACAAACCCTCTGGCATGTAACCTGCTGTCTAGGTGTTCCAATGGCCTAAGTGAATGGCTCTACACAATGTTACCCATAACCAACCTCCGATGGCAAACGGTTGTCTAACCCACATCCCTCCGAGCGGAATGGAGTACACCTGCAAATGGACAACAGTCGTGATATCAATCACCATGGCTACCTACATGTACATGCACGATGGAAATAGTGCCCACCCCTACCAATGTTTTCATGAACATGCAACTGAGGCAGCCTCGTTCCCAGTCCCATGCCCAGCTTTTCATCGCTTGCAGTACGGAAAAGCGGGGAGGGCCTGGTACATTTCCTCATGTGAGCATGACGTAATCGACAAATGGAAAAATGTGGACGCTATGTTTTGCACATTATTCAACCATCTACACGTTCAACGCTTGGTGAGTATGACAGTTGTCCCCTGCTAGCTACGTGTGGTATGTTATCTGGTACCTTCGCTCTTCTTGCTGTTCAGAGATCCATGGCCAGTACGCCCACGTTCATTTTAGGTCTTTCAGGGTTTCTACTGTCATTCTACCCTTGACGTCACTCACGCAAGGAAATGTACCAGGCCCTCCCCGCTTTTACATGCTGCAAGCGATGAAAAGCTGGGCGCGGGTCTGCGAACGAGGCTACAACTGAGGTAAATGTACCCTCTAACACTTCTTCATCCTGGTCTTTGGATTTTCAGTCGTCTTTGCTGTCATGCGGTTAGCCTACCCTCTACTGAGGTGTTCAGGTTGCTTGTCCAATCACCGGCTCGCACAAGTTCATGCCAGTGAACATGCTTCATATCTACACCATAACCCCCCCCCCCCCCCCCCCCCCCCCACACACACACACACCCTCACCTGTCCCCCCTCTCTCTTATCCCAACCAGCACAGAGGATTCCGGCCACCCTGCTCTCACGGTACTGGTAACAATAGCTTCGAAAGAGATTGGCAGCTGTCTTCACCAGCGGAGGTTCATCCATTTCAATGCTGTATGAGAGTGCGTGTGTTTTGCGGTGTGTGCAAGCAACGGGTTGAGAAGCCTGGGCAGAAGACACTCCGCTAGCATGAGACCCAGTCAGACCTGCCCCAGTTATACCCTCTGAAAGAGAGAGATGCCTAGTCCCGTTCCTAAGCCCCATCCGTATGGGTCCTGGGAACGAGACTATCGTACCTGTGAAGGTTAGCCTAGCCCCGGGTCCTGGGAACGAGGCTACCGTACCTGTGAAGGTTGAGGTGTTTCTTGACAAGGTCAGCAGTGGCCTGAGTGTCAGCAGAGGAGCCAGATCGACAGCAGAAGATCCGATCAGAGATCTGGGTTAGCTTGTCTGAGACTCGGTTAGCTACATAGACACTGAGGAGAGGAAGGAGGGAGGGGAGGAGGGAAGGGAGGAGGGAAGGGAGGAGGGAGGGGAGGAGGGAGTGGAGGAGGGAGAGGAGGAGGGACGGCAGAGAGTATGGGGAGTATGGAGGGAGGAGTGGTGGAGAGTGGGCAGAGAGAAGAAGGAGGAGGGAGAGGGAGAAGAAACAGAATGAGCCCAGTACGGGAGTGAAGAGTTAGTGTTGCGCATGTTGGTGTGGGGTGTGTTGAGACAGGAACTGATACAGCTCCAGTAAGACAGACTGGTAGGTTGCTAACACACTCCAGTAAGACATACTGGTAGGTTGCTAACACACTCTAATAAGACAGACTGGTAGGTTGCTAACACACTCCATTAAGACAGACTGGTAGGTTGCTAACACACTCCAGTAAAACAGACTGGTAGGTTGCTAACACACTCCAGTAAGACAGACTGGTAGGTTGCTAACACACTCCAGTAAAACAGACTGGTAGGTTGCTAACACACTCTAATAAGACAGACTGGTAGGTTGCTAACACACTCCAGTAAGACAGACTGGTAGGTTGCTAACACACTCCAGTAAAACAGACTGGTAGGTTGCTAACACACTCCAGTAAGACAGACTGGTAGGTTGCTAACACACTCCAGTAAGACAGACTGGTAGGTTGCTAACACACTCCAGTAAGACAGACTGGTAGGTTGCTAACACACTCCAGTAAGACAGACTGGTAGGTTGCTAACACACTCCAGTAAGACAGACTGCTAACACACTCGCAGTAAGACAGACTGGTAGGTTGCTAACACACTCCAGTAAGACAGACTGCTAACACACTCGCAGTAAGACAGACTGGTAGGTTGCTAACACACTCCAGTAAGACAGACTGGTAGGTTGCTAACACACTCCAGTAAGACAGACTGGTAGGTTGCTAACACACTCCAGTAAGACAGACTGCTAACACACTCGCAGTAAGACAGACTGGTAGGTTGCTAACACACTAGTGAACATTCACAAGACACACCCACTGCTGGTCCTGGAGTCCGCTCCGATCACCACTCCCTCACTGTACTCCACTGCCATGATGGAAGTCTTGGGAGGACGAAGAGGAATATTGCAAAGCAGCTTGAAAACACGATACACACCACAGACAGGTTCTGGCTTCTGAAGCAGATGGTATCTACTAGCTTAGTTCCCAGGCCTTCTCACCCCAGTGTTTGTTGCTTTCAGTACTAAAACGCTTGGGCAACGATTGTGACCCTGTATACAGTGGATGTAGGTTTGGCTTACAGTATTACTCCGCATACTACTAAATAGTCATGCAGTCACTGTGCATTTTTGCGACAGTCACAGGATCACTGGCAGTTCAGCAGCGGTCACACGATCACAGGCGGTTTTGGACAGTCACAGGCTATGACCCCAGTCACAGCAAGGGAGGTCACGTCCATAGATTCTGCAGTCACAGCTACGACCGCGGGTCAAAACTTTGACCGCTCTTTTGCGAGGCTTGACCGTTGACCGCGCTGATTTTCGAGGCTTTGACTGTTGACCGCGCTGATTTTCAGGCTTTGACCGTTGACTTTGCGATAGTATATGGAAAAATGCGTAGCAACTCCACCCCTTCCGCCCGAATTCCTTAGTATACGGGTTGACCGTACGCGGTCGCAGCTGTGACTGCGGTGCTTATTGGCGTGACTGCCCCTTGCACAGCTCTAAATGCGGCACATATTGGAGTGACCAGCCCTTGCTTGGGTGCACGGGAGGCCTAGGAACGAGGCTATCGGTATTACAGCTCTGTCTAGGGGCATCAAATAACTGGTGCTTCCTGCTACTTCCCTTCCTGTGCGTTTCATTGAATTTCGCAAGACCTCACAGCTAGCAACAAATGTGCATTATTAATTTTACTTCGGCAGTTCTTTTCTGATCTGCACACTCACCCCAGTAGAGACCTCCTCCTTCGTCCATACATCCCCCATGGAGGAGGCAGCTGCAAATGTTGGCACAGCAGAAACTGCCAAAGTCGCCATTTTTACTCGTGGGGTGCGCTTTATTTGGAAGATTTCTGCACAATTGAACTTTGAACCTAGGGAAAGCCCTAATTGATGCCCACCAAAACAAGCCGTGATTCAAATCAATGGCGCTTCGACTGAAAGACGATCGAAGGACTAGAAGCGATGTACTACTTCACAAACTGAGAGAGGGTCAGGAAGAGCTTCGAAGAAGCGTCAGAGTGTTGAACCAGTCAATTTCATGTCGGAAGCGGGAGGAGGAAGGCGGGAAGAGGAGGAGAGAGAAGGATGAGCTAGCCGTGCACCGATACACTGGCGGTAGAGGAGGGAGGGGGCCATTGGATTGTGTGGACAACCTACCCAGAAAGAGAGCCAGGCTCTTGCAGCTCTCTCCTATTGCAAGTGTAAGTTCGATAATTTTATGGGTGGGGAGATTTGGCATCCTGTGGAGGGGTATTGTTCAGTCCGCCACAGAGGTGCAGATGATCAGACTAGCACCGATGCACAGGTAGCCTTGTCCCCCATGAATGGGGAGACTCAGTACGCAATATGATGTAAATACTAAATGCAATCCTAACCTTCACAAGCTCGCAACTGTGTTTTATATGAGAAGCAAACACACAGGTTGCATAATTCCAGACTTCCCCATCCAAGCGCCTACATGTACGTGTACCATTGGATGGCCTTCGTGTGCAGAAATGTTGTGACAAATCACTGACGTACATGTACATTGTAAATGCAAATGTACCAGGTAATCAATTCAACCTAATAGTCATTCATGTTTTTACTGACAGTATATTTCTCCTTGCAGTCAGTTGTCAGCAGCCCGCCTTCCTCTCCCTTGTGCCTGCACCCACGCCGACTCTCCTCCACTCCGAAGACCAAAAGGTCTCCTCCTCCCTCTCCTCCCGATCCCTCTCTTGAAGAAGCCATTTTTGAGCACCGTGAATCTACATCTGGAAAGATGCCGCAGATGCCCAACCTGAGCAGAACAATGGTGGATTCTACTGCTAGCAGAAGGTGGGGACAACTGCTCTTTCCCAGGCCATTCCCACCTCCAGTCTTTGATCGCTTACAGTCAGCATTGTACTGCAATCGATCAAAGACTGGAGATGGGAACGGCCTCATCAGACTGGAAACGAGGCCGGGGGACAACTTCACAACTTCCAGTCACTAGAGAATGGGCCATGGATAGAATTGGGTAGTACATTGTATTAGTGGTGAGAGCACCTCACTGGTATTTAGAAGGTCACAAGTTCGAATACCGATACCATAACCCATTTGATATTTTAAGGTTACGGGATACTCGTACACATGCCGTGCGAAATGTATTGGAAATGTATACTTAATTTCTCTAACCAAAAATCTCTAGTACGAAGAGCGTGAGCAACTTGATTCTGGCAGTGGAGGTGCACTGTCACAAGGTGCAGGGCATGACGGAAGTTTTTTTTGATAGCATAATCCTTGGCAAATTTATCTGCTGTCTCACACAAGAAAAGCGGCCTCTTGGTGAACTGAACTGCTCGTTTTTGCACGGCTATACAGCGTATCCATGAAAGCTTCCGTCATGCCCTGCACCTTGTGACAGCGCACCTCCGCCGCTAGAATCAAGTTGTTCACGCTCTTCATACTAGAGATTTTTGGTTAGAGAAATTAAGTATACATTTCGCATGGCGCGCGCACGAGTATCGCATAACCTTACAAACTTTAGTACATGTATGTAGGTATCGCCCAACCCTATAGATGCAGTCAAAGGTTGTTATTCAGCAAAAATTTTGGAAGGCTCTGCAGTTACCGTGGGCCTAATTTCTGGAATATGGTGCAAAGACGTAGGTCAGGGTATGTAGTCCCTGATGGTAGTGCTGAGTGATACCGACTACCAAGTATCGATACTACCGATAGCGGGTTCCAGGATGGTGGTATCGAGTACTGGGATTGGTCCCGATCTCAGTACTTGATACCACCATCCTGGAACCTGGTATCGGTAGTATTGATGTACTTGGGTTCGATGCCCCAGCACTGGAGTCTACATCAATACTACCGATACCAGGTTCCAGGATGGTGGTATCAAGTACTGAGATCGGGACCGGTCGATACTGAGTACTGTACATTGTGTGGCCCGGGCACTAAGGCCTGGGTACGAGGCTACCCGGGCACGTGCTAAAAGCAGTCTGACTCCGAGTCTGTCGTATAGGCCTAGGCCTTGTAGAAGAGAAGATCCTGCCTTCAACCCAGTGTACATGTTGCTCTTCATTGACAAAAATTTAACACAGAGGGGGGTTGGAGTTAGCCTCGTTCCCAGGCCATTCCCACCGCCAGCATTCATCGTTTCCAGTGTGAAATACTGGCAGTGGGAACGAGGCTAGGTTGGAGTATTGAGATCGGTGTTCGTAACAGTATCGGCCAATACTAGTACGAAGTAACGAAGGCCAATACCAGCACAAAGGTATCTGTCAAAATGTGGTGTCCCTCAGAAATACAATACTATATAGACCCATTTTGTTTGCTTGAAGTAGCTTTAGGCCCGGCCCGGCCCCGGCCCCTTAATATGCGCACACTCACACAATTCCCCCTCCAACACACACAGACTGTCCCCCTCTCCTCTCCACACACACACACACAGAAAGAAGCGTGGACTCGGTGTGAGCTTTCTTACGGGGGATCACAGCGAGAGAGGTGCGCAATACGACGATCATGGTGCAACACCACAACTGAGTTTCACAGCAGAGAAAGACCTTGGCGCAAGTCTGGTCGAATCCCTCAACTCCTCCAGGTTTGGTGCCCTGGACAGACGGCTCTCCGAGATGAGGAAGACAAGAAAGTTTCCGAGGAAGTATGCTGGTGATGATCCAAAGCTGGGGTACGATTGGATTGCTGGGCTGGTGGAAGCTGGCTCGTGTCTGTCTGAGAGAGACGATGAGTATTTTGAGGAAATGAAGGAGTTTAGGAGGGTGAACCATTCCGAGTGTGTCCAGCCCCGAGAGGCGATGTGAGTGGGCGAGTCTGTCTATTTGTCCCTCTGTCTGTCTGTCTGTCCCTCTTCCTGTCTGCATTTGTATATGTCATTCTGTCTGTCTG